>CM008133.1:16121541-16461434 GCA_002221485.1 Trichinella murrelli | reverse complement strand
TATCATACACATTTTCCGGTTAAAACTGTAAAAAGATATTCGACAGCTGAGAAGAAACATGTCGATATAACAGAGCCAAACATCATACGGCAGTTCAACAAAATATATGGTGGTGTGGATGTGATGGACAAAGTGTTATCTAGTTATCGACCGAATTCAGATCAAGAAAATGGTGGTGGAATTTATTTCACATGCGTTGAATATGCCGTAGTGGCAGCTTGGAAATTGCACATGGAGCTACATACAGCAACCAATGACCGGCTGTCACATTTACAGTTCCGCGGGAAATCACCATCCGTTTATTGCACGCGAGGCCATTCGTAAGAAGCCACCCAGGGCCACGGTCACACTTACCAATAAGACTCCGGACTTCGTACGGACACTACCTCCAATCATGTGCCCAAGGACGATGTGCAGTTTGCCAAAGAAACTGCAGAAATGAATGTGTTCAGTGCCGAAAAAAGGCTACACCGAAATTGTTTTCCGTCTTATCACGGCTTAGCATAATTTTATCAATATATTTCTACGTAGAAATAAATTTATATTATCCACAATGTGACGTGAAGTATGAAACCTTTAATATTGAATTATGGTAAAATGGTTAAGCACAAGTGGCAATGTTCCCATTGGGAAGACGCCAAAAAAGGATGTGCTTTCGAATGATGAGAATAAATAATAATGAATTTCAGTTTGTTTTTCAAAGAACCGACATAAGCCAATACACAAAGGGAGATGCCACACGCTCAAGTGCACAAATCATAATGACAAATACGGGTTGTGAATAAACATACAAACAATGGCCTAATGTAGCACATTATTATTGTAATAGTACAGCTAATCCATTTTTTCAATATAACCATTAGTTGGTTGCCGTGGCACAGTGTCTACAAATTTAGAAATGGACTTCTTCCACGTACATTGCCCATCTTTCCCATGGTATATATTGTAATAAAGTTCAGATTTGCTTGTTGTTGTAAAATGGAAATTTCTGTACTATGCATTGGCTTAGTTCTGAAGCGCTATATCGAATAGCAGAAACGTTTCTGTGAAACAGTCTGTTGATCAGCACAGATGTGAAGAAAATAAAATGCAAAAGCAAACTTACAAGAATAAAATTAAGCAATAAGATAATCTTTTGTTAACAGTGAAATGTAAACGCAAAAGTTTTTCAAGAGCATCATTTGCAAAATCTAAACAAATATACACAATTCCACGTTATAAATAAAATCTATTTCTTTAAAAAATGGTATATGCTTCTTTATATCCATATAAGGTAATTTAACGGTAATGCACCGATATTTGAAAGGGTTGATAAAGAACAATCACCCAATCCTTTATCAAAGCTGAATAGCTTATCAAATTCCAAAGATATTCCCCCAATCACTTATCATAATGATTAGCTAATGAAATAACGGAAGTCATGAACCAATTACAAAAATCTGACATTCATGAAGAATTCGTAATTATCGACATGATTTTATATAAGACCTGAGAAACTTGCAACAGACTGAATGATTTTATTATCAACAGAACTTCTAAGTTTCCTTCATGCATTTTATAATTTCCTGATTTTATATAAAATAAACGGTTTCCCACCAACTTCAAATAAGCAATATTGAGTTTTAATTTCTATTAATTTTTATTTATTATAAAAACATATGACCTTATTTTTTAAATATAATTATATAGGAATAAATGCCATTCGCGTGAGGAAATTCATATCACTTAACTTGCAACAAGAGGTATAACCTTTCCATTTTGCCATATCGTAAAAGACCTTCAGTTCAATTCAATACCATGATTAGCATCACGTCGGCGCGGATCAAAGACCAGAGATTAGGATAAACGTAAAAATCTGATAAGCAAGGAGTTGCTGCTTTTTGTGCCACAGTGCGTAGCGCTGGCCTGTTCATGTGTTGCTTATTTTAAACTGCGCTAATATTAATCGGTAAATATTTATAGCCTGTTACGTCTTGCCCTTGACACGTAATGCCTAAGCTCGCTCAGCAACAACAGAGCACAATGACAAAGATGGAATTCAGCTGGAAGTTAAGGCTGGCACACTACACAGCAGACAAAACGACTCTGTTGACGCGGATCCTGAATTTCAGTGAACTGTAGTTCAAACACAAAAAATGAGTTAAATAGCTAATTTTCATTTATTACCAGCCAACAGCAGCAACTACAGTGAAGAACAGCCAACAGCAAGAATAATAAAAACACATCAATGAATGATATTGACAAAGTGGCATCATGGAGATTTCAAATCACAAATTATTGTTTGTGGATTAAGATTGTCCCTGATGAGTACCGCATTGTTTACTAAAGCACAAAAAATAAACCTGTATGTGCAAATATCTTTAGATAAACATAAACAATGGACAGCTGGCAACAGCATACCCGCCACAAAGGCATGAACAGTAAAAAGCTGTTGATTCCATTGAAACACCACCTTGAATGTTTTGAACTGAAATCTGAACTTTATTTAAAAAATACATTTTTTACATTCTGTTTAGTTTGGTAAAGTAAACGCTATAGATAAGGTAATTCACAAGCGATCGTTTTTGATCTCTGATCTTGCTTGATCTTCATCCTGTCTTGACTTTAGCGGGCTCAAAGTGCAGAACTTCATACAGTGATTCAAATAAGTTATGATACATATTTATAATCTCCATCAGGCATGGTTTGAAAATTTATCATGGCTTTTGGAAAAGCTTTCTCGCTCTCTTCTTATGGCATTCTTCATAAAACGTGAGAAACAAATGGTACGCTTCTTGTGTGACGTTGGTCCATTGATTCTGTGTTACTCGAAATGTTTTTTTTCTCCACCATGATCAATCTTTTGATGAGCAGCATTGACAGCATCGAAGATTTTTGCAGTAGAAGAGATGCATATTATTCATCATACTTGCCCAATCAGATTAGTCAGTATCGAGTATAGTAGTAGGCTTCGACGATAAAAGAGGCAGCAGTTTAATGAATCAATCAACACAACCGTACGAGAGTACGAGCACTACGGTAGAGTACCAGGGCCCATTTCCATCATGAGACGCTTGGTTGTGCGGATTCCAGGGTGTGATAGACCGTGGACTGATCGAAACGTGGACATACGCAGCGGTGATGGCAGACAGATGCGGAGCGTGGGACGTGACCCAAAATGCCAACGGTTGCCATGAATTACTGTTCTGATTACATGGTCGGATGCGCCTACCATTAGGGCATGTACCTGGCTGTCAGGTGGGGTGGTGTAGCATAATGGCGTTGGCAACGCGCTCTTGGCCGCGTTAAAAGCTTCCAGTTGATCAACCGTGAGAGTCTTGGTTGGTGCGGCGGGCGATGCGATGGTGTCCAACGTGCCAATGTGGTTGCAATGTAATGTAGGAACGTCTGTAGAAATTGACCATGCTGAGGAAGAAGAATCCAAAATTCCGCAGTGGAACGAGTTTTTCGTTGTTAAACATTCGTTATAATGAGATTCTCGTAACACGTAATTAATATGAAATTCGCCTGGAATCTAAAAATGTTCGTTATATCAAATATTTCGTTATAACGGAATTTTACTGCATATTACACCGATTCTATATGAGTGTCTCCGCATTCCAGTGTCTCTTGCCAAGTTGATGGTGTACGTCGAAGTCAAATTCAGATAGGCTTTCTACAACAAAACAAAGGATAGCATACTGTTGCCACAATATAATTAGGTTTTAAGTTAAAAATCCTTGATTTTTTACGTGAGAACAGCAAACTGACCAAAACGCATATTATGTTGGCAAGGAATCGCAAGCAAGCACACGCGGACTTTTTTCACATTCATACAATACAAAAGAAAACATACAAACAAGACAAACAGTATTATCATAATACATAATTAGTTTCAAATTAACAAAATTCTTAATTTTAACGCAAATAGTGCTACTCGTCATGATGACATCAGCAATCAACAATAAAGAACGTTAAGCCGTCATGAAGCCCGTTCCTGTGCAATTCCAGATTTTTCATAAAGTGCTCCCATTTACATACATGTTACATTCACACGCACATGCACTACTGCCAAACAGGACCCTGTTGGTCGCTCTGTTCTAGTCCGGCATACTTTTAGGACTTTCATGGCCAAAAATGGTGGGCAAAGGTAACCTTCAACATACTATCGTGAGGTGATAAACCTTCAGGTGGTTCCCAACTACTTGCTTCTCTCATAAGAAGCGACAGGAATCTCGACCCTCTGGATACAGTTCCATCAGGAGGCACATTTTTCCAGGTCAGCTTGTAGTCTAATTCGATTCTGTCAGAACAGGAGCGGGATATCCAGCACATCTGACTGAAAGTTTGATTCAGGATTCTAGCACTTATTCAGTGATGTACAGTCCAGTCCAGTTCAGTGAAGACATGGCTTCTCTCAAATGACTACAATGCAAGTAAGCTGTTTCTAATTTCGCATTCATCTTCCCAAGAAAATAAGGATCCCGGTTCGTGGCATTTGTAACGCCCGGCAATCTCATTCGATAACTGTTTTTGAAGGTTCGTCTGGACCGAATCCTGGTCTCTGATAATGACCATCAACACAGTCCCAGCTCCATTGCACAACAAAAAAACAGTGCAGCTGATGGTGTCAGTCAAACGGCCAATACGCTATCATTCATCGATTAGCACGCGGACTGACAGAATGCGACAGTTGGCACGCTTGCTGTCAACATCCAGCATCGGATCCGTCACGTCACGTTGCACTTCCATCGTTTAACGACCATCTTGACCTACATTATCAAAGAGAAGATGGTGAGTTTGCGAGTGTGCAACTGCGTGGGCCTGGATGTGTTAGCTGGAAGCGCTCCCCTGCTAGTGTGTTGTTCATCATTACTCTACTTTTGAATAAATTGTTATATCATGCGTTTCGTCGTATATTTGTCTCGTAATGCCCAAGAACCGTTCTACAACAATTGACCCTGTAGCAACTGAAAAAACGGCTGGAAGGAAAGCTTGGCAAGTTACACATCAAATAATATAGAAAAATCAGTTTTGCTGATTCTTAGATTGCAGACTGTAGCTACATTCCACACGGGATTGAATTCACCACGCGCACTACTTCAAGACAAATCTCTCTCTTTGCATGAGATCAACTCGAATCAACCGCTTCAGCTGTCTTGAACTGGATTCACGATTGCAACCAAGTTTACGCATAATACAGAATTGTGGGAAAGGGTTTTATTCAAAGATAACAAACTACTGAAAAAAGCGATCACGAAACAAACAAACAAACATCACGCAATGTGCCAACACTACTCCAACACATAATATACTCACCCATTTCAACCACATCTACAACACAGACTGCGTCGACAACCACCGCAAACCAAATTCAAGCACAAACATGCTGAATGAAAAACAATTCCGTGTTATCCAGAAATTTCTCAAATCAACTACAAAACTTTTAGCAGTCGGTATGCTATGGTTCTCAAAGCAGGTAAATTCAAGCCAGACGAGAGTGACTTGTACCGAACTTCCACCGGTTTCCCCGTGAGTTAATTCAACTTATACACTATTCATCATCATCTTTCGAAATCGACTCATCGGCAATTTTCACTTCTGCAAAGACAAATCGGCACTATTCAACGCGTCACAGAAAAATCATGACGGCTTACATACAAATCAATCATGCAATTTTTTGAAAAACTCTGTATATGCAAATATATGGTTTCAAAATGAACATCAACCGCTTGCACACCACTTTATAAAAGATCACAGAATGTACTGCCAGAATGGCAACTTTTCAAATATTTCTGTACTTTCAAACAGCCACACACTACTATCACCGAACTCTGGTCAAACTTGTAAATTTGATCGCCAATTCAAACGGTAACATCTTTTCACACTACTCTCTTTGCAAAATGGACAGAACTGTTTTAGAAATAGTTGATGATTATCTAATTCTAATTGATAATTAATATGCAACTGTATGTTCAAAATTCACTAAGAGCACAGGCAAGTTCTCCCAGCAAGAGATGAACACCTCTCTATATGCACTATAATGTGCAGATTGACAAAAAGAAAACAATCTGCAGATTTCAGGTGCAATAAAAAATCAAATAATGTAACAATACTGAAAATAATTTGTCACAGTTCAGTTACCTTCTAAACACGAAACGATTTGCATATTTGAAATCGTTTTTGTCACTTTTATGCAATACAAGCTTAACATGTCTAATTTTGACCTACTCTTTCTTTTCCAACGTGCAAGTTTCAATTTTGCTTTTATTTCCACTTTAATGATTCACAAAACTTCCAGTCAAATTTTCAAATGTATTCCCATTCAGAGTTTTAATAAATACTTAATACTTCTATCAAACGTTAAATTGGAATATTCTATTCAAATGACTCATAATTTTCTTCAATAATCACAGACAATTTAATTTTAGATACTGAAAAAATGCATTTACAAATACATTTATACTACTGATACCTGGCTCAGCTGTTCGTCAAATATATGCAACATGCAATTACGTCTCATTACTCACTTGTTATTTTTTATTCGTTGCATCATCGCCACATAATACCAATGCATAATCAATTCTTTAGTCTGAAATAATATATTCTTAACCAAAGTTAAAAAAATATAAGTATAAATTATTAAAATACAAAATATCAGTTAAAAAGTATTTTTATCATAAAATTTCAGAGATCTTGGTGGAAAAACGTATCATCATTTCAGAATTATAAAAATCAAAACAAAGTTGCTTCAAGTAAAAAATATCTTACATTTCCAAAGTCTATTCAACAATTTCCAACTGCGTCCATTTCCAGTATCCTATGATTGTTAAATATTAATAAACAAATTAATTAAAATATAATATCAGCATAATCGGTTTATAGAAAGAATTAAAATGTTCTGGAATATTTTTGTCTGTTAAACTAACGCTGCAAATTACATTAAAAACTTGCCGACACTTCTACATTTTGATCTTCGCACTATTTAACTATTTGTTGAAAAATAATCAACAAATCAAGTGAAGTGCAAGAATTATTATGCACGTTGAACGCTGAAAAACAAATATACATTTCTTGACTATTCCACATACCATAAATCAGAACTGATGCTTACAATACGCTTGCCAACTACCAAATCTATAATTTGCCTGCGCATCTGCCCAAACGAAATGCGGCAAAATCTAAAGCAATTTAAGATATAACAAAACTGCATTTTTTCCGGATACATTTACAAACTTTCGAACTAATCATTCAAAAATGTCTCATTTTTAAATGACATGGCATTCCACTACTTACAATAATTTCATGGTGAATAAGAAGCTCTTGCCAAAAAATGTTAAAGCATCTTCCAACGTCTGCAAATCCTACAACATTAAAATAATTTATTTCCATACATATTTATCATACAATCAGTTTCAAATACAATTAATTCACTACAATGTTCTTTACTTTCACATCAGAGTTTTACTTATTACATTAATGCAACTTAAAAAATTGTATGTTGATTTTTCACACTGAAAAAAATATAATTTTCAGCAGGATAGGTCGACAATTCATTATTGCACCAATTAGCTTAACTGTCCCACAACAAATCAAACAGTTAATGCGCAAATGTGGAGCATTGGCAAATTTCGAAACGTTAAATTATACTTCTCATATAATATAAAAATACACTCAAAAATATGAAAATAAGTACCTTAAAAAAATTCAGGATGTCATTTAAAAAAATGAAACAAAGCTAGACGACAGTTTCGACGAAATAGATGAAACCACAACTGTCTAAAGCAAAACTAGAATTTAAAATTCATTTCAGCACTGCTTATAATAAAATTAATCACTCACTGCAAAACTAAATAATACATTTATTTAATTTAATAGAAACAGTTTTGGGCTTTTAATAAACCATCCGTATTTATTAGCACAATAAATGCAGAATAGAGTAATAACTGTTGCATTCCTTCAATAGTCAAAACGAATCTAATCCTATGACCCCAGTAATGGACTGCGCTTGATATAAGCACACTTCATTCCAAAGCATCCAAAACTTCAACGTCAAAGATGCTCGTTTGGACAGTGCTAAAGGATATCGGAAACTGAATTTAAAAAATTCATCATAACTAATTTTAAAGCATTCAATACTTTCCTGAATTAATGGAATTATCATTACGCACTAATAACAAAAAAATTTAAAGTCAGCTTACAAAGGCAGTCACTGTCAAATAATTTCTAACATAAGTGAAAACGTTATTTTAAATTCAGAAATAACATTAACATTACTTCGATAATAAATCGATGTCATAATTCGACAATTTATGCGTAAATTTTGCAGAAAATAAGTGCAACAAATATACATTTACACTGTGCTTCATTTCTTCATCTCTGTACTTCCACCATTTTCTACAAAATGACAAAAAATTCACTTTTAAAAAGATGTCTTTAAGCATCTTTTAAACCATTAAAAATATTTATACAAATTATCTTCAACAGTAAAGATTTACGTAGCTTAAATTGCTCTAAATAAATATGTAAGTACAACGCAAATATGTAAAAATTCATTCTTCACACTTAAGCGCCAAGTTGTAATATTTTAGTTTATGCACTGGGAAATAGGGAACTGAATGTACGCAGCTGCCTTTGGAAAGTGCAAACAAAATAAGCACCAATAGGCTTTACATTACGGTTTTTAAGAAAATATACAAAATAAACAAAACATTCTTAAATTTTAGCATCTTACCTTTTTGTAATGAAATAAATAGAATATAACGAGTTCTTCAACGTTCCCTAAAATGTTTTATTTTGAATACACAATTTAAAATTTTTACGGAAATATAAACAAACATATATATATATCAGAACACTACATCGTCACTGTTTTAGAACTTCAGATGTCCCTAACAATGATCATCATTTTTTAAACTGGCTACAATTATTTCTAAAATCATAAAACATTATTACCATAACATCATAAAACATGAAGAAAATCTTCCCAGCTCAAAATTGTGCAAATATGAAAAAAATACATAACGCACAAAACCGCACACGTGTTAACGACTGCAGTATATCTAAAAATAACAAAAGTAAATTATTTTTCACCTTTATTTTCAAATTCAATCATTCCACATCAAATCATATAACACAGCAAAAATTGTCTGAATTATTCCACACGGCTAGCAATAAAACTTCGCCATTCTAGCTTAATCCACTCACTATAGCAAATTCATATTATCGGGAGCAATGAAATAAACGCACCCGCTAAAATGAATTTTGCCAATAACAGATTTACTTAAATTTTAACGTCTAATATGTTATATTCAATACAAATAAAAATAAGAAACACAAAGTGAAATAAAATAAAAAAACACCTAAACCAAACTATCGCTTTCTTGTCAGCTTCACAGGATACCAAACGGGCAATTCGTTGAACAATCTTGCGATCCAAAAGTGCAATCTATAAATTTAACATTAGCCAAGACACTGTACATGGAACATACTGTACAAAGAAGGAACAAAAATTTAAGTAATAAATCTTCATACATTAAGTCAAATTTAAATTTTACCTAACAAATATTCTGTACCATATTTTAATTAAATACTCTGCAAATATATATATATATATATGTATATGTATAGCTGCAGAGTACCAAACAACCATGGAATTATTCTATGCAATATTTACTTGCCGACTTGTGTAACAAGCTGACAGAAAATAATTGCAATGCCTTTAAAACAAATTTCGGACGTTTAAAAATTTGACTAACTGAATAAATTGAAAAAAAGAAAACTTAAATTGCTAAACAAATCACTGCTGATCAGAGTACTCTTGGTAGTTATTCTATGAATCTCATTGAGGTTTCTTATTTCAGAATCAAAAAATTCAAGAAATAACTGCATAGTTGCATTATTGTCCGTTATAAAATAAAAATCTTAAATTCATGATTCTAATTAATTTCTTATAAGCTAAAGTTAAATAAAAATAATTACTTCAAAAAATTTATAAAAAAATTGAACTGTAATTGTAAATGTATACTATAAATAGATTACATTATATTTTAATTTTTTATATATGGTAAATTATATTTTTAAATGCAAAAGAAACTTCTGCATTATATAAATGTATAATATAAGAATTTGAAATCTAAAGAAAAAATTCAATGTTTAAAAGAATCTCACTTCATCGCAGCGCACCACTTCACCAAGCCAATAAAATTTCAACTCAACGTCGTATTACTGTAATATGATGACGTAACAGTATCATTTACGTGAAAATCAAGTTCTATTTTTATTATTAGCTCAAAATAGTTTTCAGTCAATTGCAAATATTTTTATATTGTTAGGGAGAATTTTTAATATATATCGGTTTAATCTGATTTTTCCAGCTAAAATTCGACCTCATTTTTCTGATTGGCTGTTCACTGATAATGTACGTCGTGTGATCGGTAATTAGCGATTGACTTATGTTTTATTTATTTATTAATTTTTGAGATGGAGTTACTGATAAAAACTGAATAACTAATAAAATAGCATAATTCAATCGCCAATTACTGATCAGACGCTGTACAAGCTATGAGCGAACAACCAATCACACAAAGAGAGCGGAGTGGGGAAAATGGGAGCGGGCAAAATTCGAATACTCCAATGCACATTCATCATACATTCATCATTCAGTAGCAAACTTGCTCATCATTGTGGTTGCTAAACTGCTATTGAAAATTTTGCTTGCTCGGTTCAGCAATTTCTACGTAAACAAGCAAATCCTCACTTTTACATGATTCAGTCGAGGTGCTCTGATTTCCCGTTTTCTCCACCCCGCTCTTTTTGTGCGATTGGTTGCTCGCACAAAACTTTACGTTTACGTATTACGTTTTATAAAATGTAAAATAAATAATCAATCTACTCCCTTTTTGTTTTATTGTTTGAATACGATTGCTCTTTACCTTCATTCATATTATTCAGAATTAATATTCAGAAGATCTTTTCATATGGTTAAAAATATGAAACGAGAATTTTAATTTTTCAATAGTTTTTGTATCTTACTGTCAGCACGTTTGAATTACAGGCTTAGACATCAACCAAAAAATCAAGAAAAATTAACAATTTCAGAAATAAATCAGTAAAAATAATTACATTATGGTGATTATATTATCAACTTTGAATTTAAAGCAGAGCTGCGTTTGTAAACTGTGCCCAATATTTTTATTCATCCTGAATGTCAGGTTTTAACAGTATGTTAAGTCTTCACAAGTAAAACAGTTCACTTACAATTATTTTATGTATGCAGATGTTGTTGTATTGTTTACGTTAACATTTGTGAATTTAGATCTTGAAATACTTAACGTAATATTTTTCCGTAGAAAATCAAGTGCGACGTCGAATTTATTTTTATAAATTCACAGAGAATATTTTGCTAGCATTGAGAATAAAGACACAATTCAACCATTCTTATTAACAGTCATTAAGAGAAATACGCAAACATTTCATCTTGTATTATAATTGACTTAATCTAAATTTTTTAAAGTTTCTTAATTTATACTGACTTCAAAATATTGCTTAGACAGGCCGTTTTCCATTTTGCAACAATCTGTTTTGCTAAATGTGGAATGGACGGTGGACAAATATCTGAAAACAAAACAGACATGCACAAAGCAATCTTTAAATACAGTTTATTCCTGAAAAAGTTCCAAAAATCAAATTCTGCTATGCAAAAGCATATTTCATCACGGTTCTTTGCCAGACGATGTTGCACTTGAATTTGCTCTCGTTTTCACATGAAATCTTCATCTTCATAATATTCTATTCCCCCTTCCATACCGCTCACTATGTCATCAAAAAAGTCAGAATTTCGACTCATCTTTGCAATTGGGGCCTTCTTTTTTTGTTTTGGTTTTTGCTGAAAAAACAAAAAGTACGATAAAAAGAATTTTTCACATTAACATAATCAGGGAAACAATCAATATCACCTTCTCTTTTTCTATCTTTGCTAATTCTGACGCAAGAGCATTCAAACTGCGTGAAAATTTTCGTACAACATCCGAATGTTCTAAAATTGCAAATCAATACATGCTTAAATTAAATGATAAAAACATACCTCTCTACACTAAATCTTACAAGTTTTTAAATGTAATTCCTAATTTTAAAATTAAGCTTTATCCAAATACAAAGTCTTATAAAGCTTACAGTCCTATAATTTATCAGAGTTGCAAATAGATGCAGAACATACAATTTCTTTTAGTTGGCAAGCAAATACTGATTTGCTTTTCTATCAAAAATCAACAAATATGTGAAAATATAACTTTTTCAATGTCATTTGTAGTGCGCCACAAATATTCTACTACCCCAAATATTTTTCAATAAAAATAATACAAGTAAACAGCAAATAATGTATGTAGTATATAACAAAGAAAAAACTTACTGTTTATAAAAATATCGTGAATTAATTTTTCCATAAAACCATTAAATCCAGCTTCTTTCTAAAATTTCATCAGTTAGAATAATATTGCAAAATTAATTTAGAATAAAAATACAGTAAACAATGCTCACAATTTTTCCAAATTTAAAATTATATGAATTTTAAATATTTCAATAAAAAAATTAAAACATATTAGAATTAAAGATAAAATATGCATTGATTTACCTCACATAAATGTAGCTTATTTACAATCATTTGACGAAGTTTATCAAAATCCTCTTCAGTTTTTGGATGCATGGAATCGAAATTTACTTTCATATCATCGTCAGCAGTGCCTATGAAAAGAAAAATAAAAAAACGTTAAAGTGATATTTTTTCAACCAATAAAGAATATACTAAAGATTTCTTGAGCAATGGCTAATTCAGCTTTCTTCTGAATTTCTTCCAACTCCTTTTGGCTTAACTGTTTCTCTGGTTCCTGGAATTGCAAAAGACGAATATAGGTATCTCTTAAAAATGCAAAAAAGGACTATCAATACCTCATCTAAAACTTCTTTAACGGCCTTTTTTCCTTTCTTTTTTCCAGGTTTTGTAACTAAGTAAATAAAAGATTAACATTACAAAACCTATATTATATACATTGAAAACAAAGTGCAACTATACCTTGAGGAGGTTGTTTTACGGGCGGCTTTTCCTCTTCTTCATCGCTGTCAAACCAGTTTTCCTAATTTGAATTGTAAATGTTTAAATTTTTAAAATAAATTTAACATATACTACAAAAACAGTTTTTCACTTTTTACCTTTACATTTTCATCATTTTCGTTTTCATCCCAGTCCTTTCTCGAAAACATTATATCGTTCATTCCGCCTTCATTTTCTACATAAATTAAAATACAATTAATTAATTAAAATAAAAAAATAAAAATTGCAAGGAAAACATTATTTCTTACCCCAAGATTCATGAGCTGCCATTGTAAAAAACAATCGACTTGCTTACGTCGAAATAAAGAATTCGCCACTGAAAGTATAAACCTAAGAAAATAAAAAAATTTGTTAACAGTACGTTTGATATGGAGTAATCGCTTGTAGACAAAAGAAATACCCCATTACTTTAAAGGTTTTAAAGTTTAAAATTAAGCTTTGTTTAATGTTTAACACACAAACAACACTGTTTTAAATAACAAATGTGCAAATGCTAATTATGATTAATAAAAATTTCTTATTCCCTGACAGGCAAACTGATCTTATAAATTTCTGATTCTGTGTGAATATAAAAGTCATCACAAAAACTGCATTTAAAAACAACTAACATTTGAAAGTTTTTAATTAACATAAATGAACGCACAATAAACATACACCTTCAGATTTCTATTAGCATGTAAGTTTAAAATATAATTGATCTAAAACGGATTGCAATTTAAATGAAAGTTATGAATTTATAAAACCGCATTCACTAATAATGCTAACTAAAATTGGCCGTGCCACGCTTCAATGATAAAATAGCAAAAGCTTATCATACAAATAAAAACAACGCTCACAATCTTTTTCATTTGGTATATCTAATGAATAAACAACACTTTTCATTTATAAAAAAATTATGACGAAAATTAAACAAATTAGAAAAGAAATAGCATTTGTTAATATTGTTGCGTACGATTTCATTGTAAAAAGTTGAAAAACAAAATAAAAAATATACAGTATAAATAATATACCCTTTATTACATTCCTTTAATAACAAATCAAGCACTGTGAAACGCAGCTTGCTGGTTCAAAATAGTCAGTTTGCAAACACAACACAGTAACAATGAAGTTCAATTGAGAAAATCAAGTTTTATTTAAGAAAGTAAAGTGCATTTCACAAAGTATTTTTTATCATCCCTTAAATAAACAGATCAGGACTAACATTAAAATTATGAATATATATTTATTTATTTATAATTATAATTATTTATAAAATTTAAGAATATTTGATTTTCATAAATTTTAAGACTTAAGAAATTTAATAAATTTTGATTTAATAAATGCAAAAAACACTGCTTTTTTAAAAACTTAAATATAAAATATTTTTTATTATAATTCATTCTAAAATAAATAGCTCTAAAAACGTGATTTACTTTTTTTTTACTTTTTTATTCTACAGAATAGTACAGCGCGCATCTACATATATACAGTATTACTGTTTATTATGCATATATTTTGTTCGGTAGGATGCCAATACATTCATGACTTCTATTTTGATAAAAAAATTTTTTAGCTGTTTTTAGGTTTTCCGTTGTTTTTGCTTGACAGTCTGTTGTTTATTCAACACAATTGAATGAGAATGTAGTTTATTATATTTAATATAGTTTTTTATTTTTATATTTTGCTTTTTCAGCTTTTCTTTTATGCGCATGTGTCCGTTACTGTGATTAATTGCTCATATAACATTGTTTAAACCGAGATCATGTAAAATTATGTGAAGTCATCTGAAATCTGAGTTTATTATCAATATCAATACATCAGTAATTTATTTTCAGAACAATTTGCACGACTCTGATTTATACATATGTTTCAATTCGTAAACTCTATCCTATTATAAACAAAAACCGCTTTTGCAATATTTTGCTAAATGATTCAGGAATGTAACAGTGCAATGCGAAACTGGCTGATTGATGAAATACCATGTCATGTAGCTTAGAATGTTAACTTCAAATATTTCATATGTATTAATAAGGCGTTTCTGAACAATTTCATCCTCGCAGAACCCTAAATGTATTTTTTTGTCTCACGGAACTCCTGCATAATTTTTCAAATCTTTTTTTCTTTTTCAACACTTTTTTCACACAATTTGACAATATTTCACGGAACCCCATTTTTCCGCACGCTGAAAATTCCGAATTTGAGAAATTTTAGAAAATCCCATTTGAAATGATTAATGATTAATCATTTCCCGGAACACTTTATGTTATATGTAACTTTATGTTAGACGCCCATTATAGAGGTGACAATTAATTTATAATGAGTTTACAACATGATAGGATACTCTTATGTATAATATAACATTTAAAATTCTGAATTGTTACTTCCATATCCATGCTTTCAACTTTGCGCGACATTTTAACTTTTTCTCAATGATAAACGCCAACAAAAATGATTTCAGCGAAACACCAAGCAAAATTTACTTTTTGTTAATGCCTTCGCCAAAACTGGTGTCCATTATCTGCCTTATATCTGCTCTGCTGCGATATAATCATTACTAATTAAACCCGTCAGTAGGTATAGAGCATGGATTGATATTTCATTTGCCGTCCAGGCTTTTGTTCCCATTATTCCGGGTGCACAGTAATTGCGCACTAGCAGGGGTTCACTGCCTGGATCAGACAACGACTTAATTTATGCAGGCAAGGGATAAAAACTAATAAATTCTGATAAGCAGAAAAAATACTGAGGATGTTGAAAAGAATTTGCTGAGTGGACAGCATGTATTTCTTGTTATTAACAATTAGTTTATTTTGGTATAAATAAGGCTGTAAGGGAGTTGTAAGATCACTATTACACTTACTATTTTTTGTGTTGTTCTTGCTGGGTTATTACTGTCACATTTGATATAACTTCATTGTAATACAATAAAATACAGAATAATGATAAATATTGTTTTTGAAAATACTGATCACTAAAAAGTACGAACTTCAAATCAAATAATATATTAAAAAGCAAAACTTCAATGAATCAGAAAACTTCATAGATATTGATAAAAATAAATTTACTAAAATATGGAAATAATAAAAAGTTACATTACTGAAGTACGTCACTACTACAGAATATTACGTCATCGTAAATGGAAATATTTGTACCAATGAAATAAAAAATATAGCAGCTAATTAAAACCAAGAAAAATGGATCGGTGAACAATTAGATAACAAGAACCAACTGACTACGCCAAAAAATTCAATGAAAAAACGACTTTTGTAACTAATGAGAAAGCGCGGTAAAAAGTTTCCCCAAAAAATGTAGCAAATTGAATGAACTGATTGAAACAGCCAAACTGATCCACATATAATCTGAAAAGTTTATTCATTGCATTATGCATTGTTGATTTGTCATGGGAAGCTATAGAACAGTGATATCAAAAAAATTTAATTCCTAGTTTACTTCAAAATCATTTATACATATAAAATTTCTTAAATTATTTTTTGATGAAGTGTATAAATTCATATTCTGAAATTTTCAGGTTGTTAAAAGAGTTGTATTATAAATACTATTACAAAATAAATATACAAAAATAAGATAGTTATTCCAGTGAGCTTTATAGATATTTCAAGTGCAGTTCTCCAAATTCAGCGCAATTTCATTAAAACGAGTTGAAATGGTGACATCTTCTATGCATACTGCCATTGAAGATTCTTTCGTTTGACTTTTCTAAATAATGTTTTTTCAAACAACTGCTTTTCTGTGAATATAACCTTACCTGATATGGTTTGTCAACGACACAAAATTTATTTCCTACTTCAGTGACTAACCATTGAGAAACATCATCTTCAAGTGTACTTTGATCACCACTTACAGATATAGGGCTTGTTACTAATCTTATATTTTTCCCAGGGATTCTACAATCACTTTTCAATTTCTTATCTCTTGCTGTCCAAACCTTAATTGTAGACTTCAACTTTTTGATGAGTATTCTCCGGTAAATCTCTGAAAAAGTCTTTTTAGCATTTTAAAAATGAACAGCAGATGTATTTTATAAATGTAAAATTTTAAATTCATGCATTTATATTTTGATTTATTTATTTGCAAATTTTATTTTTAAAATCACTTTTGTTAACAGTGGAGGAGCCCACTGAACCCCGCGCCACTAATAACGTTCTGATCAAGTGCGCCACCACTCAAGGGTTAATGTCAGAAACAGATTTATAAGACTTCCCAGAGTACAACGCAAAATGCTTTTATTTGTTCTGTGAACTTTGATATTATAATTTTGATAAATATTATGTTTCAAAGTTTTATCCAACAATTTTTCACCGTACTGCATTTTGAAAATTCACTTTGCTGTTATTAATTTGTCTTTTTTAAGTAAACTTAAAATTTGGACTTAATATTTCAAGCAGCTGAATGATTGAATTAAAGGAAATAAAAATTTACCATATTTTGATTTTTCACCCTTGCTGTAAATTGTAATTTTCAATCCTCCGGGGCCTGCAGTTGAAATTTCCCGTGTTACTGTTAAAGGTGGCAGAATTCTTGATTCACCATTAACCAGTTTTTTAAGATTTGGTCGAGAATCCATTTCAGCATCTGGTATATCACTGTGGTATATCAACGGAGTTGCAATTCTCAATGTCAGAGCTAAAAATTATTTGCATAATATTTGATAGAACTATTGTTCATAAATATTTGTTTCTTTAAAAAATTATAAAAGACTCATAATTTTTACATATTTTATTAAGTAATTTATCATATTTCAATAATTACCAATTGTATCAATTTGACCTTCCGTAATTGTTAAACAAATCAATAGATGGCCTTTCTGAACTTCTGCGGGAGGAAATAAGTATCCTCTTAGTGCTTTTGGAAATCCTGGTACTGTATGAACAATCCATGATGCAGCATCATCGTTACTTGTATCCATCATTAATACACCTAAATATTATACGTGCTATGCAAAACGCTGCTTTATGTTACAGTTGTAGTTCTTCTTACCTTTACTGTTTGATTTTGTTTTAACTTTTGAAATATCCGGTGGAGCATTGTTATATGCAATAAATTTGTTATTTCTATCTGACGCGACAACATGCTCAAGAGCTTTAGCAAATGAATGACCAACGTTTGCNGCAACAGGTGCTGCGTTATTTACCCAGTTCGCASCAGGAAGTAATATCTTTCCTATCGCTTGTGCAGGAGCTTTATATAAAATGGCCCTGAAAAAATTTTAAAGAAATGAACAAATCATTTTGTTAGATGTATAAGCATAAAGTACTTTCATGTCTTTCAGAAACAGTATTCCAWATCTTACTCACAGACCCAGGAAAATATAAACTTTAGCAAATGCTTTTTTTACAAAAATAATTAAAAGCAACCTCATACCAATCTCCTGCATTAGCTCCTGCTGCATTTTGACATTTTGATGTTGCTAATGAACAACTCGGAAAATAAATGCTCAAAAATAAAATCCATCTGATGTAAATCATCAAATAATTTTTACCAAGCGACATCTTTGCATTCATTGATGCTGGATAAATACGTGAGATTGATTAACAAGTTTACTTAAAATTAGAACTCATTCAAACAAATAAACCCCATAAATTTGATAAATAAATCACATTTTGTTTAATTTACTGCAACTATATATATTTATTTAACATTTGTCTGATTTAATTTTTTGCTCACGCTTATAGTGGTCACTGCTTTATAGGTGTTGTCAAACCCATCATGTAAATACTTAGGAGAAATCTCTTAACTGCAGGGAGGAAGGCAGTCTCTAGTTGTGCCGCTTTCAATATTAAATTATTAAAAATATAACAGTAGGTGGCTATATCTTTAATATTATGTTTTGTTATATATTGTGCAGCAGTATTACACTGCTTCATCTTATTTTTCTTCCTGTGTTGTTTGTCTTTTTTGTATAGTATATTGTATTAATATGTGATATGCACATAACTGTGTCTCATTCTCCTAGATATACAATTCCGTTGTTGAATCATTAAAAATGCAATTAGATAACAAAATGTAAATTGTGACTTTAAAAACTGATATTAAAATTGCAAACAAATGTTAATGTTAAGACATTACACGCAAGCATAAATTATTTATCAGAAAAGTTATGATCAATGTATGGCAGTATAAAACATTTTCAGGTAAGTGAATTATCTGATACAAAAAATTTTTATTTCAACAAATCAATAAAAAGAACGGATAAAATTAAACCAATCAATGTGTGAGCTAAAGTTGAATCACTGCCAGCGAATCCTAATGCTATTCAGAAACTGTTCATAAAGATTTAGAAAATTACATGATCTGCGTACCATTTATTTCTATAGACAAAGCATTTTAATAAACTATGCGCATTGCTTATTTACTGAACATACATATAGCATAACTCAATGTTAATTACACGAAGTATGCTTAACTAGCCAATTTTTAGAAAAATTTGCATTCACAAGAATTACTGTAAAATTGTTTATTTGAAATGAAAAATTTAGCAATCTAATGAATTTCATAATCTTAAAACGTTGACAGACTAATTATACATAACATAAATATTATAAAAAAACAGATTTAACTCTTTTGCTTTTGATTGCTATTTAAATTCTCTGCTATATATATATTTCATATATATTTATATAAATACTGTTAATTATATTTATGTAAATATATAATTTGAATGTGCAACAGATAAACTGGGTTTCCACAAATTGCTCTAGTTCAAATTCTAAAAGTCCATTTTCATCAAAATGACAACGCATACAGTGAAACCTACTTACCATATAACAATTCATTGCGAATATTAATTTAAAAAGCAAATTTCAAAATGCAACATTTTTTAATAGCTCAAAGTTTTGAAAATTCACTTAAAATATAAAATTAAATTAAATTAAATGTGACTCATTCTTTAATTTAAGGTTATTTTTAATTTTATAAATGACTAAAAATAATTGCTTAAAAAATTAGGAAACAAAATCAAAGTATTTCAGGTGAAAATTTAATTTCTGATAAATGTAAAATAGGAAACTTTTTAAATGATACATTACTTATTTTAAATTAGGTAGTTGAACAACTAAATATAAAATTCATTTATTCACAGTGATGGTTTTTCTGAATGAACAAATAAAATAATTTCAAAATATATTTGTTATGAGATAGGTAAACATTTAACTTTTTAATTTAACAGTAATTTAAATTAATCTGCAGCAATTTAAGTGTAAATAAAAAATCATATTTTTAATTTTAAATAAAATGCTAAGTTTAAATGATGACAACGTCAAATGACGTTTCATTACATTTCTTACAGAGAGTGCCATCATTTAAAATTCATAAATTTACAAATAAATTACCTGCTTTATAATTTTATTTTTTGTTATTAAAAAGCACTTTTAGCAAAATAACTCTATCACAATCATTAAAAAACTTAATTTTGTTAATTGCTAACATTTGACATGTTGACAATTTTTAGGTCATGCAACTGTCTGCATTACGTGCATTATTCTCTTTTCCACTTTTCTGAAAATTTTTAGAAAAAAGTTGTTTTTCATAGTGTGTGTCTTATCACATTCAAAATCTTCACAGTCTTTCGTATTTTATTTAAAAAATAATACTAAATGATAATATTTCCCCAGTTATATTAAGATGTAAAATGTTGAATGTAGAAATGCTCTAACATGCGTGATTCACGCATAGCAATAAGTTATTATTATGATAATTACATTGAAATTATGCAAGCCAGCATTAAACTTGTGTATTAAATAAAATGAATATAATTTTGCAATAAACTTCCAAATGTTGACCTGATTTATTATGTGAACTATGCAACTGAATCTTGTCTAATATAGTTCGTTCGACATTGTGCATTGCTTTTTCTCCTACATCGCTCTTTTGTCGTCCTAAATTAATAACAAATTGTCTAGTTTGCACTTGGAAATTTCTACTTGGTTTTGGTATTTTTCATTTGCAAGGTTGTTAACGATGCAGCTTCATCCAATAATGCTACTGTTATTGCTAGTTGGCATGAGCAGTATCAGTTTTGCTGCAAAAAGCCTCCGACCCTTAAACAAAGCTGGCTATTTAAATTATGCTTATAAAACGGATGTTTATAGTTTTGTTAAACGTGGCAAAGCTGGCTTGCCAGGTTTGGTGGCGGTGATCACTCCAAAAGGTTTTCAACAGTTGAGCATGTCAACGAACAGTGTTTTTCGAGCAATAGTGCCATTTTTTACCATTCCACCTCAGCCGGATATGGACATGGGTCCGTTTTCTGGTGAAATTTTAGATGGTAAAGTGGAAAAGTTTGGAAAAGAAGGAAATGTATACATTCAGCCAGTTGAGCCAAATGGTCTTGCTGTGGAAATGAAAAATTTGGAAATACATCTCAGCACCAATATCCGAGGACCGAAACGTGACGGTGTGGCTAAAACTGAGCTTAAGAATGTTAACGGTGAATTTGTGTTTACCATGCAGCCGGATTCAAATGGATTTCTTCGTGTTGAGATGACACACTGTCAAGCTAGAACCAATTTAGTGCATATACATTACAACACGAATGATAAAGATGTAATTGTAATAAGACCATTTCGTATTGAACGGGCAATAAAAACGCAGCTAAATCAGAAACAGTGTAGCATTATTGGAAAAATGATATCGGACATGAATGGCTATATAAAAAAGCCATTTGGAGAACAATTTTTACTCGACCCTCATAGCCATGGTCTTGTGCCAATTTCATCAATGAAAAGATTATTCAAATTGTTACCGCTAAGAGATCAGAAACGATTTTACGTTCTTGGACGAGCGTTAATTTTCAAGCCCAGCTTGACTGGCCCAATTCAAGCTACTGCAAGTCAAACTTTTTCAATACCTTTGCTTGGAAAAGTTTGTCATCGTCAACGCTGCAACATTCCATTCCATCCAACTCCACTTCCTCAAGGAGTCCGCGATGGAAATTATATGGTAAACGTGTACATATCCGATTATGTTCTCAATTCATTGTTATACTCTTTGTATCAAATAGGAACTTTTCGATTTACATTTAACAAAAAACAAGCACCTTGGTTGAGTTATTTTTTTGAAACTGAATGTGCTAAATCAGTCTGTATCACGGATTTATTGCCTAGCTTTAGCAGTACATTTCCTGAACAAAATCCAGAAATCCATATGGAATTTTACAAACCGCCAGCGGTACAATTTAGACGAGACGGTGCCCGATTTTATGGTGACTTTTTGATCACTTTGTCAGCTAAGCTTGACGACAGTTCACCTGCAAAGAAAGCACTAATAGCAAAGTGTAATTTCATCATGCGAATTCAGCTCAACGCACCAAGAGCTCGTAATCATGTGGCTGGAACAGTAAATTTTGACCAGTGGAACATGCAAGTACAAGAAAATTACATAAAAGCAGATGTGCAGGAAACCAGCTCATTTTTTGATTATACGAAACAGTTGATTCAAACTACTTTGGCGCGTGTTTTTAGGCAAGGATTTGTCATATCACTTCCATTTCTAAACATTACTAATTTAAAATTGGAAATGATGGATGATGCGTTAATGGCAGCTTTTGATTTCAAAATCGATGAAAAACGCATTATTGATGCTGTCAATGCTACAGTTTCTGGTCATAAATGAACCCTTGTAAGAGAAGTTCTGAAATCAGCAATGCGAATTTATGAAGATTTATTTTAAAATTATATTCATTGTTTAAATCGTATCTGCTCTGTTTTTCTCAAATTTATAACAATAAAATATTGTTAAAAATATATGTAGTTACTTTTTGTTTGCAAATTTATTTAGCAAATGAAATTTAATTCAAATTCAAACTAAATAATTTAGTCTTTCCGTATCAGTTGCATAAATAAATTAACAACACTAATTATTAATTCATGTTAATTAAGCTTATAATTTGAAAACATAAATTTAATTTTCTAATTTAATACTTGTGAACTGATATAACTAAAAACATTGCAACGTTATTATATTAATAAGTAACTCATACTGGTAGTGAATGAAATTTATATTGAACAAAGTAAATTTTATCATTTTTTTCTATCGATCAATAACAAATGCAATAATGATGCTTGCTTCAGCTTTGCCTTTAGAAGAAATATAGTATGAATTTATTTTTAAACTTTTCATGTATTTTATGCAAGTTTGTTTTTTAAATTTTATTTCATCTCCTTCATACTAACAAGAGAATAGCTTAATTTAAGATTTAATAATTGTTTTGCAATCAATGTTTCATTACATGGTCATCATTTCCTTCAATGTAATATTGTCACTATGTAAAAGGAGTAATAGCTCATATATGTAGCATTATATAAGAATAAAACTAAATTTACATCTCTGAGAAACAAATCGTTGAAATGCTTTGAAATGAAACTAATTCTGAGAAATCTTTGCCCGTTAGCATTTCTACAAGTAGCAATTTTTTAATCACTAGAACTTTATCATTCATTTTCATTTAATTATAAATTATTATTCATTAATTTATTTTTCGTGACATTTAAATGAATAGTTTCGCTTTTTTTATTAGAAAATTCAAAAAATTTGGTAATTTTAAATAATTTTAATGATCAAAATATTATTGAGACCACGGAGATTTCAAATTTTTAATAGATTTTTGCATATCAATTTATATATCCCTATCATAAAATAAATTAGAAATAAAATTCTATCGCAAATGATAACTTTTATGATAATAAATTTATTCATTTTTTACTGAAAAAACAGCTACTGTAGTGCAATTTGTTTGTGAAATGCGCTAAAGTTAAAAAAATTAAAATTTCAATAATTGTGCAAAAACTGATTTTCACATATGTATGATATTTAAAAATTAACAAGCGCACTCATTTTAAAAATTATATTTTATTAATGTATTTATTTTCACTGTCTATAGTTCACTTTAATTAATGTTATCATTTCAATGTATTTATTAAAGCATATTTAGCGTTGGACATTTAAATGATTACTTAACAAAATATTTTAGAGTAAATTTGTTGATATACAATATACTAATAAATAATTTTTTTCTCTTACGAGCAACTGTGAAGCAAACAGTAAAAATAAACACTTTACAGTATTCACTGATTTTGATATTTGATTAAAGTATTAATAGAAGAAAATGACCGAGTTTAGCATTGATGGAAACAGTCGTCCGTGTTAATAATATGAACGATAAAAATAAATTCCAATTAATTTTTATTCCAATTTTTAAAACTTTGCATAAAGCATAAAATTATCCGCGCTGCATTAATCATCTGAGTTCTCTCATCTATCTCTTATCCTTCTAAGAAGGAGTCATTAAAATAATTATCAAAAATATTTAAATTTCTGCATTTACTTTACTCCAACAATTCAACTTAAAATAACAATAAAATATTCTATGATACTACTATTCTAGTCAGTATGTCATAAAAAAAGTCTCTGCCTAGTTAAAATTAGTAGTCATCTGATAAATGCCAGACTTTTGTTTGTAGACGCTATCAGCTCAGCAACACAGAATCACTTTTAGAATAAAAACATGACTATACGATTTATTTATTCATATTATGGTTAAATTTAGTTCATTTCTGACGCAATTGCAACGGCTTTTCCAAACTTTTACATGGTATTAAAAAATATGCAAAAGCTAATTAATTATTTTAATTGAAAACAATGGTACTAATATAATTATGTTATAATATATACTATGTAAATATATACTGCGTTACAACGCATCATCGTTAAATTGTTATTTCTTAAAAAGAAGAATAAAATAGCATTTTGTGAGCATTAAAAATGTTTTTCTTCAAATTAATTAAATTTCAATTAAAGTTTTAATGTAAAGTTTAAAAAAAAGACATACTTTAATCTTAAGAAAATTCAGTACAAAAGCCTATATTACATATTTGATTCATTACTACATAAAAATATATGTTATATACATATGGTTGCCAGTTCACTTCATGAATGCTTAACTGATAAACACTGCATCCCATTAAATAGTAATAACAAAACTTGCAGCGAACAAGTTGATTATTTTAAAAGTTTATTAAAAGTAATGTCAAATATTTTTAGCCAAAGTTAGCATTGCTTGGTCAGTTAAATAAAACAAAATAGTCTTCACTTTTCTGTATTAGTTAATGTAATTGAAGCTTGCTTCAAAGTTTGCTAAAATAACGGAAAATTATGTAAATTATAAACGCTTATGTAACTTGTGAGAATAAAAGACAATAAAAGGATTAATAGAACAATTTCATAGAAAACGATTATTGTAAATGGGCAAAAATAATATAACAACAGTTGAATATTTAAAGAAAAAAGAAAATTATAATAAAAAAGAAAAAGAGAAAATATTCAAAATTTTCTGAAAGTGACATGTGTGAAACTGCTTTACTTGTAGCTAATTTTTTGATTATTCACTTAATTGACTGAAAATTAAAGTAAAACTTGCATATGTCATTGACTGTCCAAATAAACATTCACACAAATTAAATCAAACAGTGATGCATTGCACTAAAATTATATTTAGTTGCAAGGATGAATTCACTGTTCGTCCTGAAATATAAAATAAAGTTAGAACAATGACATATGTAAGATAAGAAAGAAAGAAAAAAGCAGTTTTGAGATAAAAAGTTGATAAGCTATAGAAAGATCATATTACACAATCATGTGACAAAATTAACAAACCAACAAACTAATTTATCAAAATTCTTGTTTCATTTAGTAACAATGTTTCTCTTTTCAAAAATATTTCAAATTCAATTATTTGTTCGAATGATGCTCACTTACAAGCTAACTACTCTATCAATCATACTTTCTTGAAATGCATTGAAAGTTTTCATTCAAAAGAAATTTTGATTATATTTTTATGAAAATTTTGCAAAATAAACAATTTTCCGTTTTAATCAATATCATAAATTAAAAATAACAGGCCAGTAAAAAGAAAATCAACTGGTTAACTAAAATTAGCTGCCTTACATTGAAAAACTTCTTCAATGACTTACGTTTAAAATTTGGTCACGTGATAATTGTTCATCTCGTTACTAGCCTACTGTTACGACGACACTGGTAAATCTGATCATTCAACAGAACCTTGAAAAAAAAGGACTTCATTTACATATATGCAAAGTAAGCAGAAATGTTCAATTTACAATTTTTTTTGAAAATTTAGACAATATTTAATATTATTTAAAAATTATTTATTTGTAATTTATGTTCAGCCTTTCTTTGTTTGCATATTATATTGCTTGTTTGGCTTAATTTTGAGTAAATTAATAAAATATTTTTTGAAAATTGAAATTTATATGCTGCAAATTCGTTGTTGTTGTTTATTTATTGTTCAATTATTAATGCTATTCTGTTTGCATCAAATTTGCTCACCAATAATAAGTGACATTATCGGAACATAATCAGTAATAAAGACAAAGAAATTGTTCATTATGGAGGTCGTTTAGAAATTTTTCTTGCCATTTTTATAAACTGTCTGTTGTTCATTTTATTCTAAATATAATATTGTATATTAAAAATTTTGATAAACAGTGGTTCAAAATTATGCTTTGTTGATGCAACTGAATCACAGAAAAGGGATGTGAAAAATATTTTTATTCAACATCTTTTCTGTTGCTTTATGTATATTTTTAAAATAAACTTCAAGCTTTTCCATTAACATAATAAATGTTTGCAATTTGAATAATTTTTTTTATTGCTTCATGTTTGTTTATGATTAGATATTGCTTTACATGATTAGTTTTTGATTAATTCATACTTTGTATTTTTTTAATTGGCAAAATCCGTATGAATTATATGCATCCATTGCAAATTGTAGAACTTTCGTGAATTTTTGCCATAAAAAAATGGTCATTTGATTTTTTTTGTTGCAATAATTATAATAAATTTGCATAATTATTTTGCTATTTTTGCAAATAATACAGTAAAAAATCACCTCAGTTGTTAGTATTAGTTGGTAAACGGGCGACCTGAGGCGTCGATGACGTTAATAGTGTAGTCAACCGACCTTGGCTGTCACTTTCTCTGGTGTATGGTCAAAAACAAGGACGAGGCACCGCCACGCCCCAGCTTCGAAAACAACCGCGTCATTTCATCTGTCCAGGGCCTGTTCGACTTCTCTTTTCGCTTTCAGCTGAAAACAACATCGGTCTCTTTTTCATTGGTACGAATGATAAATTACATTCACAAAATTGGCCAGTTTTAGCTTTGGACATTTAAAAGCGTTCCAACTTTCAAACGCGCATTTGTATTAAAACTGGAACATCATGCAGTTCTTCGTTTATTTCTTGCTCGTCTGTGAAGCGATTTCATTAGTTCATCATGCTTCAACTAAGCGGAATCAAGTTTCATCCAAGCCGATCAGTAGAAAATTCCTGTTGCCTGCTAAGCGCAGTATTAAAGTGTATAATTTTCTGAACGGCGGCAAGCCCAACAATCCTGGCGTTGTGTTGATGTTAACTGATCGAGCTTTCAACGCTATTCAATCATCGTTGGGCAATGTGGTTTCGACTGTTATTAAAAATCTTCGCATACCGGAAAAACATGGGGTTTTCATAGCTGGAGCTAGTACTGATCTCGTGGGTACTAAAGTGATCGACGTTGGTCAACAGGCACGATTCGCCATCAAGCCGAGAGCCCCGAATTCTATCCAAATCACTTTCGATAATCTCGACGTGACCACCACGTCCGATGTGCTACGCAGGCGCAATGTTGGAATGGTAACTTCTGAACTATTAGATATACAAGGAAATTTGATTGTCAGTCTGGGTAAGGACCGTTCAGGCGGGCTGACTATTTCGGGCATTCAGTGCGATGCATATATTAATGAAGTGGCGTTGATGTATCGTGGTGTTGTATCGCTGAATCGTCCCAGAAGGATAGAAGAAATTGTGCGTGGCATGCTGAATGACAAACTTTGCACCGACATCGGCACTGCCGCAAGCAGAGCGTCTTCAATGCTGAAAATGCCATTTCAAGATAAGCCACTTTTGGACAGAAAATCCAGCAGTCCTGTCAGTCCTGATTTCATGCGTCGTATTGTAAAAATGATGCCACTTAGCAATCAAAAAAGATTCAACATCAAATCAAATTCACTGGTGTTTCGACCAAGTTTAGTTGCCGCACCGTATGTAAGTTCGTCGCCCAGCTTTTTAGCGTTTCCAATGAATGGACAGATCTGTCCCCGGGGTAGATGTAAGATGCCATTCTATCCGAAACCTCTTCCTAAAAAATTGCGCTCGCCGCAGCGCATGATGAACATTTACATATCTGACTATGTGGGAAATTCATTCCTTTACACGCTTTACGATTTGGGATTGTTCAACATGACTTTCAGCAAAAATGAAACACCCTGGATGGAATACTTTTTCGAAACTGCCTGTCCACAGTCTGTATGCATCACTGACGTTCTACCTGAGTTCTCGAGTGTATTTCCTGATCAACAGCCTGAAGTGAAAATTCATTTCCTCCAACCACCAGCAATGCGCTTTGAAAACGGTACAATTCACTTGTTTGGCGATTTTGAGATTCAAGTTTTGGCAAAAAGAAAAACGGAATCCACAGCATCTCGTGCTGTTGTTGGCAATATACAATTTTCAATGCTGGTCAAGCCGAATAAGCCGAAAAGAAATCTTATCACCGGAACTATGCAATTTGACAAATGGACCTTTCAACCGACTGAAAATCAGCTCGAAGCTGATCAAGCTAGTTTGAATCATTTTTCTGATTACACGAAGCAAATTTTGGAAACAAGTCTGCGAAAATTCCTTACCGATGGCTTTCCAATGACCTCACAGAACACGCAAATTAGCAACGCTCAATTTGAAGTTCTAGAAAACGCACTATTTGCAGCATTCGATTTCAAAGTGAATCAAGCGCAACTGATTCAGGCCGTAAGCCAGGCAATGTAAAGAAATTTAATTTAATGGAAAAATTGAAAACACAATGAATGTAAGTGCCATTTCGAACAATAAATGTACATGTTTTCTTGTTTTCTTATAATATATGTTAATTCTGCTGATGTATGATAATGATATTATAATGATGGAAATTTTATCCATCGTCATCATCAGATGGAGAAATATTTTCAATGATCAGAGCATTCATTGTTCAGCATGAGCATGTGCACTGCTAAATTTGGCCAACTGATGGACCATCACATTTTATTATTTACTTATTTTTTAAATGAAAAGCTATTCTACATGTTAAATAATAAAATAAAGATGGTAAAGACCAGTTTTTGTTCATTCTTCGATAGCAATAGAAATGGGTTGTTAAACAGCAAAAGGGCTAGGGGTTAAAGCAAATATACAACATTTAGAAGAGCCAATTAATAAATTGGCAAATTTATGTTTATTTTGCTTTGTCATGCATGTTACACTTTGGAAAATAGTTCAGATATAAGCTTGTAATGAAACTTTTACAACATACATTTTACCCAAAACTGAACATTGCATGTGCATGGTACAACATATGCAGATGTCAAAAAATACACCAAGCATTTGTTGTCAAAGTTCAGTTGTGTTTTCAAAAGAATCAAAATATGATTTTTAACATTCTCAGATTAAATAATTTGTGGATTTTTATACAATTGATAAATTATAAAAAAAGAAAAAATTTTTTTTTCAAAAATATTTATTAATTCAAAAATTTACCGTACAATTTTATTTAAAAAAAATTCTAAATCAAGGATTGAAATATGTTTTGTAATCACGAGAGACCTTTTACGAACCACTTTCATATATAATGCAATATAATTTAAAATGCAATTGTGTGTTTAAAAAAATATTTAAAATAAAAATAATCTAACGTTCTATTAAAAGAAAGCGTACAGTGGAGAGAAAGCATTATCATGTATTAACTATATATCAATTTTTTGAAAAAGTTTAAGATTGACATATTTACAAAAAATTAAAGTTTCT
This sequence comes from Trichinella murrelli, assembly GCA_002221485.1. Lineage (NCBI taxonomy): Eukaryota > Metazoa > Nematoda > Enoplea > Trichinellida > Trichinellidae > Trichinella > Trichinella murrelli. The sequence continues at coordinate 16,431,458 of CM008133.1, read as the reverse complement.
TTGTCGATAATATAATTAAAAGTCTCTTTAATCAGGTATAAAATGAATGTGATTGCAAAAGCAAAAGCGTTAAACAAATGTTCTAAATATATCAAACTTCTACTCAGTTACATGCATCGTCACTTTTGAGTAATTTTAATTTGCCAAAGAAAGCTATGTTATAAAAAAATATTTGCAGTTTAGAGTTTCTGGTTTTTGCAAATCGTGGTATAATATTCAGTGCTTTGCAATGAAAAACTTGAAAATGAAAACTTTTTCAATTAAAATACAATGGTCACATGACATTTTAATGTGACCATAATAAACTATTACAACTTGAAGCAAAATGCATTGCACTATAAAAACACCAACAACTGAAAAATAAGATTCGCAAAAAAGGTCACGCAGCATTTAGTGACAGATATGCCGCTATTTTTGATTTTGAAAATAAAAATGAATTGTGAAACAAATTAAAAGGTACATCAAAGTGAAACCTGTCAGTAACAAAGCTTGATAGAATTTAAGTTGAGTGAACTATAATTTTAGAAAACTGTACATCAAATTTAAATTGATCCTCATTCAATTCACAGTATACTGATGCATGATGTCAACTTTGCTAAACTTTCTAAACCAACATTCTACCATGCCAGTACATTGGTATAAGCAGTGTGTCAAATTTCCTCTATTATTTTACAATGCCCATGTTTTCGACTTTGTATCTCACCAGGTGGATTTAGTGACTTCCACTTTCTGATCACCAACTATCTACTTTACTTATTGAACTCGAAAATTCTGCCACTCTGATGCGATTCTTCATCTGCTCATATATTAAGACTTAACTTATTATATAAACTTAATAAAATTGTCCAAGTTTATTTCTCATTGTTTATTCTACTCTACATAAGATTTTCGTTTTTCTAATAAAATGATGCAATTGCTGTTTTAGAATGAACAAGATAACAAGAACATGAAGAGCTGATGAAGTTTTGCCCAAATAGTCATGCTTTTTCAGATGCTTTTACCAACACGCTGTAACATTTCTTCTGTTTCGGATGATTATTTAAATGTGAGTTGGTCCCTGATGTTATCTAAATTTGATTTAATCAGTCATCAATCATCCGTCAATCAGCTCAAAAGGTCGTAACAACTATTCAAAGCTTCCATAGTTTGAGAGTAGTTGGCATGACAAAATCATTAATTTCTCGAATTTTGCCAGCCAGAATGCCATTGAGATGGCAGAATTTCACTGCATTTTCATCATCGTTTCGATGATAAATTTCAACTTCATATGAATCTTAGAATGAAGTAAAATCATATATGCTATTGTAATACTTAGTTATATTCCATTCGCGAAGTTTTTGACCATTGATGATGATCGTTCATCTCATTCTTTAGTTTGTTTCAAATCTATTCTTTTAGTTTGTTCCGACAAAGATAACCCGAATACGCAGCCAATGTATCTCTTACGAAAGCTTAATGATTTTCCACTGCTTCTTCAGATTTTAAATTTCTCAATATTTCTATTACAAATCATAAATTGAAAGCCTGAAATTTCTGATTACTTATCAGAACTGAATTTTAACAATGCTCAAAGTTATTTTGCATTAGCTGGAGAACTTCTCAATGCAATTTTTTCATCAACAAAAAATGAATTTCATACCAATTTAAGCACAAGGCTTATTCAACTTTTGAATCAAATCTGCAGGTTTCTAAATTTTTTGTAAAATGTAAAATGCCAACCAAATGATAAATTTATTATATAGATTTAGTTCTAATTTACGCAAATTTAAACGACGGAAAATTTGTCTGTTTGTTCACATATCGCGATTACATCAATCAACATTCACTTCTTTCCAGCACGAGTAAAACCCAAAGAATTTGTTAGGTAAACAACTAATAGCAATATTCAGTTTAAAATCATTATTATATTAACGCGTACGCAAACCAATACACGTTCACACATTATTTATCACAGTCATCATCCAGCACGTCACCATCAATTCAACTACCGTATTACACCCTCAAGTTTAAACCATTTGGAGCTTTCTGTAAAACATTTAAGCATATGCAATATGCCGCATTTCAAAAATGAATGTTTTGCATATTTTTGCTTTTGGAATATTATTTGAAAATGTTATTCAGGATTTCAGTTACAGCCAATTTTTGCAAGAGACAAATAAAGCATGCAGTTACTTTTGTTGTAAAATTGCTTTAAAAATAAATATGCGTTTTAAATTTCAGAGAAGTAATTTCGAGGATTACAGTTTTAATTTTCATATTATTGCATTTTTCGCAGTGCTTTATTTATCAGAAAAAGAAATAAATGTAGAAATGGATGCAAATAACAAGGAGACGTTATAGAGAAATGGCATCATCATTATATGTTAATAATATTAGTATGTGTATAAAAATGATGCAGCAGATGGAAATATAACGCGTAAAAAAACACATATCATAGATAGCTAAGAAATGCAACTTGTATGTAGCAATTTTGAAATAATTTTCTGGTTAGCAGCTAATGGCAACTACTGATAAAGACGAGTACTTTAATTAATTATAAATTGCTTATAGTAGCTAACAAGAAATTAAACTTATTTTAGATAGTATTGATAGCAGTAACACCAGTAATTTAGACAGTCAAATTGGCATCATGATTGTGATATGTTTTTTATGTTTTACTTCATTAGGTAAAAGTTTCTAAACTCTTTCCAATTGTCTAAGTAGGTGGAAGAAATGCCCTGTAATGTCGAATACCAGAACAGCTTGAAAAATGGTAGCGTGTAGCAGCATAAAAAAGCAGGCTCACTCCATTTAGCAAAAGCAGCGTTGCAATGGAGACCTGTTCGATTGCTTTAAAAAGCGTAAAATATCAACACGGCAGAGGTAAAACCGAATTCATAAAACTCTGAAAAGCAATCAGAGCTCTATAATAGTGTCATCCATGATAAGTGTTATAGTTAGAATTAAAAAACTGATATGCATTGGTCATTAGAAGTAAAAATTCTGAATTAACTAGCAGAATAATGTAGTGCAATATGAGTTGCTTCTATTCTGAAGAAGGGAGACACGGTGAACAATAAGAGGACAGCTTTATTGCTGTTCCTTTTCTCTAAGATCACCGGTCTATTTTATCCTTCATTGATAATAGTATATCATGCAGATTTCAACGAGGTGACGCAAAATATTGGTTTCTTTTGAAACTATAGTTAAAATTTTGATATACTTGCGTATTAATAATTAATTTAATGTATGATAATTCCTAACCCCAAAGCATATAGTTATGAATGCTAATGTGGATAATATGATAATGGCATTAGAGTAGAGTACAAACTACCAGTGAGATCCACAAGCTCTCAAAATCCCTGCGTTCAGATTCCACAGAATATGCTCTAATAATAGGGGTAAACTAAGGAACTTAATTTACCATTTGGAATAAAGAAAAGTGTCTGCTAGTGCAATGTAGGAAAGAGTCTTATCTTTTTAGAAAAACAGGCTCAAATCAATTTTTAAATACTTTTCAAAAAATGTTATCATAACTCCCTCTTTCATTGTTTGATCTGCTATTATCTGCTATTATGGGGCCTACAGTGATCAATATTTTTTGCATCAAACATAATATAATAATTTATTAATATTTTTAACTTCTGACAGTTCAGAATTAAGTATTTTAAAACTGCACTGATTCCATCAGTTATTTGCAATTTTTACATAGAATGTCTTTATATTTTATGAATCTATCTTTCTATATCGCTTGGAATCAAAAATAAATGTATACTTGAAGCAAACTATTTTATAGTAGCGGTGATTGTCTTAACATTCATCCAGGAAACGTTCTTTGTGATTATAACACTGATGCATGAATGCAATTTTACAATACCTCATTTGTTCATTTGGCACATTTTGCCATATATCAATGAATAAAATTAAAGCCTGACAAGAATGATATTTTTGTTCTTTTCATTGATGTTTAGCTACTATGAAAATGTTCGTACATTCTGCTACTTTATATGTATATCAACTATAATAGAAAAACCCTAAAAAATTTAAATAGAAACAATGCCATTACGTTTCGCGTTTTTTCATCATTATGAATCTCAGTTAAATATTATATACTTTTATTCGTTTTACATGAAGAACTATTCAGATTGTTATTGTACATAATTGTTTATTTATTGTGTTAGAGGTTTCAATGGCTAAATACTTCTCAGCACTTTGGCATTTTTACTTTTTTGTTTTGGAATTCTTTATCTGTAGAAATTTTTCAGAGATAATAAGATAATTCCACATATAAATATGCTATTGCAATCAGGAAGGGGTACGGTGAAACGTGACTATTATTAGCAGTGGTGAGGCTATAGTCGGTTTTTTGCGATATACGGTGGTGGTCGTTGTTGTTATTGCGAATGAATACTGTATTCTTGTTCTGTGCTTTGAGTGCGAGAATGTTACCAACAAAGCATGAATTAGGGAAAAGGGGCGGCAGGGCCGGTAGTAACCGGACGGACGATACAGACACGGAGATGAACCCGCAGGTCAACATCGGCGCGTCGTCATTCGATGATGACTGTGGCAGCAACCCTGTTGAGGCGACGAATGAGCCCGCCCGGCAGAGCGGCTCGTTCAATGGGGGCCTGTCCGGGAAATGATGCCATCGGCGTACCGAGGTGACTACTATCACCCGCCCCCTGCTTTTCGTCCGGAGATGGATTCTGTCGAATGGCTAGAGAGGCTGGAAGACTTCCTCTGCCTCAGCAGGGTTCCGCCTTCTGACCACGGCATGGCCGCTCGCTACCTTCTTAGCGACTCAGTCCGCCGTGAGCTCTACCCGGCAGGACAAACAAGAGAGGATTCCTTCGAAGAGTTCAAGAAGAGATTGCTGGACGCGTACGGCCCGGAAGAGTCGACAGGGCAACTGAACGAACGATTCCACACCCTGCACCAACGCGAGGGCCAAACCATCGAACAATACGCCCAGGAGGTGGCGGAAGTTGGACGCAGAGCCGGCGTAACAGAACGTGATCTCGTGGCGCGTTTCGCCGGGGGAATAACCTCAAAAGAGGCGTATCTGGAGATCCGGCTGCGGGAACCAGCTACCCTTACCGAAGCTCGGAGATTGGTCAGTAAAGTCATGCGTGCTGAAGAAGATTTCCAACAGAGGCGGCAGAGGCGCACCGGTAATCCAAAGCCGGAGAAGACCGAAGCGACCCAGCTCATGGAAGACCTGATACGTGAGGTGAGGAAGATTTCCTTGAAGCTGGAAAAACAGGAGTCGACGGCCGCACGACCCGCCCGAAGGGCAACGGAGTGCTTCCGATGCGGCGAACAAGGCCATTTCCTTCGGGATTGCCCGCAGCGATGCGTCGCGGCCAGAGTGACACCCGCGATGACTTCGACACGACCGACGGAGAGGACGATGGCAACTATCAACCCGCAGACTGGCAACGTGTTCGCCGTCCCAGGTAGGATAGAGAACTTGGAAATTTCGTTGTTGGTCGATAGTGGCGCAGTGGTCTCAGTAATCTCCAAGCAGGTGTGGGATAAGGCCACCTCATGCCGGAAGTTGCGGGAAGTCCAATACAACTGGGCGAAGGACGGAAGATGGCGACCTTCGGCTGGGGGGTCGTTCAGCTGCACCTGGGGAGATGGAAGGGGCCGCTCACGGTTGTGGTGGTGGAGAAGTTGGTGGTCCCGGGCATAATGAGCACAAATTTCCTAGACACCATGGTGCGGAGCATGCACTTCAGGTCTCGCTATATGGTCCTGAGAGACGGGACAAGAGTAAAGTTTCAGCGAGAGGCATGCAGTGACGCCCCGTCCAGCATCGGGTGCATGGGCACCGGCGTGCCCCAGAAAGGGACAGGGCCGGTGACCACGGGTAAGCCAGCGAAGGCAGCGGGCAGCGGCTCCACGCACTTGCTGACGCAGCAGAGTGCTCGGAAACGGGGAAACAGACCTTGTAGAGCATATTGCGCCAGCATAGTCGAGCCATATCGCGGAACGATGATGACCTAGGTCGTACCAGCCTAGTCACACACCGCATCGAAACGGGTGAGGCTCGGCCCATAAAACAACCGCCCCGCCGCCTCCCAGTGGCCCAGCGGTCTGTCATGGAGCGCCTAGTGGGACAAATGCTAGAATCCGGCGTGATCGAGCCCGCATCCGGGCCTTGGAGTTCACCGGTGGTAGTGGTGCGAAAGAAGGACGGGTCACCCCGGTTCTGCGTTGATTACCGCAGGCTGAACACCGTGACCCGTGTCGATGCTCAACCACTCCCGCGCATTGACGACACGTTGGACGCGCTGGCAGGATCCCAGTGGTTCAGTACACTGGACCTGGCTTCAGGGTACTGGCAGGTGGAAGTAGCCGAACCTGACCGGGAGAAGACGGCCTTCTCCACGCCGATGGGCCTGTTCCAGTTCAGGGTCATGCCATTCGGCCTATGCAACGCCCCGGCGACCTTCCAGCGGCTGATGGAGAACGCGTTGAGGGGGTTGACAATCAAGGGCTGCTTGGTGTACCTAGACGACATTATCGTCTACGGGCGTACGGAAGAGGAACATCCGGAACGACTTGCCAAGGTGCTCCATCGCCTGCAGTCCGTGGGGCTGAAGATCAGACCAGATAAGTGCCAGCTGATGCGTCGAAGTGTACGGTACCTGGGCCAGGTCGTAACGCAGCACGGTATAGGGACAGACCCGGAAAAAACAGCGGCGGTGCAAGAGTGGCCTAGACCCCGGTGCGTAAAGGAAGTCCAGCAGTTCATGGGCCTCGCTTCGCATTATCGGCGGTTTGTCAGGAACTTTGCCAGCATCGCGGGTCCTCTCCATAAGCTGACAAGGAAAGGCCAGAGGTGGAGTTGGGGGCCAGAACAGGAGGTAGCCTTGACCAAGCTCAAGAGTGTCCTGTCCAGCCCGCCAATTTTGTCCCACCCGCAGTTTGACCAGCCGTTCCTGCTGGACGTCGACGTAAGCGAGGACGCCCTGGGCGCCGTCCTTTCACAGACGAACCATCAGGGCCTCCCGCTAGTGGTAGCGTACGCTAGTCGCTCACTGTCGCAGCCAGAGAGGAAGTACTGCGCCACACGGCGGGAGATGCTAGCCCTCGTTTGGGCTACGCGCCACTTTCGGCCGTACCTGTACGGCAGAATATTTACAGCTCGCACAGATCACAACGCATTGAGGTGGCTCAGGAATTTCCGGGAACCTGAAGGGCAGGTAGCCCGCTGGCTGGAGCGGCTAGCAGAGTACGAATTCGAAGTTGTCCACCGGCCTAGGCAACAACACCGGAACGCTGATGCCCTTTCCCGACGAGTCTGCAAGCAGTGCGGAGTCATAAATCCAACCGCAGACGCACAAGTGGCGGCCATGACACTGGGACCGACCGGGCGGATCCAGGAGTGGCAGTACGCTGACCCGGAGCTCCGACAAATTCGGGAGTGGGTGGAGAAGAGGGACTGGCTCCAAGAACAACCGGCGGGGAGTCACATGTTCTGAAGCCTCTGGTCACAACGGGACCGGCTGACGCTGCGGGACGGAATCCTGTGTCGTGCGTGGGAAGCACCGGATAGGGAAGAAGAAAAGGTGTTGCAGATGGTTCCCCGAAGAAACATCCCAGAAGTCCTGCGAGCCGTCCACAACCATCCGACGGGAGGTCACCTGGGAGTGGCGAAGACATTGGGCGGGTACGCCAACGGTTTTACTGGCCACAGCAGCGGGAAGACGTAGAGGACTGGTGTCGGGCGTGCCAGACTTGCGCCGCCCGGGCGGCACCGACCAAAAGGCTGCAGGCACCGATGCAGATCCACCCGGTTGGCTAGCCCTTCCAGCGAGTGGGGATGGACTTGGTGGGGCCACTAGAAGAAACTCGAAGCGGCAATCGCTACGTCTTGGTGGTGTGCGATTACTTTTCAAAGTGGCCTGAGGCCTTCCCACTGCCTGATGCCGAGGCGGACACGGTGGCCACGGCGCTGGTGAACGGCATTTTCTGTCGTTACGCAGCACCAGAGACGCTGCACTCAGACCAGGGCCGTAACTTCGAGGCTGGTGTGATAGCAGAGGTGTGTCGGCTATTTGGCATAGCCAAGACCAGAACCACAGCGTACCATCCACAATCTGACGGTCTGGTGGAGAGGATGAACCGGACACTTATAGTCATGCTGGCGAAAGTGTCCATCGATCAGCCGGAGGACTGGGATGTCCATCTCGACCGGGTACTCCTCGCGTATCGGTCCAGCGTGCATCACACCACTGGTGCCCCACCCTGTCGGATAATATTCGGGAGGGAGCTGAGACTACCAGTGGATGTTGTGTACGGGCTGCCTCAGGGCATGCAGGCGGAGACCACTGGGGTATACGTCCAGCGACTGCGCCAGGAACTCGAGCAGGTGTTCGACACAGTCCGAGCCAAAGCAAAGCTGGAGCAGCGCCGACAAAAGTTATGGAGGGACAAAAAGGCTCGTGGACATCCGTACGAACCAGGCGACCAAGTGTGGTTCCAGGTGCCCGTGAAAACGAAATTGGGCGCCCACTGGGAAGGACCATATCTGGTCCAGAAAAAGTTGGACTGGAATACCTACCGAGTACACAAGATTTGAGGGGGAAAGGAGCCGGTGGTAGTCCACTTCTACCGCCTGAAACCATACCACGACCGGCAGCAAACCGCCGAGACGTGGGAAGTAGGGCGAAAAAGGAGAACCATGCGTCGACCAGCGTGGATGTGAGATTTCATATACACCAGGGACGGTGAGCACGGGACGTGCTCTGCATGAAGGGAGAAGTAGTGTAGCTGACGCAGACCGACAACGATCAACTGCTGTGCTTCTCTAGATAACAAAGATGAGGAAGAAGAACAAAGCTACCATAAGCCGACCGGTACTTGAAGATCAGGAAGGGGTACGGTGGAACGTGAAGCTATAGTCGGTTTTTTGCGATATACGGTGGTGGTCGTTGTTGTTATTGCGAATAAATACTGTATTCTTGTTCTGTGCTTTGAGTGCGAAAATGTTACCAACAAAGCGTGAATTAGGGAAAAGGGGCGGCAGGGCCGGTAGTAACCGGACGGACGATGCAGACGCGGAAATGAACCCGCAGGTCAACACCGGCGCGTCGTCATTCGGTGATGACTGTGGCAGCAACCCTGTTGAGGCGACGAATGAGCCCCCCCGGCAGAGCGGCTCGTTACACTAATTACAATAATGAAGGAAGAATTAAAATTTTAAAACTAATATATATATTAAAATTTTTTAAGCATTTATTATTATTATTATTATATTCATTTGTTAAAAATCTTTAAAATTCAGTTTATTGGAATTTAAAGTTAAAACAATAATTTGAACCTTTGGATTTTATACTGTAACAGTATGCAAATTTTCTCATGAAAGTGATTTTATAAAATATGTGACAGTTTTTAATTGTTGGTTTTGGTAATTAAATGTTTTTTATTTTATTAAAACTAAATAGTATCCGTCCGGATAAAAATGATGTCAAATAAACAAATTAATATGGGAATGATATTACAGATCAAATTAATAAATTCGCATGATGTTGTTTAGTCAATAGAAATTCATTTGACTACAGGTTTTATAATTGTTTACTTTTAGCAAAAAGTATGATTAGATTGTTACTTTCAATTACTGTTACCGACTTTTCTGTTGTCGGCAGCTCAACGCTCAGGTTAATAGTGGACTGTATTTAATTCGGCGGGAATTCGATTCTCCCAGCGACGCAATGTACTTATTACGTCGGTCTACACGAACTCTCAATTAGTTCGTTCTGGTAGCCTAGATAAGCTTCGCTCAACTTGTTCACAGAGAACTATTCGTCGAACGCGTCCAATCAATACAAGGGTTAAAGTGAATCCTTTACTCTTGTAGTCACAAACCCAACACAAAAAAGCGACACGTTCGTCTCAAAAATAGCAAATCTAGCACTACTCGATCGCACGTTGTTTCTACAATAACCACGACAACACTACTACCGTACACTTTCGATGGTCAGGTATTAATCATTTCTTACTGTCTGTAACATACTCCCCCCGCGATGGGCGAAGTCCATCAGCATCTACTGCCGGTTCTAGTAAACGTAATTTACGTACTGATCGATGGTACGTTCCTTTGAGTGTCTTGACCTTCACGGTTCGAACCACTCCGTCGCTCCCGGGGTACACTTCGATGACTCTTGTCATTGGCCACATGTGAGTCGGAACGTCGTCTTGAGAGACCAACACGATGTCTCCGACGTGTGGTTCTTGTTTGCTTTTCATTTTGATATATACCGGTCCAGCAAAGTCTATACCAATGCGTTCAAAGGGTGTAGCGACTGTCACGCGGTCTTTCAAGACCCAAAATCGCTGGCGCAAGTCGGTCAGGGTCTGTTCCGTGCCGGCATGCAGTGATCGCTCGTGGACCCTTTTGATAAGCAGCATCACTACCGGATGCGTTGATGGTAGAAGGATAGGATGTTTCCTTTCTGCGTCCATGTCAGAATTTTGGAGGCGTCCTCCGACTCTTGGCAGTCCGTTTTCATCCAGATATGGATTGAATCTAGCTAATTTACCTTCTGGATTTTTTCCAGATTGAAGGGCGGCTAGTTCCTTCTCGAAAGCCTCACGTTGAACTGTCAGCAACCAAAAATTCTCTGCTTTGGCTAGCTCTTCTACAGTCAATTCTGCGAACTTTCTTTCGTGTCGACGTAGTTGTAGATTTCTAAAGAAACGAAAACAAAACGCAGTGACTCTTACCTGTTTTTCGAAGTTGCTGAAACGTGACGGATCCAATCTATCGTTACTCTCAGTCACAGAAACGGCCAATGTCGTGATCTTGTTTCTGGCTTCAGCGCTTGACGTGATCTTAGATTGATCTACTCTTATGGATTTCTTTGGCCAGTTCTCTACCGGCAAAGATAACCATGGGGGACCTTCCCACCAAAGTTGACTTTCTTCTAACCTCTTTAACGAACATCCTCTGCTTAGCATGTCTGTAGGGTTTTCGCCGGTTGGGCAATAACGCCACACACTGGCTTCTGTTAGCTGTTGAATAGATTCAACACGGTTTCTTACAAAGGTCTTCCATCTGACAGCAGGGCTTTTTATCCACGAAAGCGATACTTCACTGTCAGACCAGCAGACTATCTTCTGAGCGGTACTCTCATCATCACCCGATAGTAGGATATCATTTCTTTCAGCTGGTGATTCAGTTTTGGGTTGATCCATGATTCCGATCGACTTTAATTCCCCAAATCTACGATGCTTTCCACAATCGCATCGTTGTCCCACATCTATACGCATCACTTTAACAGTGTCGGTATAGTTCGTTCTTGAATCTTGACCACAAAGGATCCATCCAAGTGTGGATCGCAGAGCTACCAGCCATTCGTCAACGACACGCCTTCTATCATCTTCTAGGAAATGGTAGTAATAATCGATTCCGATTAAAACATCGACATCGCAGCGGTCACGTGGGAAATCGTCAGCTAAGTTCAGGTCTTTCGCATGTTCCCACATTACCGGTGGATTTTCTTCCAATGTGTCACAAATCCGATTGACACAGTAGGCGTTGATCTGTTTCGCCTGACTATTGGGAGTAATTCCTTTCAGCGAAAAGGAGACTCTTCGTAGCTTCTTGTGGCAGGTGTTGTTTCCCAGTGTGGATATGCACACCCGTTCACTCAATCCAGTCAGTCCTAGGCTGTCGGCAATTCCTTTTGTCACGAATGAGCGTTGCGATCCTGTGTCGAACAAACACATAACTTTCGTATAGTTACCGTTCGGTGCGTACAAGTACGCTTTAGCTGTTTGCAAGTACGTCCTATCTCGGGTGTCCTTTGTTCTATTGGCGCATACCCTAACAGCGTTTGTTGGTTCACTCACATCGATTGGTGTTGTTTCTGGGCTCTTCTCACTACGCTCATCTCCATGTGGGGTGCAGTTTTCCTCAGCTGCCCTCACGTTTCTGTCTTCTGAAAGTAGTCGGTGTAATCCGACCGAAGTCACATTCCTCGAATTGTGACTGCGTTTGCAATCAGTCGATCGATGTCCTTGTCGCAGGCAGCGAAAACATAATCCATATTTTTTCGCTAATGTCCAACGTTCCGGTCTCGTCGCCTTTAAAAACAAGGGACATCTTTCTACACGGTGATTCTCTCGGCAAATGGAGCAAAGGTTTCCCGTCGCTACACTCGTGTAAAGGACCTTGTTGGAGTGTGGGTGCTCTTTCTTCTTTATCTCGACTCTATCCTGTGTCCCGTGCTTGTGGTTGTCCTGACGTACCCGTGCTTCAATTTCTGCACGTTTGTGCAAGAATACAAAGAACGTCTCGACTTCGTTTGGATCTTCCTCAGATTCCAGAATTTTATCTTCCCACAAGCTTAGTATCTTCTTAGGAAGGAGTCGTTTGCAGAGTGTCAGAATGATATCTGACGCAAACTGGTTTCCTAACGTATCTCTGTTCAACGCTCTCAGAGATCTCACGTGAGTCACCAGCTCATCGTGCAATTCACGCAATGTCCTATCTCTATTTGGTCTAAGATCCGCGATGGCTTGGATGTGATGCTCGATCACTCGTTTCGGGTTTCCGAATCGAGATACAAGTGTTTGTCTAGCAATTGGGTAATTGTCCTGAGTAACCGCATACCCATCTATTGCTTTTAACCCTTCACCTTCCAATAAGGATCTCAGGTATATAAATTTCGTCACATCCGCAAGCTCGGCGTTGTCATGAATTCCTGCATTGAACTGTTCCCAAAATGATGGGAAGTCGAGGACCTTGCCTGTAAACTTAGGAATACTCCAAGTCGGAAGTTTGGCCGAGGTTGAATTCGGGCTCGACTTCTTGGAGTCTACAGGTTCGGTATTCATCTCCAAATACCTCTCCGCTCTGCCACGGGCTGAGCGTATTTCCCTTTCGAAATCCATCCACCTTTGAGTTTCCTTCTCTATTTCATCGTCATCAGTTATAACGGCTTCCACCGCATCCTGCGCTTCTTGACAACGTTCTAAGAGTTTAGATATTGAATCTAAAGTCATCTTGACGTCTATCCGTGATTCCGGTTGACGTATCAATGCGTCGAGGTCTTGGCAAAGACGATTCATTCGCCCTTTCAAGCAGTTACGGCGACGGTTCAACTTAGCGTAATCCATAGCTGCTGTCAAACTATCCGGCTCGGAGGACCAGAAATGTTACCGACTTTTCTGTTGTCGGCAGCTCAACGCTCAGGTTAATAGTGGACTGTATTTAATTCGGCGGGAATTCGATTCTCCCAGCGACGCAATGTACTTATTACGTCGGTCTACACGAACTCTCAATTAGTTCGTTCTGGTAGCCTAGATAAGCTTCGCTCAACTTGTTCACAGAGAACTATTCGTCGAACGCGTCCAATCAATACAAGGGTTAAAGTGAATCCTTTACTCTTGTAGTCACAAACCCAACACAAAAAAGCGACACGTTCGTCTCAAAAATAGCAAATCTAGCACTACTCGATCGCACGTTGTTTCTACAATAACCACGACAACACTACTACCGTACACTTTCGATGGTCAGGTATTAATCATTTCTTACTGTCTGTAACAATTACTTTTGAAACTGAATGTGAAAAAAATTGAATATTTAGGCATGTAGCTATTCATCATTCACTGGTATTGCACAAATATTTATAATTTAGATTTAACATAAATTTGGGTCGCGTGTTATAACTGAAAAATTTATTTATCATAATTTTACTCTTTACAGTATATCACGATACTGTAAAACTTGCACATCAATCCACAAACAGTAAGCTGTTATTATAGTCTTAAACCGTTATTATTGTTTGCGTGTCTTTATGAAATAGTTTATTTGAATCTGAATATGGCTTACTGACCTGTTTGATTTTTACAGCTGAATATTCTCCAGTAGCCGTGAATTTACTGCGCTTCAATTCATTACTGTTATGAAACTACATTATTTTGTATATGTAATTACGTTTTAGACTGTCGAAAATGCCAAGATCTCCACTGAACGGAAATGATGTATATGCAGCGGAGAAAATAGTGGCTTCCCGAGTGCGAAATGTAAATTTTTATCTAATATTTTACAGTTTTATTATTTTTATATTTTGTTGTCTTTTGGTCCAAAAATAATAATGTATTTTATCGAACAAAGATTGTATTGTGTTGATCAATTATATTTGTAATTCTAAATTTGTTTAGGGAGAACTACAGTATCGTATACGTTGGAAGGATTTTTCCAGTTAGTAAGTGGCCGCTGATGATAATTTTATTGAAATATATGTATTCATTTATGAATTTTTAATAAAGGAATGAAATTAATTTATTTATTTAGTTATGATACGTGGGAGCCGGCAACAAATATTTTGGATAATCGTCTCATTACATTTTTTGAAGCCGGACGTAAACCAACTACGACTACTGTGAAGCGTCGACGTCGTAGAGGTCCGTTTTTGGGTCTTAAACGCCGACGATTGAATGTCCATGTAGCACAGGTGGAAAGTACACCTGCAACATCGAAGTCGCAACTCCATGAACAAGTCGATAGTGATCTTAAGCTCGTTGTTGATCAGACTGATGATGATGATTCAACTGAAGGAAGTACTGCAGTACTTGATGATACAGATGATGAAAGTACTGCGGTGCTTGATAGTACCGATGATGAAAGTATTGCAATGCTTGACAGTATAGCTGAGGACGAAGAAATACACAGTGTGGAAGTGATCAAAGAAGTTGAAGAAGAAGAAGAAGAAGAGCATTCTGTCAAAGAGAAGGAAGAAAAGCAGGATCCTGAAGAAAAGCGAAGTCTCGAAACGGAGAAAGAAGTGAATAAAAGTGAGTTGGTTATTAGTGAGGAGAAGCAAAATGAAAGCTGTTCTGGAGAAGAAAGTTACGAGCATTCAGTATCGCCATTGCCGCCGGCTCTGTCTCCTCAGTTGCCGGACTCTGGCCCATCAACATCCAGTGATGGTGATTATTTACCACCGACTACAAGGACTCTGACAGTAATTACTGACCGCTTGTTTTACTTTTCATCTGTTAAACTGACGGAGGTGGTTCATAATGGCGTAAAATTTTCATTTGCAGAGTTTTGAAATGCACTTTATAATTAAAACAAGCATCCTTTTTACTTAATGTTGAAAAATACAATTTTCCAATTTTAGTTGCTAAAGATTGTATTGTGCTGATTATTGTATTGTGCTTTATCTTATTCATATGCATCATTAATTATTGTAATGTAGTGGTGAATTTTTGTTGGTTAGTCAGTGCACTTGTTTTGGAATTATATTTGAAGTATTATGTACGAATTAAAATTGGTTATAGTTGTGTGTTGTGAAATGAAATAAATTAGCATTTCTCAAAGCTTTTTCATGTTTGATGTTTATTACAGAACTGTGTCGACTGACTGCGTATTCATCAGGAATAATTTAAATTGTAAAATTAAAAAATTTCGCATTATTTGTTAATCACCAGATACAATGAAAAATATTTTGAACGTTGATTGAAGAAGTGTTTGTTTTTAACATAATGTTTTTGCGAAATTGTTTTTCTAAAAATATGACCGTTTACTTACAAACATATATGTACAAAAAATGAATAAACACGTCAGTTGAATAAAATGTTTTTTTTGTCCATAAAATTGATTCTTTTTATTGATGAAACAAAAGGTAATTTCTCTGACGATTTTATAAAAAGCTGCAATGAATAGCTAAAGATGCATGTAAAGCGATTTTAAGCACGATTAAAAATATAAATGATTCTGATAAAAACAGTGATGTTGCTTTATTTAATTGATATTATTTTTTAAATTGAATTGAATGATTAACATTCCATTTTAAGGATAAATGAAAAAAATTGAACTGAATTTAAATTGAATTCACATTTTTTCAATTGCTGGAAAATATTGTCATCAGTTTGTTGTATTCAACGTATGCATAAACAAACTCGAAGCTAGCCAACTAGCTAATTATTCTTCTGTTCAAGTTGATCTGCTAAATATATATTGCTGAATATGCTTTTATTGATCAATGAACAAATGAAATATCATCCGATTTGAATTGATCTGAAAAACTTTCCAAACTGGTGTAAATTTTTGCCAACAACAACGCTCTGCTTTTAATAAATATTTTTGTTTTCACGCTTCATGTTATTTCAATGCTTTTCTCACTATTTCACGTGTTTTTACAGTATCCTGATTATTGATTTTCTTTACTTTTAACGTTGAAATGTTTCCTCGTTGAATAGAAAGAAACATGCATATATTATTGAAATGTTTATCGATCAATAATTCCATTGTTTGACAAAGTTAAGGTTTCACGTTGTTGTTTTTAATTTTCATAAAATATTAATAATAATTGAAAGATTATACTGAGTATTAAAAATAAATATTTCATAGAAATAGTTTTAAATTCGTCAAGTCAAACAATTGATGAATATAATTTGATCAAATTGAAATAAATGTATCAAACTTTGGGAAATTTGAATTCAACAAATATCTAATTATTACACTGCAAACAGTAATTTTGAACATTTAGTTTTTGGAAAATGTATTTTAAATATTTCTAGTCTTAGAAGAAACAGCTCGATTAGTAGTTAAAGAAAGAGTATTTGCTACTATTTATTGCAAATTTTGCCTTTAATATTTATTGTAATTTAATAGTTTTAAATTAAAAACTTTCAAAGTCGTTTAATTGTAGTTCAGTTAAATAAAAGATTAAAGTTCCAATGTTCCTTTTTGAAAGATCACTTTTATCAATTTCTTGGTAAATTTTATTGCTAATTCAAAAATATATACTTTTTTGCCTTTTCGATTTCAACGTAAGCAGTGAATTATATCATGTGCATTTTTTTCTGTACACAAAACATTATAATACGTATCATTCAACATTTACAACTAATTTTATAGAATTAATTCTTAGCATAACATGATGAATAGGTGTGAAAAAATAAAGTTAAGTAAAATAAATTCCCTAATATTCAATTATAGAAACATTCACACCATTGCGATGTACCTCGGTAATTCTGGCGTTCGAAAAGTAAAACAATCGGTCAGTGATTACAGTTATATGACGTGTAGTTGGAGGTAGATCATCGTCACTAGAAGAGGATGGACTGTATACAGGATAATGCGGTGACAATGCTGGTGGTGGTGATGATGATAATGCAATTTGATCATCATTGTTAGCGTTGGGTTCAGTTTCATTGGTATTACCAATTTCAACTATATCGTCGGCAGCTTTTCCTGGATCAATTTCAATTATTTCACTGTTAGCTGAGTGCAATCCGCTTTTGTCAACAACTCCATCATCGCTTATTCCAGTTATTTCTTCTTCTGTCGACTGGTTAACCAAATTACCACCCGATTCGGCCACATCATTAATCACTTGGTTGCTTGTTGCTTTGTATATTTTATTCCTTACACATAAACGTCTTTTCATACCAAGCAGTGGACATCTTCGACGTCGACGTCTCAACTTTGCTGCCGTACGATTGGATTCAAAATATGCAATAAGGCGATCATCCAATATATGCTTGGACGGTTCCCATGAATCGTAACTAATGGAAAATAGCATACATCACCATCAATTGAATTTCCATTGAAAGAACAACTTACTATCTAGAAAACCCTTTCCAACGTACAAGATACTGGCGTTCTCCCTAAAATCAAATACAATTTGCATCTCTTTTGGCAAATAATTAATAATAATAATAAGAAGAAGAAGAAAATATTATTTATCAATGAAGCTTAAAACTTACATTTTTCATTCGAGTATCTACAATTTTTTCGGCAGGAAATACATTCTCTAACTGCACCTTTGACATCTTTGCTATCAGATGACAGAATTACTATTAAAAGTGAAAAGATCAGAAAGTGAAGACAAAGGGATGCGATTCAAGCGTCAAGTGTCATCTAAGAATAACTTAAAATAATGATTAATATTACTGCATAAATAAATTTTTAAAAATCCTAAATTTTGGTTAGTTCCTATAACAACACTATTTACATAATATACATTTTAATAGATTCTAAAAGTAGAAGATTTTAAGAACACTGCTTGCCGAATTTCATTGCAGCAATTTACCCGCTAAGCCGATTTGAAATATGAAATATAAAGGATATTTAAGAAAATATTCACATCCCGTCCACGCAGAACGAACGACACAGAGCAAAAGCAACAAAGAAAAATATTTTCTGCACATTTTTTTTGTGTAATTCATATTACATTTGCAAAGATTGTGTCTAATGAAAGCAAAGAAAATTTTCCACATTGAAATAATGAAAAAAATGCTCGCACTTTTTGTTTCTAGTAAAGGTTGAAAACAAAACTATGACTGAAGCAATGCAAATAAGCACCACGAACAAAATCAGTCGACCTTCGATTGGAAAATTATTTGCTTTGTGCCACAATCAATGTCTTCAATGGTACAATTATCCTGATGCTTAAGCAAGAAAAAAAGTTGGACAACCAGCCTACTGTACTTTTGACAATGGAAATATGTTTGCAAATCAGAAAAGTTTTTTTTGCTGCTAAAAATAGAATAAATTATCAAAGAATTGTGGCAACAAAATTACAACCTCTCAGGGAAAGCACAAATTCTGACTTGTATAATAATGATACAAAATATTCCCTTTAAGCAATCAAAACATTTTACCTAATTCATTTTATATTAATATATTTTCTTTGATTATCTTCTTGTCTGAATTTACAGTATCGTTCCTTTTAAATTTACTTACCAAAATTAGCATATGAAATAAAGTAAATACTTCATAACATGAAATTAAAAACTAATAATACGAGACAAATTTGAAATACTATGATTAGTAGAACAAAGAATTTGTTCAAATGATCAAGAAAACATTTATTTGCTATCTACAGTATAATAAACAATGAAGAATTTGAATGAATTTCAAAATTTCTTGCTTACAAATGTTATCAGTAAAGAAAATAAATTTTAAAAACATTTGCATAACATACTGCCAACTCTAATCTTCAACATTAAATTACTTATGCACGCAGTTTAATATTCCAAATGACAAGAACAGAGAATTAAAAGAAAACCAACAAACAACAGCAGTGTAATGTGTTTGAAAATACTGCCAGTAGAATGTCAATGCTACGGCGAACATGTTATTTCAGATAAAAAAGAGCAAAGCATTTGCAAATGTAACAAATGCCAACTAACATGGCAATTGCAATTTTCTTCACTGAAGTCGGGCAAATATTTTTGGAAACAATTTGCTATTTTCCAATTGATTTATCTTATTTTATTAAATCACAGGTCTGGAGATTATATCTACACCAAGTGATCTCAGTTATCCTATTTGCTGTCATGTGATGGGAATTACAATCAATAGCACATTGGATCAAAAAATATTTTAAATTAATTGTATTGTTGAAAATTTGTAAGGAAATTCCAGAAAAGTGCAAAGAAAATTTTATTTTCTATAGTTAAAATCTTCTAGCTATAATTTATTCTGCATTGTAAGTTTTCTTAAATTTTTACACTTTAAGCTTATATTTTAGAATTTTAATTTCGAAATAAATTAATAATTTTATTCAAAAATCAAAATACAATCATGTATTACATATCATAAATCACTTACAATGCAGTATAAAATATTTAATCAACAGTTAATATAACTGGTAATAAGATAAGAAAAATTAATGAAAATTTTATGATTGTGAACTAATTTCGCATACTCAGAATATTTACATTTGCCTATTAAATGACTTATTTTAAAACAATTTAATATACCATAAGTATTAACAAATATTTACCACAGTATTCTCTTATTTTGTATAATTTCGCTTCAATCGTTCTGAAAAACAATTTGAATTCAATTTAAAAAATTAATTTTCCATATTACTGATAACATAAAATTCCAGGCTTGTTAATGCTTTTCAACAAATGTTTGTGATTATAATTGGCGGCTAACAAATAACTATTTATTGCCGTACGTGGGAACGCAACTGCTTACTGCCGCACGACCTAAGCAACACCCAGAACACGCTATTAAGTGTAGTTGCCAACAGTCACTAGCCTATAACAACATAAATTAAAACTGCAACTGTTCAGTCGTTGTAAGTTTTATGCCTTGCAAAGAGCAGATATATATATATATATATATATATCATTTGGCGCAAAAGTTAACTGTTTCCAGCAATCTCATTACGCATTATGGAATGACAATTGACAAATCTAAAAGTGGGCTTAAAATTACAATTATATGTTTCAGACTTTTGGTTGATAACGTGCTAAGCGTATCTTAACAACTGAGAAAAATTAATTACAGATTATAAAACGAAACGAGAGCATTTGGTCTCTAGAAACTATAATATTGAGACTTTATTCGTGTTGATCAATACGCATTCTAGGATATTTTCGAAGAAAATTTTTTTTCATCAGCAATTTTGATTAACTGAATATAAGAAATGTTCAACTATAAGTTAATGATAAATTATTTTTCTGGAAAATAAGCATTTAACATCGTGTTAAACTATGTTGAAATCTTATTTCTACAAAGTAATATTCTTTCTCTAAGACGACTGAATTGTCGTTGTCACCAAATCATAAAGCAGCTATTAGAGGTTTCCCGTACTTGTGAATTTATAAGTAAGTAAAAATTATATAATAAATAATAAAGCACAATATTCATGTGCCTTTATTTAATTATGATTGAAACTGTTTTATCTGTGAAAATAATCATGTTAACTAATTACAGTCAATAATATAAAGATATTTGAATTAAGACTAACTCAAGCAAGTTTTGAATTCAATTCAAGTTAACTGTTCATTAACAAGAAACTATTTTTCAATGAGTTTAAATGATTGTACAAATTGGAAAACAAAAGCAAGATTACGGCGTCAAAGACAAAGGATTATGCGAAAGCGGCACTTAAAAGACGCCTGTTGAAACATTTAGCGGATCTTTAATATAACATAATTCTGAAGCATCGATCAAGGTCACGGCGGTTCCCATGATCCTCCAATCAATACATCCGCCTCGTTAAATAAAATAAAATAAATAAATAAAAAAACATACATATATATTCATCTGAAACTGGTTAAGTGGTGTGTCTGCTTTTCTGTCAGCTACATTTCATCATATTTCCATCCAATAGTCGGAGATTCAAATTATCCGGCTCGGAGGACCAAAGTATATAAAATTACAATGAGGATTTCGATATGAAAACGATCGCAGTTTAAAACTCTTTATTGAACAGAAAGGAAATACAAGCCGAGAATAGTTAAGAATTCGGCAGAAATCTAAAAGAGAAAACCGAACAGGAAAAAGATTGTGGTGTAGATTTTCCGTTTGATTTACAGTATATCAAAATACAGACGGTTCTTATTGTTATGTACCATTATTCTAATTATTTATAATTTTTTAAAATAGGCACTACATTGCAATAAAATTGCGGACTTTGCATACAGAAAGAATTCATACTAACATCTGCCACTGAACAGCCTTTCATGTTCATATACAACATAGGACAATCTGTATCTTGTGCATATTATCTTATTATTTCAGCAGTTGAATTAAAATTAAAAATAAAATATTAATGAAAATGTTCAATTCATTTTATGCTACATATGCATGTTTTTTTCAAATAAAAGTTTCTGAATACGTCTTACTGTCGATTGAACCTGCATTTTTATTGTATACTTTCAATGATTTACTTGTCGGATGCCGTATTTTGTTTACACATTTTAGTTTTAGTGTATTAATTTATTAATATAATTTTTATGAATATATATAAATAATTTTTATTTAAAATAAGGTAATTTGGTGAGAAATAATTTGTAACGATGGAATGTTTAATGCATTTAATTTAGGGACTCTCACATTTTGATGATATGTTTAACCATAAGGTAGAGAAAAAAGTAAATAGATCAACAAGGAAATGTAAAACTGCAAAGAAACAAGAAGAAGAAGAAGAAATAAAGAAAGTGCAAGAAGAATATGATAAAGTATGCATCTGTTTCTATGTTTTTACACTGTTACGTTTCAGTTTTTTAATTGCAGGTTGATTCTTGCAACTTACAGAAATTTTCAGACTTTCCATTATCACGAAGAACGAAACATGGTAAAAATTGAAATTTTTTATCTTATTTTTCTGAATTTCTTCAGAAAATTTTTTGTAGCTAATTTTTCAGTTGAAATTTAGATTAAACTGAATTTTTTGACGAATAGTATGATAATTGTAATAGTTAATGTGACTGATGAAAAGAAAATTCAGTTTATATTGTTTTATTTGTTCTATTATTGTATATGATATTTTGAGTCTAGATTTAATGATTTAAGGATTGCAGAATTCCGGTTATCACTATCCTACAGAAATTCAACGAGAAGCTATTCTTTTTTCTTTGAGAGGAATGGATATTTTGGGTGCAGCCAAAACGGGAAGCGGAAAAACGTTGGCTTTTGTAGTACCGGTGAGTAATTTGAAGCGAATATGAAGGAAAAAATTGTATTTGTTGCATTTTATATTTACAGGTTTTGGAATGTCTTTGGCGTCAGCGATGGTCATCTGTCGATGGACTCGGAGCTTTGATTATTTCACCTACTCGAGAATTGGCTTTGCAGACGTATGAAACGTTTTGCAAAGTGGGATGCATGCATGATTTTTCCGCAGCTTTAGTGATTGGAGGGACAGTAATAATTTTTTTTTCTACTTTATTGAATCCAATATATTATTGTTTATCGGTTATTTAGAAAATATGATTTATAGGATGCAGATTATGAGAAAAGGAGAATTGGTCAAAGCAATCTTGTGGTTTGTACACCGGGACGACTGTTGCAACACATGGATGAGAATCCTTTATTTGACACAACACAACTCCAGATTATAGGTGAATATCTGAAAGAGACACTGAAATTTAATTAATTTTTATGTAACCCATAGTGTTGGATGAAGCCGACAGAATATTAGATTTAGGCTTTTCTGCGCAGCTTAACGCGATCATACAAAATTTGCCAGAAACTCGGCAGACTTTACTGTATTCGGCTACGCAAACAAAGTAAGTCAGTTTTTGTATAAATATATTACTAGGTTTGTTTATTATTGTTTGTAAATATGAAAGTTTAGATTTAAAAAATGCTGATGTAATAAGCAGTAGGAAATATTGAATTTGATTTTTTTTGGAGAACTGTTAATGTTGCGATTAATAAATTATTTTTGTTATCTTATTTATGAGTGGCAGATTTTTACAATGCTTTGTTTTGGCATAACATGTAGCTTGCATAATTGTAATTATTTGCTGAATAAGCTAATGCAATTAGTGAAAACTTTTTCAAAGAATATTGTCATCTTACAGTTTTCTTTTAGATCAGTGAAAGATTTGGCTCGACTATCTTTGAAAAACCCAGTATACGTATCTGTACATGAAAATTCAAAGTTTTGTACTCCCGAGCGATTGAAGCAGGTTTGAAGTATTAATTTTTGCAATGTACATTTGAAATTTATGCAAAATAATTGTTGTAGAATTTCGTTGTTTGTAAAGAAGAAGATAAGCTAAATTATTTCTGGTCATTTCTTAGAACCCACACCAAGTGTAAAGTTCTTGCTTTTTTTACAAATTGCAAACAAGTTGGTGAACTCTATTATCGATGCGTTTGTAATTTTTTTGATAAATTTTGAAATTTACAATTATTTTGCAGGTTAGATTTGTGTATGAAGCTTTTCGTCGCCTTCAGCCTGGACTGACGGTACTGCACTTGCACGGGTCGATGAGTTTGCAAAAGCGAGTCAACGTATTCAAAGAATTCCAGCGTAAAAAATTTGTTGTGATGTTTTCAACCGACATAGCTGCTCGTGGCTTGGGTTTGTATACTTTTTTTCTGTATAATTTTGCATGCTTAATTCATGCTTGCAGCGTTTGGGGGAATTTCAGATTTTCCATGTGTTGATTGGGTTGTTCAAGTTGATTGTCCTGCCGATTTGGCGGAATATATTCATCGAAGTGGAAGAACAGCTCGTTACAATAATAAAGGTCGTGCACTTTTGATTGTCAATCCTGCGCAGACGATCTTCGTTGAACATCTTAAAGAGAAACGGATTCCAATTTCTGAAATACAGTAAAAAGTTCATTTGATTTTCAACGAACATTGGTAAATTGCAGTTTTTTTAAGAATCAATTATGAGAAATTTTTAAATATTCAAACAAAATTGCAAACATTCTGTAGTCAAGATCCAGATTTTCATTCTATTTGTTCAAGGGTGAGCTTATTATTTTTTCCATTGTAATTGTGCTCATGTAAAGGTATTTTAAGGCTTTGGTTGCCTACTGTAAAAGTTTACATTTTGCGAAAAACAAGGAAATTTTTAACATGGAAAAAATCGATTTAGAAGCTTTGGCTAAGTGAGTTGTGCATGTAGATGTTGAACATATGTTTTTTTATCTTTTTGATTTTCAAATTTTGATCTCGTTTGATAGATCGATGGGATTGTTCTCTGTACCGCGTATGCGCTTTTTGAGAAACGTTAATAAGAAGGTTCATTTGGTCGATGGTTCGCTTTCTGAAGAAAAACAACCTTCCGGTGAAATGGTGCATGTTCCTGATATTCAAAATGAAACGAAACATGAATTGGATTCAGATGAAGATTCGGATTTTCTCAAAGTTAAACAGCACGATGTATTCAATGTTATGGGACAGGTGATTTGTTGTTCGCTTTTGGACAATTGAAATGAAATTTATCGAAAGTTTTAATAGGAAGACAATTTCAACGTTCCTAATTTTCAAATGTCGAATGATATTTCAAAGAAGAAGCTTATCACTCGTGCATCTAAAGTGAAAACGATGAATAAAAAGAACATACAATTGAATCAAAAAATCATTTTTACAGAAGATGATGATAATTGCAAAGATGAAGTATATATTTTTCTGTTATATTTTTATCGGCAAGTAAATTTAAAGGCAATTATTTCTATTTCGATGTTTCACAGTTGAAAGAGATGCAACGTTCTGAAGAAGCCGGCTCGTCTGAATCATACATTGAATTGGCTAAGAAGCGTCTCAAGGAAGCGGATGAAATTGATAAAAAAGTGTACCGAGAACGCAGTCGAATGATAAAACGAGTAAAATATTTTTTTTCATTTCACAGCATTGTATATTTTTTTATGTCGTTTGCTTTCTTTGTTACAGGAGCGGCTTTTGAAGAAAAAGCTGAAAAAAGCAGAAAAGCGACATCGTCAGGTAGAGGGAATAATAAAAGGAAAAAATTATATTAAAAAGATCATGAATTTTTTTTGTTATTTAGCTTCCACTTTCGAATTTTGAAGAGGAAAATGGAGAAAGTGATTCCGCTTCTGAAGCAGAGCAAGAACCTGACCTATCTTGGCTTCCTGATCCAGACAAGGTTTATAAATATCCAGAGGAGGAAGTAGTTGTTCCTGATGCACAGTTGAAAAGGTAACTTTAATATAATTATCGGTAAAAGAAAGATAATGCGCGACACTTGAGTTTTATAAAAATTTATGGAAATTTTCAAAATGCTAAAGTGTCATTGTTGTGTGAATTTACATTTAGGAAAACACAGAAGAATTTGAAAGAGAAAGAAATTGAATCAAAAAAAAAGAAAATGACCAATTCAAAATGTATGGGCGAACTCACTTTGGAAGATCAAGAAGCATTTGCATTAAGCTTATTGGAAATGTAAAAAAACATTTTGGTTGTGTTCAATCTCTTGCAATTGGAATCAGTGTTGGTTTATTAACTCGATCATTTCTATCATAGCAGAGATTTGATTTTCGTTTAAACCGTTGTTGCTGTTGAATAAATATAAAATGAATAAATTGATTGTTGTTTTATCAAACGCTAGATTTGTAAAAACTTCATCTTCATATATGTAAGGAAGCTTCAATTAAATATTTGCTTGCAACGTATTTGCTTCAAAATAAAAGGTATATTTTAGCTTAGGTCACGTGTTTTTGCTGTATAATTTGTTTGCATTATTTTGTCTATAAAATAAGAAGTGAATGCAGTTATGATAGTTTTCATATATCTGTTCCAGTATTATGTACTGATAGTTTTCTACATATGATAAATTAGTTTGACAATAATCATTTGAAATTTACCTTATTATTATGCACAGGATGTTATCAGCGATTGGCAACTTTTTGTATATTTCATAAATACAAAAATTGCCAAAATTAAATAGAAAATAACAGAAAATACACGTCCAAAGTTATGCATATTATTGTTTACTGATTGTTGCCTGTAAAATTTATTAGTTAATAGTGTGGTGAGAAATGGGATGTTCTTACTCGGTCCCACTGTTCACTTATTGGTCTTTGACCACGCTATTTTATTGGACCGTCAAATCTTTGTCGTATTGGTTTTCATTTTATTGGGCCGTCAAGTCTTTGTCGTATTGGTTTTCCTTGTCTAATTGCTCATTGATTCAAATCTTTCCCTTGTGATTAGCTGTAATATTTTTTCATTTCATTGGTTCAATTATTCCATTTTGGATTACGTAACTTTAATAGTAGTGACGTAATAATAATGGAAATATTTATTATTCCAAAATTTTATTGTGACTGTTTGAAGTTTTGTCATTAATTGAAATTTTGTTTATTTAAATATATTATTTGTGGTGAAGTTTATACTTTTTTATGATCAGCATTCCCGAAAATAATTTTTATCATTATTCTATATTTTATTGTACCAAAGTGACGTTATATCAAATGCGATAGTAATCATTCAGAAAAAACAATACAAAAAGTAAGTTAAATACTGATTTTTATTTTTCACTATCCAACAGCACTTACAACAACAATAATAAACAACATATCAGTGAACGAAATTAACAAAGTGGTATCAAAATTACAAATTATTGTTTGTGGATATAGATTGACCCTAAGGACAACCGCTTTGTTTATTGAAGCTTGAAAAATAAACTCTTATTTGTCAATATCTTTAACCGTACATAGCAACAGACTACTGGCACAAGCTTACTCGCCACAATTTCATGGATAGTAAAATGCTATTGATATCATTGGTACAACCTTGAATGTACCATCCGTACCCCAAATTTTTACGGTTGCCATCAGTCTATACAGGCTAGGTGCTCATCTACCCGGCAATTTTCAACGTGATCTTTTCTATCGATCCCAGCCGGAACTTTTCCGTCCTCTTCATCCTACACCACCTCCGCCTTCTTTATCCTATACCAAAATAAAGTAATTGTTAATAACTGGGAACATGCTGTACATTCAGCGCCTACTTTTGAACACCTCCAATATTTCTATTTGCGGGCATGTTTTAATTTATATATCCTGCCTACCATACCACCGAATTGCACCAAATCCCGTTACGATTTGGTACAAGATGTAACTCAGGGACATCAGCCATGATAAGGAACAGAATAGAAAATGATTCGAATAACTCCGGAATGCAATGCACTGAACGCAAACGCAAGACCAACCGAAAATGAATTTCAGAATTTTGAATTCCATTTTAAATCACTTTTGCAAAAGGAAATTAACGCTATACGCAGCAGTAAGGGAAATTAGAGTTAGCAGTCTTGAATTTTCTCAGCTTTTCCACTATTCCGGTTTATTTGTCTAGCTCAGTCAGTTATGTCTAGCTTTATGTCCAATAGGACTTTGCTTTTTGATTCTGATGTATATCTCGTTTCTTCTAGTATTAGTAATACTGGCATCGACATCTATGAAAAATACTGCCCGTTTCCAGTTCAGAATTTCAGCAAGCAAAAAATTTAAGATTCACGACCATATCTGATATTTGATTCATCGGTTTCTTGTGATGAATCAGTACAACAGGCAAGCAAATACTGTTCAATAGAATGTGCACTAAGATTTATTTTGCCCATAGTCATTTTTCAGTTTCGGCAATTGGATTCGAAATTAAACTCAATTAGAAAACAGTAACTGCAGACCGCATCCTTCCTGGAAGATTGCAAGATCTATAAAGCAATTAAATCCAAAAATAATAAAAATTCCAAATGTGAAATTATGGCAAAAGACAAATCTGAGAACTCAAAAATATGTAAGTTAATGGTGAAATCATCAAAGTAGGATAAAAAACGGTAGTTCAATTTATAAATATTTAACAAGAGAAGTGAAGAGCAACAACAGCCATTATCGATAAGGATAAAAGTGGACATCCAGTTTTTCACAATGAAAGAAAATTGCTTTCGCACGCTCAACTCACACATACACAAAAAAGAGCATGCGCAATTTTCATATTGATTGGACGTGGCGGCTGACCTATTGAAACCCAAGCATATTATGAAATAACAAGCATATTACACTGCACTTGGTTGGTTATTTTCATTTGGTTTCTCATTTTGGTCACACTCTTTAAACCTGATGCACAACACATCACACACATGAAAATAGACAAACCACTGCACCCGTCTGCACAACAAATGCAACACAACTCAAATCACAGCCAGACACAATATCAACCACAGTACTACTACACTACTGCCAACCGTCATGTTGCACAAGTCGTCAATCGATCCGCAAAAATTAGATCGACGCAGAACGCCCAGGTACCAAACGTCACTGATGACTTTTCTTCATGCAAATACACAAATCAAGTCATTTTATTGTGTCTGGATTACAAAGAAAACCATCACAACTGATAATCCGCGTTAAAAATGATTTATTAATCTCCTTTTTGCACAGATCAAAAGGATGTAGCATCATTTTCACGCATCAGCAGTGAGGATAAATACACACATCAGCACTGCACATAACAAAGTGCAACTGCTCTTTAGCACACATCACAAAACAATCACTTTTTACGTTTGAAATCACGATAATGATCCTTCCGCAGGTTCACCTACGGAAACCTTGTTACGACTTTTACTTCCTCTAGATGATTTGGTTTGGGAAATTTCCCGGCGCGAAGCCGAATACATATCCGACTACTGGCACCAGTCAAAACACCTCACTAAATCATCCAATCGGTAGTAGCGACGGGCGGTGTGTACAAAGGGCAGGGACGTAATCAACGCGAGCTAATGACTCACGCTTACTGGGAATTCCTCGTTCAAGGGAAACAATTGCAATTCCCTATTCCATTCAAGAAAACGTTTCATTCGATTGCCAAACCTTTTCAGGTAAGGACGTAACTCACGTTGACGCTTTCATTGTAGCGCGCGTGCAGCCCCGGACATCGAAGGGCATCACAGACCTGTTATTGCTCTTTTTCGTGCAGCTTTCAATTTGCCAGTCCCTCTAAGAAGTGATCAGCACAAAAAATACAATACTGTCACTATTTAATAGGGTAGAGTCTCGTTCGTTATCGGAATTAACCAGACAAATCGCTCCACCAACTAAGAACGGCCATGCACCACTACCCACTGAATCAAGAAAGAGCTGTCAATCTGTCAATCCTTCCAGTGTCCGGGCCGGGTGAGGTTTCCCGTGTTGAGTCAAATTAAGCCGCAGGCTCCACTCCTGGTGGTGCCCTTCCGTCAATTCCTTTAAGTTTCAGCTTTGCAACCATACTTCCCCCGGAACCGAAACACTTTGGTTTCCCGGAAGCTGCTCGCCGAGTCTTAAATGAACTTCGGCGAATCGCTGGTTGGCATAGTTTACCGTTAGAACTAGGGCGGTATCTGATCGCCTTCGAACCTCTAACTTTCGTTCTTGATTAATGAAAACATTCTTGGCAAATGCTTTCGCAATTGTTCATCTTGCTGCGATCCAAGAATTTCACCTCTAACGCAGCAATACGAATGCCCCCGTCTGTTCCTTTCAATCATTATCTCCGGTTCGAAAACCAACAAAATAGAACCGAGATCGTATTCTATTATTCCATGCACCATTATTCAGGCATCACAACCTGCTTTGAGCACTCTAATTTTTTCAAAGTAAAATCTCGAGGCACCATTGACACTCAATGAAGAGCAACAACAGCAACCACGAATGAAGATCTCGAGCAACCGTGCCACACCTATGTAGGGGGACTGTTGTCTAAGACCACAATTCAACTATGAGCGTTTTAACCGCAGCAACTTTAATATACGCTATTGGAGCTGGAATTACCGCGGCTGCTGGCACCAGACTTGCCCTCCAATTGCTACTCGTAAGCGTGTGTAAAGCGTACTCATTTCAATCACGTTTCTCAAACGAGAATCGTCTCGTTATTTTTCGTCACTACCTCCCCAAGCTAGGAGTGGGTAATTTGCGCGCCTGCTGTCTTCCTTGGATGTGGTAGCCGTTTCTCAGGCTCCCTCTCTGGAGTCGAACCCTGATTCTCCGTTACCCGTTATCACCATGGTAGTCGCATAGACTACCATTGAAGGTTGATAAGGCAGACACTTGAAAGTGATGTCGCCGGTGCTAGACCATGCGATCAGAAATAGTTATTCAGATTCACCAAACAGTTTCGACGTTCAACATTCGTCAAACGCCGTTCGGTTTTTGTTCTAATAAAAGCACTTCAACCAATTCAGTTGAAGTTTTTGTGCGTGTATTAGCTCTACAATTACCACAGTTATCCATGATTGTAAGTTCTAATAAACTGTGGTTGTTGTAATGAGCCATTCGCGGCTTCACTTTTAAAACAGTGTGTGCTTACACATGCATGGCTTAATCTTTGAGACAAGCATATGACTACTGGCAGGATCAACCAGGTAATAGATTCCCTTAACGAAGCAATACTTTCACAAATGGCACGCACTTTGCACGAAATCATTCAACAGCACACATTGCTAACTAATGACAACTAAATTTGCTAACTAAATTTGATGAAATCAACACAAAACTAGGCACCACGAAAAATTACGTTGTCACACAAATTGCAGTTTTACAGCTGGCAACAACATCACACAGCTTTCCTAAACAGCAAAACGTGAAGAACACACAATTGCCAAAATGGGAAATCAACATTGATAATCATGATAAAGAACAAAGCATCAGAAACTCGCTTGACCAAACAAAAATTCACAACGCAGAATGAAAATCGTTACAAGATAACTAGATTGCAAAATAATCACACATCCTAATAGATAAAGCAACATTGAGCGCACCAACATACACGCACTGCGGACAATAATTTACAAGCTTAAACCAGCACATGGTGACAAACACCTACACTCAAACAATACATGAATAATATGCACCGCAGACGGAAAAACAGACAGCCACATTACCACTTAGTAAGAGCATGAAATGAATGTACCACTGTGCATGAAGCAGGTTATAATATGGAAAATAGCAAACGCCAAAGAGCAAATGCAACTACCAACAAGAAAAAAGCATATCAGATGAGGACATGTTGTCGCTTTGCATATTGCAGAATCTGAACAGAGATTAGCAGCAATAACAAAAACAACACGGAACACCCAACAACAGCATTTCTTAGCCACAGATCACCAATCGAACAAGATGAACTTCAATTATCATGAATTCTGTAAAAATTACAGATCAGTTTATACGTCCCATTCAGATAGTAATACGGGAGTTCAAGGTGTCACCACACTCTCCCTTATACGTTTAGGTCGAACTTCTTCCGTATCCCAACTTTTTTTGGGAGTACCACTTTCGTTCGAAACGTTCAAAGTAGAATCATCTCTATTTGAAATGTTCGAAGTGGAACAACTTTCATTCGAAACGTTCGAAGTAGAACCACTTTTATTCTAAACGCACGAAGTGGAAGCACTTTCATTCAAAACGCTCGAAGTGTGACCACACACCATGTTCCCGTATTCAACCAGACTATGCGAAGACAGTCTCACACCAACTGTTCTAACATAGTGTCAACTACACTATTGCTATGCATCGGTTAACATACGGAACAATATTGTCACACCGCAAACGTTCAATATAGACTCACACACATGACCGGGAGTTCGAGGTGTCACCATCCTCTCCCTTATATATTCAAGTCGAACTTTTTTCATATCCAAACCTTTTTAAGAATACCACTTTCATTAGAAACGTTTCGGTCTAAGTGAGATTAAACTCCCTGAGGTTACAAAAGTCCCGGAGGCTAAAAACTTCCCAAGGTGTTTGAAAACTCACCGAGGTTAAAAAAGTTCCCAAGGTGTACTATAACTCCTCTAGTTTGGTAAAGTCCCCGACGTAAGTTAAAATACATCTGTGACGTGCGATTTACTCATTTTTTCTGACATTTTCACATGATTTGCTTTTTGCTTATGACCGTTTAGATACCAATGTTCTTTTTTGGGAACATGATATTTGATGCCAAATATCTCTATGATGTATCTTCATGCGCAATTTTCTACAATCTGACCAATTTGATTGAATTGACCAAAAATTGTAGCATCATCAATGCAAACCGCCATTGCTGGCTCTTTTGTTTGGCTTTTCTATAAAAAAGTATTTTCTTAAACCACTGCTTCTTATGACTTCAAATTTACATGGTAAGGTTTGTCAATAGCACAAAATTTGTTTCCTGATTCACTAATTAACCACTGAGAGACATCACTTTCGAGAGAAGTTGCTTGACCATCAACAGCAATGGGACTTGTTACTAATTTTATACTTCTGTCCAAAATCTGATAATCACCTTTCAATGTTTTATCTCCTGTTGTCCAAACTTTGATGCCTGTCTTTAATTTCTTCACAAGTACTCTTCAGCAAATCTCTGTGATTAGTTTTTTTGAAATGTACATGAAATTCAGAACAAACTGCAAGAAGAGATGTGCTATTTATCCACTCAAATGCATATGATGAGATTATTTTAAAATTTTTATGAAAATATGAAATGAATATTTTTTTTGTAGAAAATCTTATGAAAATATTTTTCTTGTAGAGAAAAGAGAAGTTGTGTAACTTCAATTTTGTTTACAAAAATTCAATTTTTTCTTATTCTTATCATTCATTATTTTATGTTTCTCAAATGCTTCAAAAGATCAGAACTAAAGATAGTGCACTATTCATTTGCAATTGACATTGAAACAAATTTCAGAATCATGAATTGAAACAATTTCCAGGGCAGCATGGCGGTTGAATAATTTTTTCTAAATATTGTATTATAATTACTGAGGTAAATCAGAAGTAAGTAAGATTGCTTTCGAAGAGCATTTTATTATTACAGCATGTAGCAAAACACAAAAACAAAAATAAGGAATAAACAGTAAAGAGGGAAAATCACACAGCAAATAACATGAAATGACTAATACTGAACAAATGCGCCAAAACGCTTTTAATGTTGTAAAGCAATGCTTTAGCCCAGAGTAAAATTTTATACAAGCTTAACCCGGACGTCTGAGCAAACAACGCTGACTAATCTACAAACGCGCACTGTTTATTCATCACCATGCAGAGCCGTTGGCTACACTGTAATTTTACATATCTTATTTTGATACAGAAAATTAAGTTTCCTCATTTACATAAAAAGGAGAGATGATGATCTCATATATGCAAACTTTAGTGGTGCAAAACAAATAAGGTATTCTTGAAATGCTGAACAAGACCACTGAAAGGTTAGCTTAAAGCAAAATAAATTTCTCAGAATTGACAGCAGATGATGCAACAATGTTATTCATTATATTCATGATATAACAAATAAAAATTTTGATCTTTAGCTTATAATTAAAAAATGCCAATCAACACTTACTTTCTGTTCTCTTGACTGACAAGGTTCATTTTCAAGGTTTATTTTATAAAATGCATGATTATTATTAATTATATAATGTATGATTATTATAAATTTTTTGTAATTTGTTCATTTAGAATTCAAACTCCACTACAATTAAGAGTTGAATTGACAGACTGTATTTCAATTTGTGTTATTATTGTGATTTCGTTTGGGTAATTTGGAATGGGAAACATCAAATTGAAGGCAACTGTTATTTTGAAACTTGGACGTATTCATTTTTTGTGCTTGACTTTGTTCAGATTCCTGTCACCCGTTACCATGACTGACATTATGCATCAAGTTTTAATTACCCGAACTATATATATAATTTAATATACTTTAATGAAACATCAATTTTAATGGAAAACGTATAACAGCAAAAGAACATTATACTGCCATAGAAAACAAAACAGACAGCTACTATATTCCCCAAGGTGGATATTCTATTTCAATGGAAAATTTCAAGATTTATTGTCTGTGAAATTTTTAGTAACTGCACTAAAAATTCAAAAACTTAAGTTTCATAAAATTCACTGAAACTAAAAATATATATATACATGTGCATTTTTCCTATTAGTGCAGAAATACGATGTTATATTAAATTATGATAAAATTTCATTAAGCGAAAACATTTTAAAACTATATAATTTTTTAAAATATGATCAAAACTGTTTGTATTCAGAAAACTAACCATTGATGAGAAACCTATAATTGACAAATGGAATGCATAAGAGCAACAACCAGTGAAATTTAGCCGCTCTCATCAAAGGGACAATATTGCAATTTAGATAAAAGGTAGGCAGAATTTATTATGGGAAACGGGTCTACCCTGAATGATATACCCTGATAAGCCATTTGGTAGTTCTCATCTTTGAGATGACTCTGTGCTCTGATGCGCTTTAGTTAACATCTTCTTTTGTTCTCCATCTCTGCCTGCACCTCTGCGTAATTGCGTCAACGCTTTTGACTTGCTTTCGACGCATGTTCGTTCACCAGTTAGTAAAAACGCCGTTAGGAAAGGTGAAGCAAAACTCTGAAAATTTGCAGAATTCTTGAAATTCATTCATACGCAACAATAACATTGTTTCTACTGACTGCTCACAGTCAGAGACTTTCAGGCAGAACGCTCATCGTAATCTCATATATTCATCGCCAGTTGTTATTTTTCTGCGTATATAGCTATTCTGCGAGCAAATGTAGAACGACACACAAGATTAATGTATGTTTATTTAGCTAATATCAACCGAAGCATCAATACTTTAGTAATCATACTCAACTACTGTTCCTCCCTACTGTGATCTGGGGGTTCAGTGTAAGATGATTTCTGTCTATAAGAGTCACACGCAATGCAGCACCATTACACTTATTATTTCTGTTTCTATTATTTTTTGTCACTGATAGAACATGCTGAAATAAAACTGAACATCCTTACTGCCAGGTAAAACGCTGACGTGTGGAATTGAAATAATTACGACTATTTTAATTAAGCAAATATGACTTTTATAATGCAATTACGACTCACGATGAATCAAATGTTTACTGAAGTACAGCGGAAAAGAACAAGCAATGCTAAGTCATAGTGTCTGAATAACCTATAATAATTTTGGCGACAAGAACGATGAAAATAGTGGACTGTAGCCCTAATCAGCGAGGGGTCAGATAGACCCATGATCATCTAACCGCAGTCTGATTCACGTTTGCTTGTGAACGTAACACAGAAAGAAGACAAACTGATGGGATAGTGAGGATGTTAGTAAAGATTTTCAGTTTTATTTTAGCATGTTCTATCAGTGACAAAAAATCACGAGCTTTATTGAATGAAGATGCAACCAGATATAAACGTAGAAGAATGGCTGACAATTCAATAAAGACAAACAGACACAAAATAGGGAATTTATCACTGCTGTCAAAGCCGGTCACTCCCTCCCTTACTAACTAAGTAACTACTTAGACTACCAGCTTCTGCCTTCAATTTCTGATCAGAAAGTTCTATTGATAAATAAAATGAATGAAACAGTTAAATTATAAACAAGCTTTTTAGTAAGAAATAGTAGTAAGTAAATGTTATACATCCTTATAGGCTTCCCTAGTTCACTTGATATAGACAAGTAAACCACACATGGAAAACCTATTCTTTCATGAATTGCAAAATGACAAGTAGTAATTGGAAATAAATATAGTTAAAACACGCAGAAACTATTTAGCATAACTGTAGTACAGCTAATTTTAATTTAATGCAATTTTGTTTAGCAAACCTTGCATAAATTTTGTTGCTGAAATCCTGCAGTTGATCTCATCATCGTGTTTTAACTTATAGTTGAAACAAGAGCTTATTTATTTTCTTAATTTATAATGAAATTCTGCGATAAATGTTTTCTTTTGAAATTTTTTCTATGAAAATATTTTTCTATTAGAAAAAAGAGAAGTTGTACAATTTCAAATTTATTTACAAAAACTTACTTATTCTTATTATTCATTATTTTATGTTTCTTACAACTTTATTTACGCACATCTTTTCACTTCGTATATTTTCATCCTAACAATTCAGCACATAAAGATTTCTCTATAAGATTTATATTTTTCATGATATTTATCACATAATATGTCAAGCACATCGAATGAAATAAAAACACTTTTTGGAGAAAAAGAAAGTTTAAAATATTTTACTGCAATGACCATAGACAGATATAGTTGAGCTAATTAACTCCTTAAGGAAATTTCTAATCTTACAAAACCCAATAAGATATTATATTTAAAAATTTGTCAAGTGCCCACTCAATAAGCATTCAAATCACCGGAGTTTTAATATGTCTAATAAATATTTATAAAGTGCGGTGAGTATATTATATATATATGTATATATACACGTAATTGTTAATTCACGCTTATAATTATAATACAATGTCCGCAACCGGTGTGGTGAGTAAATGTATTAAATTAATGCCAAACTATTAAATGGTGATTAAATCCAAAAAAACTCCGCATCTAAACACTTGAATAACATTCTTGTGTTTAGATTTGATGCAAAATTGATTTGCACCTTCAATTTTGTGGCCTTTTATAAGGCGTTAATTATTTCAGCAAATGGAAAACTGTGCATTCTGCAATTCTAAATTTTGTTTGAATGCCACTGATTTCAATTTTATTGATGCTTCTGTTACGTATAATGTGATAAATTTTAATTTACTGCCATTTATTAACAAATATATGAAAACCAAAATTTACCCTGATAAAAAGGTGCTAATAAAATCTAAATAGCATGCTGATGGCATCATACAGAATAGATCACATGAGTTGAAAATAAAAATGACTGACTAATTGACTGCGCAATCCTGAATATATGGGTAATGTATAAACGTGAGTGATAAACATCGAAGAAAAAAATTAATGGATATGCCTGTGCTCATATATAAAGTCAGTGAACCTTCATACATGCCAAAAAATTCTTCTAACATCCAACCAAATAAAACAGAGTCAGGGCCCTCAAGATGAACTAGGGAACACCAAATGTGCATCTAATAATATATTAACAACCTGTTGAAAAAAATTTTCCAGGAATTGGAGAAATGATGTACTTATTATCTCCTACATTATACATTGTTTAAATGAGAAGTAGCATAGTCCATATGCACGAATATATTTGATCAGTACCACCTATGCAGAGGGAGTTCTTTGAATATTTGACCATCTCACAGAATCAAATTGATATTATTTTGTGACTATCATTTAGTTTGAAATGAGTCAGAAAAAATAATTGTTTAGTATGCACCATCATTTGAATAGATTTGTTTCACAGGAATTAAAACTGCTGTTTCAGAACCTTCTTCAGGTAGAATAGAGGAGTCACATTCTAGAATGCTCTGTTTACCCATCTAAGTTGAGACTCATCATTTACTATAGTCATTGAATAGTCTAGCCTTGAAGGAAAACAGACTTGAAAAACATATAAAGTAGTATTATTATACAAAATACATATATCAGCATGTAATTTATGCCTAATTATTACAGATAGAATGCACTAAACAGATGAAAGATGGTACTTTGAATAACTGAAGTGCTCTTCTGGCTATCTTAGCATATTGCATCCTTATAGGCATTGACTGTTTGATACAATTATAAGTAAAGCTTGCAAAGGTCACTGACACTTTTGATTCTTATCTTTAGATAAACGTGTTATTATGAAATGCAAGAGAAATGTATGCAATAATTGACTGAATTGGAATCTTAACTGCCAGTTCTAAAATAGTTGATTATTCTTTGAAAGACAATCACCTGATAATAATACTAATAGAAAGAATGCAAAAATATAGAAGGAAGGATAGAAGAAGAACCATTCGATGATTCAAACAGTGCATGCCAAAGAAACAGGAAAAGTATAGCATTAAATTTTGGATAGCGTGTTGCTCAAAATCAAGCTACGCGCAGAACATGCAAATTTACACTGTCAAGCCGTCAGGCTGAACTCGTGAGAAGAACCAAGGTATGCGAGGGATTCTCGAGATGACAAAGGGCCTGAATGGTAATAATGTAACATGCGACAGCATTTTTACATCATACACATTGAACGTAAAATTAAGAAAGAAGAATTTGACGTTGCTTGATACGGTAAAGAAAAACAAGCTAGAGCTACCACGAGAACTGCTACTCCTTCAAGGCAGAGTAGTAAACTCTTCCAGATACGCCTTTTCTGAAGACTGAACCATCATAAAAGATAAAAATGTTTTGGCTCTCAGTGCGATGCACAATAATACCCAGGTTAGCGACAGAAAAGGCAGCAAGCCTGATATTATTGTACACTACAATAATACTAAAAGTAGCGTAAATAACTTGGACCAAGTGACATCAGAGTATTCTTGTCAAAGACTGACAGCTCAATGACCATTGGTAGTGACGGCTGCATAAACGACGATTAATCCTTGAAGAACTTGGCTTTAGTGCAAACAGAAATGATGAAGTGAGAAACGCTGCCCAAAACAGCAGTAGCACAAACGGCAGTTGAACGGTTGCGACAAGAAGCTGAGCAGCCATCTACAAGCATCAGCATGATACTGTACGGACAGAGGTGATAAGAAAGGAGCCTGATGCTAACTGTGTGTTTCAAGTGACAGCAAGCGTACGTTATGAAAAATGCCAGAAATACATTTGCAAGCATCATACACAATCATATTGTAATTTATGTGCAGGAGAAATTTAAGTGTTGTCGTATTGGTTTTCATTTTATTGGGTCGTCAAGTCTTTGTCGTATTGGTTTTCCTTGTCTAATTGCTCATTGATTCAAATGTTTCCCTTGTGATTAGCTGTAATATTTTTTATTTCATTGGTTCAAATATTCTATTTAGGATTACGTAACTTTAATAATAGTGACGTAACATGAAAAATGGAAACATTTATTATTCCAAAATTTTATTGTTTGAAGTTTTGTCATTCATTGAAATTTTGTTTATTTAAATATTATTTGTGGTGAAGTTCATATTTTTTCATGATCAGCATTCCCGAAAATAATTTTTATCATTATTCTATATTTTATTGTACCAAAGTGACATTATATCAAATGTGATTGTGATAATTCAGAAAAGACAATACAAGAAACAAGTTAAACAGTGATTTATTTTTCACTAGTCAACAGCGGCAGCAACAACAATAAAGAACAGCCAACAACAACAATAAAAAACAACAGTGATCGGCATTAACAAAATGGAAACAACGAAAAAGCAAGAAAGTAAATAATACAGTACAATACAATAAATATATAATACAACACAATAAAATACAATCCACCAACTGGAAGGCGGCATTAAATCAGCTCCGGCGTTATATACATTTACGCTTCTTGGAACTGCTCAGCGTACGTCTACCGTTGGTGTATTCACCCGTATATTGTGCAACCTATCGTTGCTTTTGAGCATAAACCCTGTTTACCCGGTCTTAAGTCACCAACGGTCACGTTTCCTGATAGCACTTGTTGAATCAGGGTATCCATAACACCCTGTTCCGCAATCAGGAACTGGAGCAGTTCATATAACCCCCGTTATGATGACTTTTACCCGCTTTTCTGTTGAGCCGATTATGCCAACCTTCCAAGTGGTTATTTGTTCTAATATTTACATTATACACATTCCAAAGCGGCAGTCTTTCATCGGTCATCCACTCCTGCCGAAAATATTGAAATAAAGCTGATAAGTTACCCGTAGTGCCTGGGTCAAGCAGGCTAACACCCGCATTAACATGCGGTACAG
Organism: Trichinella murrelli; assembly: GCA_002221485.1. Lineage (NCBI taxonomy): Eukaryota > Metazoa > Nematoda > Enoplea > Trichinellida > Trichinellidae > Trichinella > Trichinella murrelli. The sequence goes on along the minus strand of CM008133.1, from coordinate 16,391,675 downwards.
GGAGGAAAGCGGTGGCCAGGAGCATTCTGATTTTTCTTCATGTTTTTTCATGCTGGGGATATCGCGTTTTCAATCCCAGCTCACCGGCTTTCCTATGTACCGCCTGGCAGAAGTGGATATCAGGGCTGTCTCAAAATCACAGATATTGGTATCTGGATTGAAACCGACCTCCAAAGCTGCTGCTCTGCTTATTAAAGCTTGGGATTTAAACCCGTATGTGCCAATGTCTTTCTCCGTACATAAGCAATAGACTGCTAGCACCAGTTTACCGGCCGCAAAGGCATGGATGGTAAATAGCTGTTGATACCACTGAGGTACAATCTTGAATGTACCATCCATGCCCCAGGTTCGCATGGCTGCCAGCAGTCTAATGTTGTAACCCGTACCAAATACCAGTATGTGTCTAGATGCACTCTGCAACAATAAGAAATCATCACCGGCCTTCGTTGTTCTAAACGGGACCGGGATTTGCAGGACCCCGACGATGATTGGGCAGTTTTGGAATTCGCTTTGCCCGGTGGCCGTACATCGCGGACTTTACCCATTTAAAGGGAGGAAAATGGCCAGATGTTGATGGCTCGGCGGACGCGGCGGAAGCTTCCTCGTCATAAATGGCCGGGATGGATTTTGTTTCTTCCGCGCTGCGCTTTGTCAAAACCGCCCTCTTTTCCATTTTGTACGCCAAGTGTTCATCCACCGGGCAGCTTTCGATGTGATCATTCCGCTTGATCACCGTTGTCACATCGAGGTTGGTCCATACGGCACCACCACAGCCCTTTTTATCCTATACCAAAATAAACTAATCCTTAATAAATTAAGGATACACTGTGTACATTTAGCACATACTTGCGAGCACCTCCAATATTTTTTTCTGGCTGCACGTTTTAATTTATATGCCCTGCCTTCATAAACAAGGGACATACCACCGCAACGATTTTGCACAAGATGCAACTCAGGTACATTAGCCATAGGCAAAAAAAAGAAAATTTCAATAGCTCAGGAACGAAAGCACTGGTCTCAAAGACAACAGCAAAGGAAAATGAATTGGACGATTTTGAATTTCATTTTAAATAACCATTTTGCAACATTTAGTTTTCATTTCTCATTGGTCTATTATCGATTTCTTTCCTGATATATAAATCTGCTCTGACTGTTTGTAAATAAATTTGTTGCCTGTTGAAATTTATCAAAATTGGATGTTAACTTCCGGGAGTAATATTAGAATAGTAAATAATCTGTTTGAAAAATCTGGAATGTTGTTGCAACACTTCCAATTTCTGGGTACTAATGCTAACGTTACGTGTTAGCCCGCAATTTCATTTAATTTTACGCATGATTAAACGCATATGCCTTTGTCAAACATTGTACGCGTTTCTCGTCACATCACATATGTTGGTAAAGGCGATTTTAATACAAAGGGAAAATGCACAATTGACAAATTGTTCACAGTTGCAGCTTTCAAGCTTAACCAAGGAGTGACAACTACTAAATTGTTAGTATTTGATTAATTAATTGATTTTACTGGGAGTGTTCTATTTGAATTTTTCTTGTTTACAATCTAAGAATTTCACTTTCATATTCACAAAGTTTCTTTCATTACGAAACATCCATATATATATTTTTATACATCTCGATGAGGTTTGCTGTTTGTATGAAAAATCCTGTTTGATGTTCATTCATTTCATATAAAATACAGTCGAACTTGATTAACTGCATAATATTTTTGTACTAATTCCCTGTAGTTAATTAAACGGTAAAATAATGGAGAAAAGTTTAAAGTAAAATTCTTTGATTGCTATCAGGAAAGATTTTCAGAGAATAGTCTGCACAGTGAATTTGAAGCAGCTTTAACTGCTATTCGCTTGGTGCTGTCCATCGCTGAATACTCTGATGATTAGCTAAAGGCGATTTTAATACAATGGAAAAATCAACAAGTGATATATTGTCCACAGCTGCAGTTGTCAGCTAAAACTAGGCATGGCAACTGCTAATTTGTTAGCATTTAAATACTTCTCTAATTTCAGGCTGACTGTTCTCTGAAAATCTTTCCTGATAGCAATCAAAGAATTTTACTTTTAACTTCAGAAAGTTTTTACCTCTTTCCTCAGTGTTATTATTTTCATTCTTGTTTTATTTAAATAAAAAATAAAATCTGCAACATTATTTGCAAATCAAAAAACAAATTTATTTATATATTTGGTGTAAATTGTACACTTTCTATTTTTACATCTGAACGAAACCGACTAGTGCGTTGGTGAAGATTTAAATTGTCTGTTTTTATTTCCATTTGCAACCTTTGAATGTATATTTTAATGATAACGAAATATTAAAACATTCCGCATCAAAAGCAGCGTCTTTGATGTAGCTGATATGTTTGATGTTGCATTTCAAATTACATTTGAACGTGGTTATACGTGAGCATGGAATTTCGAAAAAATTTCCATGCACTTATCCATTATTTTATCGTTTAATAAACTACAGTGAATTTTTTTCGCCAAAATCTTATGCACTTAATCAAGTTCGACTGTATTTTATATGAAATGTATGAACATCAAACAGGATTTTTCATACAAACAGCAAACCTCATCGAGATGTATAAAAATATATATATGGATATTTTGTAACGAAATAAACTTTGTAAATATAAAAGTAAAATTCTTGGATTGTAAACAATAAAGATTTAAATGGAACACTCCCAGTAAAATCAAGAAATTAATCAGATGCTAATAATTTAGTAGTTGTTACTCCTTGGTTAAGCTTGAAAGCTTCAACTGTGAACAATTTGTCAATTGTGCATTTTCCCTTTGTATTAAAATTGCCTTTACCAACATATGTGATGTGATGAGAAACGCGAACAATGTTTGACAAAGGCATATGCGAGAAATCATGCGTAAAATTAAGTGAAATTGCGAGCTAACGCGTAACGTTAGCATTAGTGCCATTTGTAACCCGGAAATTGGAAGTGTTGCTGCAACGTTCCAGATTTTTCAAACAGATTATTCAGTATTCTGACATTACACCCGGAAATCTGGATAAATCAAATCTTGATAAATATCAACAGGCAGCAAATTTATTTACAAACAGTGGGAGCAGATTTATGTATCAGTTGGAAAATCGGTAATAGACCACTTAGGGTACGGATGGTACATTCAAGGTTGTACCAATGATATCAATAGCATTTTACTATCCATGAAATTGTGGCGAGTAAGCTTGTGCCAGTAGTCTGTTGCTATGTACGGTTAAAGATATTGGCAAATAAGAGTTTATTTTTCAAGCTTCAATAAACAAAGCGGCTGTCCTTAGCGTCAATCTTTATCCACAAACAATAATTTGTAATTTTGAAATCGCCCTGATACCATTTTGTTAATGTCGTTCACTGATACGTTGTTTTTTACTGTTGTTGTTGGTGCTGTTGGCTAGTGAAAAATGAAAATCACTATTTAACTTATTTTTTGTAATGTTTTTTTCTGAATAATTACTATCGCATTTGATATGACGTCACTTTGGTACAATAAAATAGAGGACAATGATAAAAATTATTTTCAAAAATACTGATAATGAAAAAGTATAAACTACACAACAAATAATATATTTAAATAAACAAAATTTCAATGAATGATGAAACTTCAAACAGGCAATAAAATTTTGGAACAATTAATATCTTCATTTTTTATGTTACGTCACTACTATTAAAGTTACGTAATCCTAAATGGAATATTTGAACCAATGAAATGAAAAAATATTACAGCTAATCACAAGGGAAAGATTTTAATCAATGAGCAGTTAGACAAGGAAAACCAATACGAAAAAGACTTTACGGTCTAATAAAATAGCGAGATTACGGACTAATAAAATAGCGAGGACAACGACCAATAAATGAAAAATGGGACCGAATGGCAACAAAATTGAGCCCAAGTGGGACCATTCCTTCTGAACTATCAATAGACACTACCAGAAATTAATTTTGCGCGATGCTAAGAGTATTTTCGACTTCAGGCTAAATTTTCACCACCTTTTCTTACTGGTCGTTTAACGCTTGTTTTCGCCAGTTAGACAAAATGCGACTTTGTTCTAAGAGTTTGATAAATGTGTGGCATAGATCTTTGTCAGATATTTTTGCGTCTTTCGTCGCATCAGATGAATTGGTAAAGGCGATTTTAGAACTAAGCTAAATGATAAATTGTGCACAGTTGCTTGGGGTGGACGTCCGCGTTACAGCGCCCGCGCGTAATTGAATCAATGCATGACAGCGAGCGTAGCTGAGCTTTATTTCTGGACATTTCTGCTAAGCATAATGACGAGCGCTGATGCAAAGAAGAAGTGTAGACAATATTCGCAAGAATATTTGAAATTTGGTTTCATACCTTCTTTTTCTAATGAAACCATGCCTATGTGCCTACTATGTCAAAAGGTTTTCACTAACGATGCCATGAAGCCTTCAAAGATGAAAGACCACCTTGAAAGGGTTCACCCTGATAAGAAAAACAAAGATGTTGAGTTTTTTAAGGTGCTGAAAGAAAAAATCAGAAATCAACCTAATTTGAAGTCGTTTTTTAAAGCGCCTGGTACTGTTGATTGTGAAGGAGTACTGAAGGCATGATACACAATCTCACTTAATATTGCAAAAAAAACACAGTCGTATACCATTGGTGAGGAGATCGTTATACCAGCTATTAAAGAAGTAATTGAAACTGTTATGAAGAAAGACTCTGAACCTGTTCTGAAGTGTATCCCCTTAAGTGCAAAGGCAGTGCAGCGATGCATCGATGAAATGGCCAGTGATGTGGAGAAAATTTTGGTGTCTGAGTTACAACATAGCAAATTTTCCATCCAACTAGATGAGTCAGCTTTCGGTTGCTCGAATGTTCTTATGGCCTATGTAAGATATTATCGTCAAAGCCTAAAGTGCATTGTTGATGAGTTTTTGTTTGCTAATTATCTTATGGGTGATGCAAAAGGTGAGACAATTTTTTGATCCTTAGAGGATTATTTGAAGGAACATAATGTTCCCCTCCGGAATATTACTGCAGTGGCTACCGATGGTGCACCAGCAATGGTTTGCCGTTACACAGGATTTGCCACCTTACTCAAGGAAACGGTTCCTGATGTACGCGCTGTTCACTGTGTGTTACACACACATCATCTTGTTGCCAAGAACCTCAGTGGTGAATTGCATGCTGCCTTAAAAGTTTGTATTAAAGCAGTCAATAAAATTAAAGGGCAACCGTTGAATTCTCGACTATTTGCAACGTTATGTGAAAAAAATGATGAGACTTTTAACCAACTGCTTTTTCACACGGAAGTAAGATGGCTGTCAAGAGGGGATTGCTTACAAAGACTTGTTGATTTGTATCACTCCACTGTGGAGTTTCTTGCTGATGTGGACCAGACATTATGTGAGAAGATGAAAAAGTGTAAGAACCATCTGTTCTATTTGGCAGACCTGTATTCAAAATTTAATGAAATCCAGAAACGTCTGCAAGGAAAAGATGTCACCATTATTTAAGTATGAACACTGCTAATAGGCTTCCAAGCTAAAATAGGCCTATTTAAATCGTTTTTGGCACGACGAGATTTTAAGTATTTTTCGAATTTACAGAAACTGGAAGAAGGAGCAGATGTTTCAGACCGGGACCTGGAAATATACATCAATCACCTGGAAAAATTAGAGGAAGATTTCAAAATACGTTTTGAAGACCTAGAGAGCATGACGGTACCGGACTGAATAATCGCACCATTCGACATAGAAACAGGAAATGCGAACATTGAATTTTCATTGCAAGAAGAGCATGTTGAGATGAGCGCGGATCTTGAGGCTAAATTACTGTTCAAACATAAAAGCCTCAGTGAGTTCTGGAGTAATGTAAATATTACTAATAAATACCCCAAGCTAAGTGCAGCAGCTCAGCCATTTTTATTAGCTTTTTCAAGTTCATACCTGGTTGAAGCTGGTTTTAGCCACATAAATGTGATTTTATCAAAGCAAAGGAACAGACTGAACCTGGAAATGCGTGGAGACTTGCGCCTGAAACTCACTAATTTCCAGCCAAATATCAATGCCCTTGCTGTTGCTCATCAAGCACATCCTTCACATTAACGATGCCAAGGAGATAAATAAAAAATATCATAATAGTTAAATAAAAAATTATCAACTACTTTGAATTTACATGAATACGGCCATTATAGGAACACATATACAAATTGACAAAAGGATAATTAAACGTAAAGGTAAAATAAATCTGATAGAGAATCAGTAATTGTGAAAAGGGTAAAGAATAAATTTGATTAATAATTATGACGGATTAAAATTTTTGATTAATTAAAAGTAAATAAAAGTGTAAAATAAATAAATAAATGTGATACATTATAATAAAGAAATTTATTATTAATAATACTTGTTTTATGAGCTTAGGGTCGATGTGACACCAAGCAATCCATAGGGAGTCGATGAGGCATCAAGGAGTACCATAGGGGGTCGATGATAAAAAAAGTTTGGCTATCCCTGCCCTAGAGTGTAGATGCCGCTGGTGGCAGCGTTGTATCAATCCCGACGTCAAAACGTGGTCTCCATGCAGGATCGCTGGGTCTCATGTGTGTCTGCAAGCCAGCTGACGGAGCTGAGATTCCATTACAATGACCATAGTTCTGCTGATTAACGTCTTAAGGAAATTTCTAATCTTACAAAACCCAATAAGGTAGTTAATTTAAAAATAGGCAAATGCCTACTTAATAATCATTCAAATCACCCGGAGTTTTAATATGTCTAATAAATATTTATAAAGTGCGGTGAGTATATTAAATATATATATAATTCACGCTTATAATTATGATATAATTCCCGCAACCGGTGTGGTGAGTGAATGTATTATAAAAATGCCAAACTATTAATTGGTGATTAAATCCAAAAAAACTCCGCATCTAAACACTTGAATAACATTCTCGTGTTTAGATTTGATGCAAAATTGATTTGCACTTTCAATTTTGTGGCCTTTTATAAGGCGTTAATTATTTCAGCATATGGAAAACTGTGCATTCTACAATTCTAAATTTTGTTTGAATGCCACTGATTTCAATTTTATTGATGCCTCTGTTACGTATAATGTCAAATTTTAATTTACTGCCATTTATTAACAAATATATAAAAACTAAAATTTACCGTGATATATTAATATTTAAAATTTCTGATTTTGTAAATACGAAGTAGAAGAACTTTGTTACAAGGTAAAATTTACTAGTTTGAATTTGCTGCAAGTGGAAATCACGTGTAGCAGTGACTGTGAGAAATAACAACGGTTTTGGGTATCAGAATCGAACAGACTTATTAATCAAACTCTCATCATATTAAATAAAACTGTTTCACATAAGGTTGATACTAATTAAGAAGAAAATATTTAAAGAAAAACTGTAGAATCATAAATATCTATTAAGAAGCGATCTGTGAAATGATTAGAGCAGCGTTCTCAGTCGGGGTTCTGAGGAATCCTGGGGTTCCGCGAGCGTGTTCACGGGTTACACGATGTATTTTCACAAGTGCAAATTGTCTGAGGATAAGTCCGGGCACTTTGCTCACTATCAGCGATATCCACACGGGGTCAAAGTATCTACTTATAATTTTCTCCTTTGTGAGCAATTTGGTGGCAACTTTTGTTTACCTGAGCTCTGTTCGTTTCACTGTAGCTTTCAGTTTTTACTCGTTTGTCGTTTTCTCTGTTTTCTCTATTCAATCGAGCATTCTTTATTTATTTTGTTTTCAACGTCTTGAGAATCTGGCAGTTTTTGCTAAGGACACGTCCAAGCAGTTTTGCCGTGAATAGTAACTAGGAAACCTGATGACTTACATGAAATGAATGAATGAATGAAAAAAAGAACACAAAAAAGATCCGTTTGTACAATAAAAGTTACTTGTCAATGAGCTTTACTTGGACTGGTGACCAATTTGCCCTATTCCGTTATGCCTTCCAGCGATCAACCGCCGGCCGTAAGCAAGAGCAATCTTGCTATTGCACCAGCAGGTGATGAAATGCACGTCCAGAGCCAAAATATTCTGGACAGTCTTGCCGCCATGAAGGCCCCCATGAGCTCCAGCCTCGGTAATGAGTACTCTTCTCTCTCGGTAGTGTTACTCTTCTGATTGGGGTGACACGCGTCTTCTCCCTCGCGGAATTCTCCACGGTGTGGCGATTCGTTGCCTCAGTGTGCATGTACACCACTGCGCCATAGTCGCTCTCTAACGCATCATACACATAGTTTATGCATTAAAGTGTTGTTGCCATATGACATATGACGCATGGATTTCCAGGTGATTCATTTAAATAAGTGAGACCGGTACGAGCGCGTAAGTGGAAGGTGGATCTTCAGCAGTTTCTTCCAGCGTGTCCACTGCTCCTTTACGTTGCGTGGTAAGGGATCGTCCCACGATGCTCCAGCTTGCCAGAGAATTTGGAGGAGCATCTTCACTCGTACAGTGGATGGTGCGAAGCATCCACCCGGGTCGAAGATGCGAAAAGCGGTGTTCAACGGCTTCCGCTTCGAGTCTTCACCCATGCTATGCACCATCAGTGGCGGTGAGAAGGTCAGCTTCTCCACCCCCCTCACGCTCCCAGTAGATAATGAGCGTGTTCAACAGGTGATCCCTGGTACTGACGGATCTTTCTCGTCCAGGACAGACTTCAGCACTTCAGGCTCATTGCTGATCCATTTGTGCAGGTGGAAATCTCCACTGGCCAATAATCCCTGCAATTTGCTAAGTAATTCCTTAGAGAAACATTTTGCTCAATTGCTGTATATTCACGCATTTAGAAACCGGGAACTGGCTGGATGTAGACGGCTTAGAGGACGCGGCGGAGGCTTCTTTGTCGTAGATAGTTTCGTTTCTTCAGCACTTGGTTTTCTCAAAATCGCTTTTTTCTCCATTTTATATGCCAGGTGTTCATCTGCAGGCAGGATTCTGTGTAATCCCTTTGATCGATCGCGGTCATCACTTCTAAATTCATTCACATTTCAATTGGATTGGAGTGCTTACATTTAATGAACAGTCAACGTATGTTGCAAAAAGTATGCTATATTTTGAAACATATTTGAATATTTACCTTATTTGAAAAGTATTAACACAATGCAGTTCTTATTGTAGCAGAAGATGAAATTTATGGATTAACTTCCAGCTATCATCATGAAAACAATTTACATAATATGTATGTGTTTACACAATATGTTTACTCAATATGAATCTTCACTTTATGTTTAAGAAGCAGTTGTCACTAGATTGGTATAAAACTTGATATCTTGAATGTAATATCAATATTTCTTCCACTTATGTTAGCAAGCAATCTGTGTGCAGAGTGAAAAGGTGGAATAAGAAGGAGAAGGTAATGGTGGACGTTTAATATCTGCCCATTGTAAAAGAATATAAAAATAGTTGGATTTGCCCGGCATGTTAGAGCACTCTACAGACCCAATCACTGAAGTAAAACCTGGTATAAAAATTGTTTTTTGGACCATCAGTGTTGCTGTGGTGAAAGGATGGTTGACATATAGAGGAGATTTAAGCGTGAGCAAATCAGCCGGTGGTAACCATAAAAATTCAGATATAAAAATTTGAAATATCAGATTCCCTTATAAAAGAAAATAAGAAATATCAGAGAAGCGGCCGTGGTCACAATCTACTGCCATCACAAATGGAAATCAGCAAAAGGCGCCAGAGAAGATCACTGCCATGCACAGCCGTCTGATTCAACCACGCTGACCATCGTCCAGAAGTCTTACAGTGAAAAATCGATGTTTCCTTTTCCAAAAAACATCCAGAGTACGTCAAAAACATGTTAAATGTGACATCCATCTCTGTTTGACACAACAACAGAGCTGTTTTCAGTTATATCATGTATATTTCATTTCTCATCATAATAGCTAGTCTGCAATATTTTTACAACTAGTAGTATAGTATACTGACTTCCAAATAAAACATTTCATAACCCTTAAGAGCTGTTGTTGCTATATGACAACATGTCTAAAATTGTCAGTAATGATATAATAAGAAATTCCAATTTCACAATCACTTGATTCTATATTTTACTTTTTAAGCCAAAAAGTTATTTGAGCAAAAGTAAAAATTTGGCTGCGAAAGGGGTAATGGCGAATGACCAGAAGCGGAATCATTTTTCTTTGGAACAGTTAGTTAGTCAGTGAACATTTTCCTCTTTAAAAAGGCATGAATCCAACTATGATCATCAAACTTGATCAGTAGAAAATCCTGAAATTTACAAATAATTGCCTCTTTTATTACAAAACTTATAATTCATTTCTAAAACTTAATAAAATGCAACAAGTTATAAATGATTGTTAATGCCAATGACTTTCTATGTTGAAATTAGTTGAAAACATAATTATAAGCTTTGAGTATGCTTGTATTTAAATAATGTCATATATATATTTCTGCTTTCAAACTTTAACAGCGGTTACAATTTAAACATGATAATGCATGCTACTTTCAGTATGCATAACATAAACCACTCATACAAATGTACGGAACGTAGCAATAACTTACTATTGAAAATATTCCTGACATAAGAAAATCTTTTAAATCCATAATATCAAAAGCCCTTTTTAAACGATTTAAAGAAATTATCAAAAAACATTTCAAATAATAGCAATCATATTTTGAAAAATTGTGGCATGCTTCCTTGTAAATACTGAAATATTTCATTTTATAAATAAATAGAATCAGCACGTTTAAAACAAAAGCTTCTTTATTAATCGCATACTATTTAGAAAAAACTTTTTTATCTTTAACCCTCCTGTTATCCTCCGGGTCATACTGATCCGTTTTGATTTTCAACATAAAAATTAGTACCAAAATTATTGTTTGTTGATGCTGAATTTTTTTGACTTTTCCTCATTTCACCTTATCTACATATAATGAAATTCCTGCGCCTCTGTCATACATAGCAACTGCTGTATGCACTTTACGTACATGCGAAATCCCCGGGGTCAACTTGGCCCCATGATCGATCTTCTACTGCTGCTTTATCAGTATTGAAGGCAATGCAACATCTATCACTTTTAAGGTTCTATAGTTTATGGGATATATGGGTTAAAAATTACCTAAGGTGTATAATCCTTCTGAAAACGTTGCAGTTGATGAGCGACTGCATTCTTTCAAAGGCCGATGTCAATTCAGACAGTACATGCCAAAGAAACCGGCAAAGTATGGCATTAAGTTTTGGGTAGCCTGTTGCTCAAAGTTGAGCTACGCATGGAATATGCAAATCTACACTGGCATGCCGTCAAGTGGAACTCGCGAGAAGAACCAAGGGATGCGAGTGGTTCTCGACATGGTAAAGGGTCTTAAATGTCATAATGTCACATGTGACAACTTTTTTACTGCGTATTCACTGGGCGTAAAACTGAAAAAAAAGAATTTAACTTTGGTTGGAACTGTAAAAAAACAAGCCAGAGCTACCAAGGGAACTGCTGCAACTACAAGGCAGAAAATTGAACTCTTCAACATTTGCCTTTTCTGAAGATTGCACCATCGTATCATACCGCCCAAAAAAGAACAAGAATGTTATGGTTCTAAGTAACATGCACAATGACAACCAGGTTTGCGACGGAAAGGGAAGCAAGCCTGACATTATTCTACATTATAATATTGCTAAAGGTGGTGTGGATAATTTAGACAAAATGACATCAACGTATTCCTGCCAAAGAATGACCGCACGATGGCCATTAGTCATATTTTACAACATCATCGACATATCCGCATACAACGCCTACGTTCTATGGACAGAAAAACATCTAGCGTGGAATGCAAGACGGCTGCATAAGCGTCGATTATTCCTGGAAGAACTTGGCAAGGCTTTAGTGCAACTAGAAATGATGAGGCGCAAAACACTGCCCAGAACAGCAGCAGCAAAATCAGCGGTTGAAAGGTTGCGGAAAGATGCAGAGCAGCCATCTACAAACGGTATCACTGATACGGATACATGTGGTAAAAAAAGAGCCCGATGTCAATTGTGTGTTTCAAGTGACAACAAGACAGGCGTACGTTGTAAAAAATGCCAAAAATACATTTGTAAAGATCATACACAATCATACTGTAACTTATGTGCAGAAGAAATTTAAGGTGTGTCAATGTACATCCACCATATACGGTCATATTAAAAAAACAATCTCCTCGTATTAGAATATTTATCAGCACCTTTTAAAATGAAATTCACGAATACTTAGACGCAGTATTACCGCACAACAAACTGTGCATCACCTATGGGTCAATATGACCCGAAGGACAACGGGAGGTAAGTAAATTTGAGGATAACAGGGGGGTTAAAAGAAAAACATGTTTTGAACAAACATTTTGCTAGAAAGAAACTGCAAATTTCATACAGAAAATTTTTAATTTAAAAATAACATGTATCATTTAAATCAAATTCATCGAATTTAAAAATGCAATTATTGTTCACAGCTATTATTAGGCCATAATTTCAGGATTTGGATAAACTTCAGGATTATATTAGTCAGTTATTGATAACTGCTAACTTTAGCTGATATGAAAGTCACTTCTTCTGTTATGTTCTTTTATCCCACAGTATAAATAAATAATTCTTAACATGTAATAATTTACACCAAAGATTATAATATGAAAAATAATCAATACACAAAAATTATTTCATACTCTATAAAGGGTGTAGTAAGCATACTTTGAAAAGCATTATTATTTATTTTATTGAATTTCAAGCAACGTCAAACAGAGAAAACAAAGCTAGAGATGATGATTTATTATGAGCAATATATCATAAATACTTTTAGTAAATATAATATGTGCAATATTTAAAATGTTGTGTAATTATATAAAATGTTTGCAAGTAATAATAAGATAAACATACATGAGTTTTACGTGGGCAGCAATATCACTGCTCAGTTTATCAATAAAATCAACGACATCAACTGTATGCATGCAATTCTATGAAAAATTTTAAAATTTTGTATTAAAAACAACAACGTTGTATAAACACATAATGTATAATCGAAGAAACTTATGTATGCAGCCCCCTCAGCGTGGCAATCAAATAATGATCACTGGATTATATATATTAGTGAAGCAGCAACGACAGCAGGCATATTAAATTAATAATATTATAACAAAACCTCAAAATTGTAATCAGTGATTTTGAATTATGAAGCAATTTATCATTATTATTTTGTTGAGCAGTATAAATTGTGTAAGTATAGTTTAACTTCAAAAGTCAAACGTCTTACAGCAGAAGTGCGATGTAAAAAGGTTTCAAACAAATTACAGTAAAAAGTGCAAGTAAATAATATTAATGCTAAATGCACGCAAAGCTTTATGGATATTAACATTTATGTGCAATTAAAGAATGATTTTCGAAAATTGAAACTTCATAAATTAAAATTCATGTCTAGCATAATCCATCTTCAAGTTGCAAATTGACTGCTATATAACCCATTGTTGTAGCTTCAAAACAAATGCACTGCTGCTTTTATTTTTGCTTCAAAAGGAAAATATTAAAATTACTTTATTTTATCTTTAAAACCTTTATACCGAAAAATAAGTGGATTTTACAATGTTGAATTCATTTTTAAGGTAAGCTCAGAATGTGGGCAGGATATATTTTCAAGCCTTGTAGTTGTTTACAAGCCCATGGTAAAAGGTACTGAAACAGTCATGGGGATTGCTTGCCAAGGAGTGATTGTTCCTGGAAAACATCAAAATTTTAGTGATACAGTGGTCACTTCATTACCTTGCATTGCTGARGAGTTAGTTAGTTTTTTTAAGATTTTTTATTTATTTAATCACTTGTTGCACATTTAGTCCGGAAGAAGGCTATTTGGTTGGATATGCAGCTAGGGATCCATTTGGTGATGATGCCCAAACCGCATTGGATGCCAGAGCACAACGTATCATTGAATTTCCAGTTGATAAAAATCCATTTGGAATTTTAAAAACGGTTACACCAATGGTTTATGACACGAATGTTCAACCTCTCTGTTTACCAGAAGTTCCTTTGCCAAATAGCCATCAGTGTGTGATTGGGGTAATTTCCACTTCTGCTTTGATGGCAGTAAGAGACGTGCAGATGCTATATCCTAACGTATGTGGAGAAATTACTGATGATTATGAAAACTATCTGTGTGCTGAAATGTTAGCGATCGATGGTGAAATAGCAGAAGCGCTTGGATACAGTCGTCAAGTTGTATGTAAAGCAGTGCGTTCAGTTTTCAAATTTAAAAGAACTTCAATTATTTCAGGCAGAACCACCAATTCCTGATCCCATTGAAAAATTGTTGTCACTAGAATTAGCTAGCGTAATTATGATTTTAATGAAAATTTATAATTTTATTCTTTATTACTTATTTAAATTAACTGCTTTATTAATTTACTTAAATTTAAATCTTATTTAAATTTCATTTTCAGATAATGTCACCTTTAATTTGTCGCACTGTGCAGAGGCAATTATGGACATTTTACGGATATGCGTACGATGCATTAGACGTATCTGACTTTCAGAGTCCAGTCTTATTTTCTGATGCTTATAAAAATTTACAAATGATCAAGAAGTACGCTGGTGTTACTTATAATGAATGGGTAAAATCAATGGAAAGTTAAAGTCTGAAGAAATAATCAGTTGCTTAAAAAATTTCTTAATTTACTGTACTAAATAAAAATAAACATTAATGTATAATTTTATAATAAACATTATGTGTTTTTTGAGTAGCTTTGTTATGATGAAACAAGTTAAACTTATATTTAGAAATTTATAATTATTTATAGCTTAGTAATTCCATTATTAAAAAATAACAGAGAAGTAACTGCAAGATCAGCTTGAGTTACTTGAGTTAATTAATATACGGCATTTTAAATTAACACAACACACAATGCTCGAAACCAATTTCAAATAAGAACATGGCACATTGTCTTAAATATATATAACAGCTGATCTATCAGTTGCGTGGCACGAGTGCCTCTACTGATCAAATAGTCGCTAATGTGATGAAAAATGAGTGTGCGGACTGTGCGCAGTAACATTCTGGTGACACATCCAACTTAAAAAGTGAAAAGATTACATTATTTATTCTACATTGAGCAATGAATGTATAGATAGAGCAATGGTAAAAGTCTAAAGTAGAAAAGCAGACCGAAGAGTTTTGCAGTTTCTGATCACCTGATAGAGTGATACATGATCACGTGCCTACAAATATGTTATATTTTAATACTGCATGTTGTATTTATCAATAAAGCATTCGTTTAGTTGATTTAATTCTCTTCAAGCAGAATGCGGGCGACATGTTCTTTTAAACTTTAATACCACAGTTTATTCACCCAGTTGTATCCCATTGATTTTCCTCACTGATATCTGCATATTCTTAGTATTGTATGGTATGACATTTTAATAAAATAAATAGCGTCTTAGCGATGACAATCTTCAACACAGCCAAATAAAGTAAAATTAAAACAGTCCATTTAATTAAACATCACGAAATGCATAGTATGGTTACTGTAATAAGGTGAAAAAAATGATGTTTTAAATATGTTGTAAAAATAATGTAAATAATGATATGCATTTATGATTGTGTGTCATCGTCACAGTTATTGCCAAGCATTAACAGTGAAAACTTCATTCCAAAAATTTTAATCATATTTTCTAATAATATTAAATTTAAGATGAAGTAGATGTCGCGTTTAAGATAACGTTATCGTGATAAATTTGTGAAAAAAATAAAACTGGATAATTCATATTGTATAGATATTAATTATTGGCAGACATGATAAGAAAGATAAAGCAGTTCATGTTTTTATTTGAAATATCAACAAAAATAACAATAAAATTCTGCTATTAGTGAATTTTGAAATTACATTAAAATTAAAAATGTTTCAAAATTTTTTCAGTGAAACGACTCATTTCAGCAATAAACTGCTATTTCTTAAAGAACTGTTTACTTTTTACGTCATCGATGATATTTTACTTGCAACTTATAGCAACGCACCAAAGATACATATTTGCACAACTGACGTCACTTATTTTAGCACATAGTTTCTTTTTTAATTATAATAATCATGCATATGACAAATCAATGGATTGATTATACCAACATTCAATTTTTTATTTTTTAGCAATACAAAGTCAAAGTGAGGCTCATCTAGACAACATAAAAATAATTTGAACGTTGTTCAATAAAGTCCATTTAATATTTTACATTTCAGCAAGTATATTCTATATATATATATATATATATATATATATATATATACATATAGATGAGAAAAATGTACAATGACTGTGACTGATCAAACAACTTGTGATGCATTTCTGTGTTTGCACAATAGTTGAGAGTAAGAGCTAAAGAGTAATTTGCAATTATTGCTACTCTTGCAAATTTGGAACTAAAGGAACAAGCGAAATCCTACAGATAATACTAATAATAATAACAAGTGTGCGTTTATCGGTAAGTTACCATTTTCTCTGTTTCTTTTTGTAGATCATGCAAAAGCTATGCAAAATGCAAACTTTTGAGCAATTCATTTTAGCATTAACTAAATTAAATAAATAAAATGTGTGATAAATAAATATTACTATATATGTATATATATATACTATGCATTTTTTAAACAATTTTATAAAAATAAAGAAAAAAAACAAATTGTTTGGCATATAAATATTTGTTTTTTGTCATCCAGATGATATTTCATCTTGAAAAATATGATTTGTTGAAATTGCACTGTTATTTGAATGATGATGAAGTTTTTTATAGGTTGTTGAATTTTACAGTAATTATAAATATTTCATTATTTTACTTCACTTGAAATTTAAATTTTCACAATCAACGTAACAAGTATCGCATAAATAAATACTTTGTCAAATAAATATATGTAATAATTTAAAAAATTAAACTAAAATGTCACATAATAATAATGATAATAATTTTGTAATCTGTCAAAAATAAAATATATGACCATCTGTTAATGAACTGATTGATCTTTTTTCTATAATAATGTGAATTATAAAAGTCAGCTTTTCAAAGCTTAAACACAATGAAGAGCAACACGTGATTGCATATTTACTTTAAATTGAACAATTGCTTTCCTTCCTCCTCAGCAATTATAAATTCTCGCTGTAGTTTTCATTTTATTGTGCATGACTAATGAGTAATTGCTTACATGGTAATAATGATTTGTCTAATTTCAAGTTTGTAAAAGTTATCTATGCGTGTGATTTTACTGCATTTTATTCAACGCATATGTTTTCCATATCAGATCGAATTGCATTATAAATTCAATATGCTAAATATGTAATGATGCGAATAATAAATAACACAAATAAAATAGTTTTGCAAAACATTTAATTGCAAAAACAACTAATAATAATTGCTTTGGTGAATGTGTAATTTTTGTTTAATTTTAAAGTATAAAATTGCACATTTATTTGAAACAATTTATGAATGAATCAAATGTTTTTCCTTTTTCAATTCATAAATTAAAACTTTGCCACATAAACAAACATGCACACCCATATATATATGGAAATTTGTGTTTTAAATTAGGGTACTGAGGAGTGGTTCATGGAACACCGGTTTGTTTAGCTTTTCAGTAATTCTATTCAGGAAGATGTTGAAGAGAAAAATTAATAAAAATATAAACCTAAATGAATGCACAAAAAATATTGGTACATGTGTACAATAATATGAGAGCTTTAGTGAAACAAAGTTGTGCGTGTGTGTGTGTGATGATTGGTTGCATTTCATGAAAAAAAAACAATTCACATTCTTTCTTAATTCGATTTAAGCGATAAAATTCAAGCAAATTTTAATTTTAAAAGTCATATGAATTTTTCAATTGATTTTGAAAACAGAACATTTTGTTACATTCATATTTTGCAGTCGGCTGTTTGAAAAATGAAACTGATGACGCCCCTTTTTACACCATACTGTTCCACTAAATACAGGTAGTATGGCAAAGTTAATTTAATTAAGTCAGATTTGATTTGGAAAATAAATTTGCATCAGTGTAAACTTTGTAATTCAGAGCCGTTGCCGTATGTTTGCTGATCGTATTGATCAGCACAGCTTTCCTGTTTTACGAATACGTTTCCGAAAAGCGGCACCTGTTAAGCTTGCTCGAAGTGATGCACACACGCATGGTGGACCATTTTCCCACGTTCACCGACTACATCATCAATAACAATTACAACGATTCAGAACAGGGTGCGACAGTGCAGAAGCCGCTGTTGATCTTGATGTGGGAAAATTATTCGGACGCTTACATAACGGACGAATTTCTTTCCAAATGTCCCCAGCTGAACTGCCGAATCCACTACGACCGATCGTTGGTGAAACAAAGCGCCGCTGTAGTACATTACGATAGAACAATAAATTTCTACAACATGCCACCTCGGCACCGGCAACCGAATCAGCATTATGTATTTTTTCTCATGGAAACTCCGCACCACGTCTCGGACAAGGTGTTCTGGAAGAACAATTTGAATTATTACACGTTGACGATGTCGTATCGTCGAGATTCGGATATATTTTCACCGTTCGGCTATTTGAAAAAGAGAGACGTTCCGATAAAATTATCCGACGACCATTTGAAAATGATCACCAAGTCGAAAACAGATCTAGCCGCCTGTTTGGTCAGCTATTGCAGCACGCCAAGTCAGCGCGAGCTTTACATGGCCGAGCTGCAAAAGCACATCGACATCCACGTCTACGGCAAATGTGGAACCCGACACTGCCTGAAAGAAAGCAGCTGCCCCAAAGATTGCCAGTGTGAAAAGATGATCGCTTCTCGTTACAAATTTTACATCGCCTTCGAAAATAGCGTCTGCAAGGACTGGGTAACCGAGAAGATATTCAACCGCATGGATCGGTATATGGTTCCGATTGTGTTCAATCGGAAAATTTACGAAACTCACATCCCGCCGGATTCGTTCATCGCGGTCGACGATTTCGACAGCCCGGCCCAGTTGGCCGACTATTTGAAACAGTTGGATCAAAACGACGACCTCTACATCAAATATTTCAAATGGAAAGAAACCTACGAATCTGTATCATTTCCGGACGGCTTTCACATGGCATTCTGCCAACTCTGCGGACGACTGCAAGCCGACCAAAGTATGGGCCATATTATACCGAGTGAAGCGGCTCAGAACATCTCCAAATGGTACCTCGACCGAGGGGAATGTATAAGCCATTACGTGACAAAACATCTCAAACTTTCCTGACCAGAGACACTTTCCCTACTTCGATATTCAAATTATTGATTGACACACTATGTTTTTTTCACTGTTCATTCAATCAATGGAACATATTTGCCAAATGCAATGCAAAACTTTTTCCACAAAGCGGTAAGTAAATACCTGTAATTTTGTTCATTCAAATGTTTCAAACGGAACAATATTGAATGTATGAAAAAAAAATGTTTTCATTGAATTTCAATTTTACCTAAAAAATAATAATTCTTACCCATCTTTCCATTCCAACGTGTACAAGAGGTGAAATTTTCAAAGAAAAAATTAATATTGTGAAAAATAAAAATAATATTGTAAAAAGCATTCGCAAAAAACTCTATTTCATCATTTTCTCAACAGGAGATTGTACTTTTGCGGTCGAAAGAAATCACTGACAATGACATTTTTCAGATATTCCATTAGCTGTTTTGCGTCGTCCATATTGCTATAAAAAAAGAAATTGATTTTGCAAATGAAAATCGTTTGTTTCATCATCAAAAAATAATATTAAAATTAAATTTTCTTTTAAAACTGAAATTAATTAATTGCTTATATAATTCTGTCTATAAATCACACACACACACAGTCAATTGAATAGTGAAATGAAATGTATACCTTTCAGTTGGCTTTTGTACAATTTCTATGTAATATTTGATTTTCGGTTCCGTACCACTGCCCCGAATTGTAAATATGCAACCGTTTTCCAAAGAGAATGTGATCATGAAATTCGACGGACCCCAAGGTAATATCTGCAAAACAACAATACAGCACATACACGTTTATTGTGCCAATGTCACGAGAGATGAATAATAAATTTGAAAAATTGAGAGAGACAAAAGAAAACCATTGGCTGCACGTACTGGCTTGTTTCCGGGCAAGCTGTTGTCATAGCCAATGCAAAGATCACGCACATGCTTGATTTTGTACTTTCCACAAAGGGTAGGATACTGTAATAAATATTTTCACTTATAGCAAAGAAAAAGAATAAAAAAAATATATATATTGCTTACATCTGAATTGCCGGTAAAATTGCGCAAATCGTCGAACAATTGTTTCATCTGACATGGATCCGGGCAAATTAAATAAGAATTGAAATTCAAATGAAGTCCATAGCTGAAAGCAGAAAAAAAATAAAATTGGTAATAATAATTTCCAAAAAAAGAAACATTCTTTTTGCTTGTTCCACCTTATTGTGGACAATTTTATAAATTGTCATCAAAATTATCTTTGTCAATTTTTCTAATTATACCGACAAGTTTTAACTGATAAATCAATGAATGAAATGAAATCAGAATCGTGCACAATTTGACTTTTCCGTCAAAATGATTTTCATTAAAATTGCAAATTGCAATCAAAATTCGCTTGTTTCTATCAATTGATGCAATTATTCTAATTTACACGGATTATTATTATTATTATTATTCACAACTTGTTCTAATTTAATTGTTTCAAATACTACATCGAATGCAGCAAATGTAATAAAATAGAAAATTATTTTAAATGCATAAATGCAACATATAACCTGGTATAGAGTTGGTGCAGCTTGTCGAGGAAATTCATCCCTTTACTGTACAAATGAGAAGCATAGTCGGCAAAAATTGCCGCCGTCATGACACCATCTTTATCCAATGCCACGCCCGGCATAAAGCCGATCGACTCTTCCCAAGCTAGAAGAACCACCTTGCCTTGTTGGTTCAACTCCGAAGCACGATTGGCCATCCACTTGAAGCCGGTCAGCGTTTCTTCATATTTGATTCCCTCTTTGTCGGCCAACGTGCGAGCAAATTTCGACGACACCACACTATTAATTATGTACATATTTTCCTCTTAAAAAATATTTTCACAATTAAGCAGCAGTAAACAACAACAATGGTCTGTCTCACTGGAAACGGATTTGTACATATTTGTACTGTTGTAATACATCCACCAACTGAGCAATGCTCCCATTTCGTTGCCAGTAAATATGTACCATTTTTTGCTGGAAAATTTGATATATTAATTTGAATTTATTGAATACAAATTTGCATAATTTTACTCGGCTTGTTGTTCAGCCAGTTGAAAACGATCCGCATCTGGATCAGTAGCAAAAATCAAAGAACTATTGTTACGTTCGGCGGTCTGTATTGAAAGTTGCTGAAAAACACGAAAAAAAACGAATAAAACTTTTTTCCCATTGAATGGATGTATTTATTTTCTCATGGAAAAAATTTCAATACCAAAACTGAAGCACCTTCTTCTGGATTTGGAAATGGTACTGTTGGAAAATCTGGGTCCGGCTCGGCTTGTTCTTCGACCATGACGATATTTTCTTGGGGCACGCCGAATTTTTGCAAAAGATACGGACAATAGTAGGAGCCAACACCGTGAAAAGCCGAATAAGTGAACTTCAAGTTACAATTGAAATTACCATCTCTGAATGCCGATCACAGTATTATTGTGCATATTGGGGAAAAAAGGAAGAAGAAGAAGAAGAAGAAGATGTCATGAAAACAAAAACCTTCTTCACTCACTTCAGATCAGTTGGAGAACGGAAACGCATCGCCTCTTCCAAATAGGCGGACCAACATTCTTGCAAGATATCCGTACAGTTGGAACGTTGGCCCAAATCGTCGTCTGCATCCCAACAACCTTGCCAAGGTTCCAAATTTTCATCGATGCATTTCAAAATGTTCTCATCAACAGGTGAAATGATCTACAGTCGACAAATTTGAAAAATGGCAAAAAAAACAAACAAAAATACAAATTGAATACCTGAGCAGCGTTGTTCCAATAAACCTTCAGTTTGTGATTCGATTAAAAAAAATACATACATTTATTTGCATATATTAGGAATGAAAATTTTTTAAAACAGAAAATTCACACTTTATATCCGTTGTCATTTTTGGGATTGTGCGACGCCGTTACCATAACACCAGCATCGGCGTTGTACTTCATCACAGCGTAGGACTAAACGTGAAAATTGACAACTTATGATAATTTTATTAGCACCAGAACGACAAACACTCACCACCAGAGGAGTTGGAACAATATTCGAAAAATAATACACTTGAATACCTTTTCGATTGAATACATTTGCCGACAAGTTGGCAAATCTGAAAGAAAACAATTAACAAAATTGAACTCTATAAAATTATATTAATCATTGAAAATTGTCATTTTCAACTGAACAATTTCAAACTACAATTATTACTGCTTGATATGAATTATTTTTTTTTACAAAATATTCACCTGCGACTGTTGTGCCTTGCATCACAACCGATCACTACGGAGAGTTGTTTTGTCACTTTATTATTCACTTTCAACATATACGAGCACAAGCCTTGAGCGATTTGTATTATAACTAAATCGTTCAAACGACGAAATCCAGCTCCCATCTCGCCACGTATGCCTGAAATGTATTTTTCAAATTATTCAATAAGGATAAATTGAAATTATAATAAATCTCCTCTAGTTGATTGATACAATTGGGTATCATAGCGTGGAGATGTGAATTTATTAACCGACATTTGATTAAAAGATGAAATTTATTTGAAAAGAAAAATACAAATCAACAAATAAATTCACCCGCTGTTCCAAAACCAAGTCGTCCTACCATGCAAGTACGCAATTTGTCAAATTCTTTCATTTGGATCATTTTGAGAACTTCAGCTCGGGTTTCTTGATTCTTAAAATAACAATATATAAAAGCCAAACATGGAATAAATAGATGAAGAAGAGAAAAATTTGAAGATCATTCTAGAAACAATTGGAATCAAAAATTACATTGTACATAGATCATAAAATCATCGTCAATATAATTGTGAGAATAAAAAAATTATTCATCATCATTTACCTTATCCCATTTCAACCATCGTTCAAGCAAAGTATCCAACGTTTCATCACCACTGTAAACGGTTGACATTTTTCTTTTGATCTATTCGTTTCAAATGTCTTCAGCAATGATAGAGAGAACAAAAAATCAAATCGTTCACTTAAAAATGTAAATTTTAATTTTCAACTAAATACAATTATTAAATCGACATCAGTCGTCATTCTTGCTATATACGATTTCCAAAGTACTCGTTTTCAAATCACAAACAGGAAAACATGTCAAACGTGAAAGGTAAAGCGGCGATGCGCATTAGAACAATTAGGTCAGCGTCAATAAATTCAACTGACAATTTTTGATCACTGGAAACGTGCAAGCCAACTTCTTCACTGGCGGCAAAATATAGCAATCAACGCCCGCGTGTCAATTTCAATAAACAACATGCCAAAATGAAGCTGTCGAAAAATCAAATACAACCAACCACCTTCAACACTGAGCTTGCTTTTGGTCAAGGAAATTTTTTTTTTGCTCTTGTTTCTTCAAATTGGGGAAATAATCAAACAATTACAGTACCTCTGCTAGGCAGTACACAACAAATCAACACTGTTAATTAAAGATAAACAAAGAAACAATTCTCTCATGCTAATTGGATCGGATCGAATAGTAGAAAATTTTCTTTTTCAACAACAACAAGCAAAAAGCACAACAACAAACAATATCACCGGCTTCAATCGACCATTTACGACTTGACAGATCGGATGGATCGTTTTATTTTTCTCGAACATGGAGAACATTCCATTCGGCCGGTGAAATTGCGTCGTGCGCATTTTTGCTCAACATCCGCTCACTGCACACAGTGCCTAGTAGCGTTCACAAATGATTAAATAGAGAAAAAATATTTTAATATTTCTCCCCCCCCTTGTCAAAAACACTCCAATCAGCATGCTTTTCATATTTGAAACAAACAAACCCAACACAATTTCAAATGTCCAAAAAATTATTATAAAACAATTTTAATATTCAAAAGCATATTATTTTTCAAAAAAATATACATATCATTTCAAAATCAAATGTGGATTATTTGAAAAAGTGTTTGTTGAAATGGATTGAAAATATTTCCAAATTCAATTTTACAGAGAAATTTTTTTAAAAAGAAATTCAAGTACAATTTCATTCATCATATCATCACTTCAAAAAATTTACTCAACTTTAATTTTTAAGCTGAATTATTTTTTTTAATTAAAATCAATAATAATTAAATAGTAAATGAATATTTCAGCTTTATTTGTTGATTTGTATTTCAATGAATGATACGCAAAAGATTCCAAACAAAAGTGTGATCATACTTTTGTTTGGAATTTTTTTAAACTGACATCCAGCTTATTGTGAGCTGTTGAATGAAAAATGTGCTGTTGCCTTTTCGCTGGTTTGACGAAAAGGAGGTGATTGCAGTTGAGTCAGACCTGTTTGAATACGTGAAGTTGATTTTTTTTTGACAAGCAAGTTCATCAAATATTTGCTGATTGTAATGTGAAATAATTTTCAACTTTTTCGTGTAAAATGAATAATTTCTTTTTTATAAAATTTAATGTTTCAATTCTTTAATAGCAGTAGTAAGAATGACAAATTTATAAATATATGAATGAAAAGAATGAAATTGAATTTCTTTGAATTTGTCGAGCAGTTTGTCTGAAAAGCAGTCTTTGATCATTAGTTTCTATCATGTTGAACACAACCCCACCGAGAATCTCAGTGTGTGTGTTTGTATATAGCAGTGTGCATGCATGCAAATATGTAGATTAAAATATCATTAATACTTTTGACATTTGTGATAAAATATTCCTATAAACCATATCAATGATTATAAACGTTTCATGAAAAATACATTTTGGAATTGCAAGCGCTCATTCTCCCTCGGTTACCTGACGCAATCGCCTTTTTCTTTCTTCACTGACAACATCAATATAGTGTTCAATCAACAAATTGAAAGAAACGATTGGCGACTACAAATTAGAATATGTTTTCATTGGATGAACATCATTTTAACGCCAATTCATTCCCATGGGAAAGTTATTGATTTCATCAAAGCATGCGCATGTTGCGCATAAATATACATATATATATATATACAAATATACATAAGGAAGTCGTTTCTTGTATTCCAGTTTATTGTAAAAGTAACTGAAACTTTGTTTTACGTTGAACAAAAGAAGAAGAATAAAAAGAAGAAGCTGAATGTTCTGCTCAAATTTTTCTGCATCCGGGGAAAATAATTTTGCCTGCAATTTGGAAAATATTCTACTTGGCATTTGTTTCAGCTTGTGCGGCTTGACGTCGTTGGTGCTAAATTCACTGCTCATTTACTTAATTTCAACACTGAAAGTGAAACAAGTGAATGTGCTCCTCATTGCCGGTAATGAATATTAATAATTTTTTCACACTTTTCTACTGTCCAGTATTCATAATATTATTCATTCACCGGTGTGCAAGCATGCTGCAAATATCGAAATGATAATTATCAAAATGCAAAAAAATTAATTTTAAATTGTTTTAACTATAAAAAAATATGTCATTTTAAAGTAACAAAATAATAGATTTTGACTTGATGTGAAATGATATGATCGATAAAAATGTTAATTCAGTTTTTTTTCTGCTTTCTCTATAAGACTTAAGGCAAGACAGGCAACTTTCCAACGCAAGTAAATAGATGCGTGAGTTGTATAGAAGAAGAAGAAGTAGAACAATAGTGAGACTAATCAATTCAAAGCCAATTGGTAATAATAATTAATAACTGAGTAAAAATTATTAACAGATGACCATTAAAAGGGAATTATTAAATTTGACAATAATTTTTCACACACCTGGGAACGCACGGTTGTTGACCAAAGTTGATGCTTGCAGTGCTCGGAGCCGGCAATTTGGTCACCAGCGTGGCGAATTGGTCTTCCGAATTTCGCCAGTTGCATTCGATTTATGCAAATGAGAGTGGGAACGGTGCCGGTTCGCTGGTCAGCGTCGCCCAGTGCTACCTGCGGTCGCCGCACGTGGTGCTGCTGATCGTCGGCCACGACTGGACCGCCTACGTGATGCTGGCGATGAGCATCGAGAGGATGGCGTCGTTGTGCGGCGTCCACGGCCGGTCGCCCAAGCCGACCCAGACCGCCGTGCGCCGCGCCCTCGCCGCCATCGCCACTCTGGGCTTGTTCAAGCTGTCCGTCGCGCTGGCCGACTCGCTCGCCCAGCGCGACAAGCTCGTGCACAGGCTGTGCAATTTCAGGTCCATATTCTCCGAGCCGATCTACCACATGCTGCTGCTCTCCTACCTGGTGATGCTCTACTCGACGGCGGCGGTGTTCTTGGTCACTTGCTGCTTGCGTCGCCAACGGCGACACTGGCCGACGTCGGAACTGCTCACCATGCGTCTGAGCCGGGAACGGTCGTTGACCAAGAGCTTGACGATCACGCTGGCATTCGTGGTACTTTTCCAAGCTCTGCCCTGGACTCTACTTTACGCCCGACTGCCGACGGCCCGTTGGTTCAGGGATTTCGCCATCGTCGCACGCCACTTGACCTGCGCCATCATCCCGATCATCTACTTGTACAACCATCCGGACATACGGAAACAACTGTACGACAAGATACCCCTCTGCGGACGACTTTTCAAAAAACAAAAAAGAACAAATTCCGTCGTCTACATTGGACGTTGACCTCTGCAACGAAGCAGGCACCAAGACCACCAGTCGAAATTTTGCACTGATCGATTGAAATTGAAGAAAAAAACAATAAATTCACTCTTTGACGACATGACGACGGACAGTTATTCAATTGATTTCCTTTGGGAAAAATGAAAAATGAAAAAAACTTTCATTTTCGTGTATATATCAATTGATAATAATTGAAGTGAACTTTTTAATATCATCACAATTGCAATTCAACGCATTGAAGTGAAGAAAATTTCATAACAACGTCAAATGGATGAACTGCTACTGTCAAAATGACCGTGAATTTCACATTTAAATGCAAAAATTTTGCAATGTATTACACCACTGATAATGAACAAAAAAAATTAACTTAAAATTTCATTACTCTCTTTCTAATTAAAATTGTAATTGAATTTTTAATTTCGTCGTTGCCAATTTCAAGCTTCATCATCATCATCATCTTCTTCTTCTTCTTCTTCGTCTTCAGCATCGTCGATTTGTCGGCTGCACATTTGCATGAGTCGCTCTTCGTTCAACGCCTGCGATTCTTCCATTTCCGCAGCAAACGCGGTGCTGAGCATCTTATTTTGCCAAGTTGCCTCCGTCAAAGGTGGGAAAGGTTGATCGCGACTGATCACCAATCTCTGATGCATGTGCGCAATGTAGCCTTTCACTTTTCCCTAAAGACAAAAAAGATAAAAACAGATTCATTTTCTCTTCCATTTTGCCCACTCACATCGTAAATCAAATTGGTCAAATAGCATTCAATTTCGTCCAAATCCAGAGTATCCCATTCGTCACCGGCCACTGGTGTCTGAATACCGTCGATGTTTTTGTTGCTGAACAAAAATGCACGTCTGATGTACTCCATTGGAATTTTGTGAGTATTCAAAATTGCCGCTCTGAAAATCAGCAATATCACAATAACAAGAAAAATTATTCACACTTCATCATCTACATACACTCTCTTCACAATAATGCGGTGACAAAGCGAATCGAGCTTCATTATGCAGCAGACAATTCCTTTTTTGGCAAAAAATTTCAACTGCAATTCAATTGTCTTCCTCAACTTGTACAAGTTGCCTTCTCTGGATAAAATTAAAAAAATTTTATTTGAAAACACCACAAAAACAAACAATTTATTACTTCACTGCTTCGGACAGTTCTACGTAAGGCTGGAAATCGTAATATTCGAGTAGCTTCTTGCTCGGCATGTAGCCCAGAAACATCTTCGTCGGTATGAGGTAGGTCAAAATCATACGACGGGCAGCTACGCAATGTTGTGGACACTGTTCGAATGCAAAACTTAAACACCTATCGGCTGTTTCAAATGAGAAGTCGATTAATTTCACCAGTTATTTATTACAGTAGTTTAAAAGTTTACCTTCTTCCAGGTTCCATTCTATAAGTGCTCGTTGGCCGGTGTAGTACTTGTAAACAATTTGATCGAACAAAGAAAACTGATCGAACAAAGAACCGCAGTGATCAATTGCACGGATCAGTGGTTTCAACAGATTCATACGATTTGTCTGAATAATTTCAAATATTTGAAAAATAAATAATTCAACAAAACAAACCACTGCAAACCCGAATGTGGATAGCGAACAAGCAGTTGGTGAAATTCAACAATCCCAAACTCTTCGACGTTTCACTGGTATTTCGCCTAAAAAATTAACAACCAACAAGTAAATAAAACAGCATAAATAAAAAACAAAACTTACAGATCACTCGAACAAGAACGATAGCATTCCATAATTGCCCGAGCTGCATCTTCACTATGATAATTCTCCGATTGCATAGGGGTCACTGAACTCCTCGGGACACGAGCACTGTTTTGTCTTAAATCCGCCTAAATGGAATTATTTTTACATCACTTTCGCACGCAAATAAATATATAATACTCACGTATACAGCTAAAAAGCGCAAATTTTTACAAAACTGGAAACACATAGGCAGAAACCAATTTTGATCCTTCATCGCTTGCAACACATACTGGTTGACAATTCTGTTACACAACAGATGAGGATTGATTATTGAAAACTGATAAAAAGCAAAAAGCAACACTCACTCGACCAATTCCTTCTGATGGTAATAAGCGCAGAGATATTTTTTCTGCCAGAAGAGCAGTAAAACCCTGAAAAAAGAAACAAGCTGTGAAGAACATGCAACCCTGCTGCGATCGGATCAGCGCGACAAAATTGAACGCACTTCAAATGCATGTCGAATATCTCGTCGAAGGGACTCAAGAAGAACTTTTCCGCCTGTCCAGACAACGAGTTTGGGTCCAAATTGTACAAAAATTTGTACGGATATTTCAACGTTAAGTGATGCTAAATTGGGCAAAAGATTTTGTTATTTTTTTTCAAAAGATAAAAAAAGATGAAATTACTTTCATCAACGATGCGTATTCCCAAGTACCCTCCGCACCCCATTGTCGAATCTACAAAGTGAATAAATTTAAGAAAAAAGAACAATTTACCATTGGCAATAATAAAAATGAAACAATTTATCAAGTGAAAAAATTCACATTCAACTTGATAAATTAAAAAAAAATTAAACATACCGATGAAAAAAATTCCTCAATTGTAGTGAAATCATACGAGTCAAAGTCCATTTTCTTTCACGAGAGGCAATTGATATTCGAAAGATAAAAAAATAGAACCGTGCGATTGTTCTACAAGAATAACTTTGTAAAATACAACTTCCAACGATTGTGTATTATTCTTTGATAAAAATGTGGAAAAATTGTTCACTACTGGACAAAATGAGAAATTTGAAAACTTAAATATTTGCTTCATTTCCACAATTATTACTTAAAAATATAATTGAAAATTATAAATGAAATATAATTGTTAGC
Source organism: Trichinella murrelli (assembly GCA_002221485.1). Classification (NCBI taxonomy): domain Eukaryota; kingdom Metazoa; phylum Nematoda; class Enoplea; order Trichinellida; family Trichinellidae; genus Trichinella; species Trichinella murrelli. The sequence goes on along the minus strand of CM008133.1, from coordinate 16,362,071 downwards.
GACCAAACTGTTGTCGCTTGCAAGCTAGTGGACTGTAATTTTTATTCGGCGGTAGGTCGAATCAACAATGCTCACCTAACCGCAATCTGACACACGTTCGTTTCTGAACGTGACACAAAGCGGGACAAACCAGTAGAAACAAACTTTATTGAACGAAAGTGAAAGCCGAAGAACAAATACAAACGTTCAATGATAAGTCACAACACTGTAGATGAAGACAAACACAAAACACAACGCTAATCAAACCGGTACAACCACTCAGATCTGGCACACTTCCTTGCCAACTCATCCACTTCCTCAACCTACAGGAAGCCACCGTATTGAGGATAATCAATAACTAATTTACTGTACCTCTGTTCACAACAATAATTTTAGCAAAATGAAATTCAAATAAAACGTATTATTTATTTCAAAATTTGAATAGTTATTTTTTATTATTTATATATTTTGTTTCATATTTTATTTAACATTTTTTATATTTTTCTTTTATATTCTGTACATTTAATATTTTGAATAATATTTTTTTTAATATTTTTTAAATATACACCATTTAATTTATAAATATTTAATTATTTGTTAATTATTGGATAACATTACATGAATTTTTTTTAGTGATACGGTCATTGGCACTTACTGCTCATATCAAGTTGTTGCTTGTTGTTGTTGGAAAATCTGACTGATTGACTGAGTGCATATTAAATTTTTTAATTTATTATTATTGATTTTATCAGAACGACTCTTTTGTTCAGTCAATTGAATATTTTTTAAGAATGTTTTGGAAAGCTGGAAATTTTTCCACAAACCCTTTCCTCCAACGAGATATATTCTTTTCTGTACACTTTAATATTTTTCATTATTTACTTTTTTAGAAAACATTTTCAGTTGATCATTTTAAAATTATTCTTTGTTTTTACATGATTGTTTTTAAATTTTTAGCAAATTTTTCAAAGACATTTTACCCAGAAAATGGCAGTTGATGTTCACATTTTGTACTGGTAAAAAACATAGAACTGTGCTTAAGTTGATTTGTTTTTCGACTTTGATAATGCAATAACTTTTTCAGCGGTGCGTGAGGCTACAAGAGAAAGGTGTGTCATATTTTTTCTTGTTATTGTCGCTTAATTTGAGTTGTTGAGGTTGCAGGCAGAGAAGTTGAAAAAAGACATCTTAAATAAATTTCCTCAAAACGTATCCATCGTGAGTCAATGAATGGAACTTTGCAATTTTTGTTTCGATGTCATGATTTGTTTTTTTTTTATTTTCAAATCTAGACTCTCGAAGGTACTCCTCAAGTTACCGGCTTCATGGAAGTTACCGTCAACGGCAAGCTTGTTCATTCGAAAAAAGTGCATTCTTTTTTTTTTCTGTTCTTTATTTTATTTTTTGGTGAACAATTCATCACACAAGTGAACGTTTTGGTTTTTAAGAACGGCGATGGTTACGTTAATACAACGGAAAAGTTGGAAAAAATTTTCGCAGCAATTGAAGCTTCTCTGTCCTGCTGAACAAAACAGTGCACCAATATGCATCGGTTGATTGTATGACGAATGCGGCAGAAACCGTGTACAAAGGTGGCAGCATTCTGATGTTTTCCGATCAACATTTCACTATTTTTCTTTTCATTTCAACTAACCTCTATTTATTTATTCAACTGATGAATTGACATCATATCTCTTCATGAATTATTACATATATATTTGTTTTTTCATAATTTACGTAACAATAATAATAACTGCTTATTAGTAATATTTATATATTTAATTTTACTTTGCTTGATGCACAAATAAACGTTTGTTGATACTGAATAACGTTAGCTGAATAAGATAAGATCAAGTAAAAAAAAAGCAAATTTTATTTACGCTAAACATGAAAAAACACCACTTTTTTCATGTTGAGTAACTAAAAAAAGCATAGCAATTTAAATGATAAAAAAAAGAAAACATTATCGCTACACATAACAACAGCCTAAATAAATAAATATATATATATATTATACTTCCACCGAAAAAGAAGAAAGAAAGACGAAGATAAAAAAGAAGCATATGAATGGAATAAGAAATGCATTCTATGAAATAGAATAATAATTTTTCGTCTTCTTCATAGCAGATGATTTATAAAACAGCAGATGAATAACGAATATGCCAACATCATCTAAAGTGAAAGACCATCAGTGAATATCATATATGTGTGTGTGAATAGAAAAAAAAATTAAACAAATACTTCATTCAATATTACGGTGTTGTTGCACAGTGTAAACGTTCGGATTACGAGTTATCCAAAACCATTGCTTGATGAAGTAGTCAAAGCCGTGCGTCAGCCATTGCTCTTGTAAAAGAGCCAAACGATCCCGGCAGAGTTTCAACGGTTTACCACGTCTGATGAGACAAAACAAAATCATCATCATTATTAATCAAATTATAATATATACTTCAAGCCTCGGTCCTCTTCGCCGTGACTGTCCAAATAAAGAAAACCCCATTCGGCATAACGCTTGTAACGGGTAATAATTACCGACGATTCTTCAATGTTCAAAAATACCCCCGTGCCAGCGTTGCATTCAAAACTGTGCACTTCTGCTTCGCTGAGGTCGCGGATGCGTCGGCAGCACGGATTGCGAAAGCACAAAAATTCATTACAAAGCAAACACAACAAACTGTCCTCAGAATGGGTTTGGCACAAGTCACATACAGCGAAATGATACTTTTCGAACAATATCTGGTAAGAATCTGGCAAATCGATCAGCTTCGGCAGCAACCACACCCTCGGAACACTCATCACTATCTGCAACACGAACAGCAATAGATATTCGAATTTTCAAATTACAAAATATGCAAATAAACACAACACAACAACAACATCAACTACTACTGCTACTACTACTACTACTGACCAGTTCGCCATCGATATTGTTACATTTGAAGTAATTAATGAGGTGTTCTAGCTGACGGTACAACGTCTCAGCCACGAAAGTGGATCGCCAAAAAATGACCATCTCTTGGTCAGCTTCGGACAAATTAAGACAAAATCGTTTCAAAAAGTAAAAATCTTCAAATTGGTCATTGTCCGGCAACGGCAGCTTGCAAACGGTGCACATCAGAAAAGCCGCGTAACGCAGATATGGCAATGCTTTCGCCTGAACCAATTTCACCACACCATCCACGTCGTCCAGTCGAACGCAGCCGTTGACATTCTGATCCAAGTACAACATTATTAACATTAAACATCAAACGGTCATAATAAAATTATATTAAATCATCATTTTTAACAAGCAACACATAATATTCAATAAACAATACCGACCTTGCAGATTGAGTTCCTCATTGGCAAATCCCTCAACTCGCCAATTCGACTAACCAAACAGCTCAGCAAACCACGAATATTGTTGCACGTAGGAGAGAATTCCTTCAAAGAAAAAAAAAGTAAACATCAATTTCCACATTGTTATTCTTTTCGCATATTTCAGAAAAAATTTTTACACAGATTGTAAAAATAAAAATTGAAAACTAATTATACATGCTTTCATGACAGTTTAAATGAAATGAATGGAAAAAAACGGAAATTTAACAACCTTCATACGTATCCCGCTCTTCACTTCAGGAAATGACTGGTACTCTTCATCTGGGGCAGCCAGCAGTTCGCTCAACAATATTTGAGTTATTAACAGATTCCACACCACTCTGCATATAGTGTGAAAGCAACCTGCGACAAAAAATATATTCAATGAAAATACTGATAATAATAATAAGAAGAAGAAGAAAAAGAAGAAATAATAATAATAACAAAGATTTTACTTTTCATCGCTTCTGTCCTTGGAAACATATAAAGCACATAGCGCATGAGCAAGACATAAGCATCTTGAAGCAAAATCGGCATCTTTCGTTTTCCAAGCATCTCGTGAAAAGAACTCATCGCACTACAGCCGCTTAATTGCCACCATTGTAAGGTGTATTCCTGCAAATGGCCCTTCGCCATATACCATGACACTAACGCCAAAACACGCATTATAATTTCTAAAAAACAAACAAATAAGTAAATAAATAGCACAAAACTGTCCTGAAAATTTTCAAGAAAAAAGAATTTTTTTAAATAATACACATCAAATCTAATCCAATTATTTAAAAAGCTTTGTCATTTCACAGCAGCCATTTGGAATGGCAAAGCAGGCAAAGTTGAAATACACACACACACACACACCCGAGAATACGATAAAAAAGAAACGTTTAATAATAGTTCATTAAAATTAAATTACCATTGCAATGAGGAAAAATTGCGTTCGGCGAGCAACGCAATGTCGAGTTCAATTCGGTAGTAATTCTAAACAATAATATTATAATAAATAAATGTTTCAAAAAAAAGTTGTCCAACATTTACATACCTCGCAGCGATGAGGACGAAATTTCGGAATTCCCGCCCCGGTAAGATGCTCACATATTCTTGTGGTATACTACCTCTTTTGCAAAGTTCACCCATAAACTTTTCACACGTACTCAACCCACAAGGTGGACTCTAAAAATATGAATACAAATGAAAATTTTCATTATTACTCTTTTCTCCCACCCCACTCCACTCTCTTCACAGTACTGATAATAACAAAATATTACGTTGAAAAATTCAATGAAAAAAAGTATTTAAAAAAACAAAAAAAACACACCGCACGTGTGCTTAACAACATTTCAATGTCTGCCACGCTCTCCTCAAAGCTCCTCTCTTTTCTGCACAATTCCTTTGATGAAAATTCAACAATCGGCGCTATTGCATTGCATACACGTCGACAAAGAGGGCATAATATCTCGTTATCATTCAAATGCAACGAAGAACTGTTCACATTATTTTGGTCACTCTGCAATTGCATGTATATAATTTCTGCAATAAATTAAAAAAAAATTAATAAAATCCGTTAACAAACTTTCAGTGCATCGAGGTATTTAGCATGACAATTCTCGTGCATGCAGTGACCACAGCTTTGAATAAATACGCCTCGCTCCAAAACGTTGTTGAAAGCATTCACAGTTGATTTCTTAAAACAAGAAAATAAAGATACAACAACTGTTGCATCATCATTGGTATAATTATTATTTTTCTAAAGCTTTACGAGTCTAATTTTTTCGGCAATCTTTTCACGGAACTGGAGAGTCAATTCACCACGATTAGCCGAAATGTGAGCCATGTCGGTTCTAGATTTTACTTCAGACGACAGTACTTGCTTGCTCATCACTAAAAAAACATTAAACAACAATAATGATAATAATAAAATAACATTATAAAACAACAGTATTCGTGCATACTAACCGTTTGTAGCTTGCATGTGCAAAAGTAAACAGATTGGATCCTGCACGGAAGGTTCACAGTGCTGATTGCAAACAAGGCACGTGTAAGGTTTTTCTTCCTTGTCCTTTTGGTCGACATCGTCTTCCATCAATTCCGCATGCTTCATCATCAAATCCTTCATTATATTTCCTTGCTTTTCTTGAAATTTCGCGAGTATTTCTTGTTTGCGTTTGGCTTCCAACTGCTTTCTGCAAAGCGAAAAATTAAAATCATAAACCAGGCACTGTGTTTCCAATTCATAAGCATTCCAGAAAAAAAATACAATATAAAACAAATGCACAAAATAAACTTCTTGCTTTTTTTGGAAAATTTGCTCACCTATCTTCAGGAGGAGCGGATGCTTGCAATATTTCCGCAGCTTGTTTGGCAATTTGCTCACAAATGCGGTGAATTTCGTCCCGACAACTCTGATTGATAAAATAGGCGCGGTCCAGAATCCGTTCAATAAAATAGACCCCGTCACCAATTGGCGGCTCTTCATCCTCGTCCGACGGTCTTTCCGTTGGATATTGGTAAAATAATGGGCGGGTAATTTTGCCATTTTTCAACTTCTCTTTCATCATTCTGAAATGCAACACCACCAACAACGACAAAATGCTGTGGCCGTCGAACGACATTGCCGTTATCATGCCGTGGGAAGACTTTTTTTCTTTCGACGAACTGTAACGAAAAAGAAAAAAAATTGTTTTCTTCAAATTTACATAAAAATATGAAAAATGAAATAAAATTTATCCACTGTTGTCCGTCGATTTCGTCAACTCCTTCTTGTTCTTCTTGCTCACGTTGTTGTTCTTGTTCCTGTTGTTCCTGTTCCTGTTCCTGTTGTTGTTGTTGCCGCTGCATTATCCGTATCCGCTGGAACTGCTGTATACGTCGCAGAAGTTCCTCAATAGCCTGCTCATCTCTTTCGTCTTCTTCTTCCTCGTATTCTCCTTCTTCTTCTTCTTCATACTCTTCAAATTCAAATTCTTCTTCATCATCCTCTTCTTCGTCTTCTGTTCGCTCCCCACTGGAACAACCATACGACAACAATTCAATGGAACGGCAAAACTGCATCCCGTCTGTGGGCTGTTCGCCGCTGGAAACAGATATGCGTCCGTCGTTGGTGCTGCTCATTTCCGCACCGTTTTGTACTGTCCTTTCATTGCCTGTCAACTGACTGAACAGACGCGTTTGAACCGTCGGATGAAGCATCGCAATCATCTCTAAACAACAAATCATCATCACCACCGGGGATCATTGCAATAAAAAACTGAAAAAAATGTATGTTTTTTTTTCTTTCCACAACTACTCACTTGCACGAAATTCTTCAGCATCGGTGTACACATTGCCGTGCACACTGCTGTCGATGAACGGGATACTCGAGGATAACTGCTGACCATCGGATGCCTAGAAAATTTACAAATAAATATGTAAATAAATGCCACCACAATTACACTTATTTACATCTCGTGCAGCGTTGCTGAACGTTGAATTCGTTGAATCTTCGCCGGCCAGTGGTGAATCAGTTTCCCACAGATGAATCAAATCATAAAACGATATCACGCTTTCTCGGCGACTTATCAAAAGAAAAAAAGCATAATCAAATAATATCCACCAACGAGAAAAAACTGCATGTAAACGAATAAAAAAAAACAAAAAAACAGTAAATAATTGTAGAATAAACTCACTCGTCTTGACGTTGCAAAATTTGCACAAAATCGTCACTGCAAATGACGTGAAAAATGCGATGACTCAAGTTCAATTCGATCGAATTGCTGGGAAACCAGCTGCAATATTGCAAATCCAAAACTGACGTACCGACTGAAGATTTTTGCTGCAAAATAGAAAAAAAAAATATATACTTCAACAATAACAACAAAAATAACTTTCCAAATACGTACTATGGTAGATTCTTCGGGTGGATTACGAATGGCCAGTTCCAAAAAGAAAATGCACAACGAAAGTGTAAAATCAGGAATGCACGCGGTTAGGTAAACGGCCTTAAAACAAACAAACAAATAACTTGTTTCAAGATAAAAATTTTTTTTAACAATAATCTTATTCTCACTCGGTGCAATATTGTGTAAATAATCGAGTGAAGCGAACGAGAATGAAGCACCCGCCAAATGCTATCGTTCGGTGGCAGTGTTTTCTTTGGAAAGCGCAAAGGAATCCACAAAGCACTCGATTCGGACGTTGATAAATTTCTCGTTCGCGCGGCGCTGAAGCAAATTTAACAAATGGAAAAACAAAAACAAAAAAAAAATTAACTCCTCACTATTGGCTGAAAAGATTGAAAGAATTGCGAAAATCTTTCAAAGATGAAGTTCGACTCATCACGTACAACGGATCGTAAAGCTTTTCCCAAACCCAATCTTGAAAATAAAAGAAAAAAAAACAAACCAACCGAATACAGTACTGATGATTCGCAGGATCGATGGAAAAATGAAAACAAAACAAAAGTAACATGAAAACTCACCTTTCATCACATACGTCCCTTGAGTCATCTGACCGCTTCGATCGAACATCGGCTGTTTGTAGTCGGCTAACTTAAAATGAAAAAAAAATTAAACTTTATCGGACAAAGCAAAACTTCTAAAATAACAGCACCTCATTCAGAGTCCTTTCAAACAGTGTTGTGAATTCAGAAATCGAACCTCTATCAGGCAAATGGTCGGTTATATGACTGTAAGTATATTCCCCACTGGAAAGCAACGCCATCACTTCCAGTCTCAATATTTCTTCATCGTTGCTAACTGAACAATTAACAAATAATATGCATAATTAATAACAAATAATAACACTTTACTGATCTCTACTTGTGAAAAATTGCCAAACTGTTGTGCTTACCTAAATTAACTATCCAAACGTAAAGCGTAGCTATCAGTTGCAAAGCGCTGTCAACCTGAGCAGCGATCCAATCTGGTCGAAAGTACGGACTGAGAGCGCTTGGTGAAAATGAAAACCACGATGCAGTGTGAAAGCTAATACAGCAACAAAAAAAACAAATAACTTCTTATTCACTGTACACGAATGAAAATGAAATACAGTATAACTACTCACCAATCGAACACTGTCAAAACAAACCATTCTGGGTTGCATTTTTGCATGCACAACTAGAAATTATTATTATCATTAATTATTTATCAGCAACTGATTGTAATTTTTCCTAACCTGCATCAAGTATAAATCCCAATCAATGAACGATGCACAAAAATGCGACTGGCAATACAAATAAAACTGATGTCGAATAGAGGCTCCATTGCGAACCCACATTCCAGATGTAATTTCGCATCGTCCTACCTGAAAAAGATTTTTTTTTCAATTAACAATTATAAATAAAATTCAACAATGAACATTTATTCTGTTTTATCATTTCACCAAATAAGATTCTCAAAAAAAGTGAACCTGAATTCGCAACGGGTGCAACATCAGCATACGCAAAAACGATTCCGATGGAAGGACCAGTTCCACACCGAGTCTCAAACCTCGCTGCAAAAATGCAATGTATATACGATGTAGAGGATAATGGAAGCACAGCTCCAACTGTGGCAACTGAAAATGCAAATCACATTGAGAAAATATTGAAAACAAACAAGTGAACACAATTTCCTACAACCTGCCAAGGATAACTTCCGTAGTACATGTTACGAAACCAATCCTGCAGTGCGCCGGATACTGCCTGCAAGACCATCAAGATACAATCAAAAGAATCCTGAAAGTAACGAAAGAAAGATGAAAAAACAAGTGGAATGTGAGTAAAAATTCAAAAATAAAAACCTCTGATGTTAGGTGGTGCAAAATCTTCCAAAGCGTGTTTGAGAACACGTCAACTTCTGCTGTAAAAGCAGCGGAATAGGTTCTCACCTCGAAGTCGACATGCTTGTCGAGCATTCTGTGATTCGGATTCATTCCTTGGAAGTGAATAAGTGATAAGAAATAACAATAAACAACAACAATAACAACAAAAGGTCGAGTGCACCAAATCGATTAACAACAGTACCTTGAAAAAACAACGCCATAGTAATCCACAAGTCCAAAACCACCGGATCTCGAAGCATCATCAAGGCTAAATCTTTGTGACCAAGCAAACTGTGCAAATCCAAAGCAACTGCCCAATAGCTGTGCTTTTCCATTATTGGAGCACGACAATCGACCACCAGGTGAACTTCGGATGCGCTACCTTAATAATGAATGAATAAATAAATAAATAAACAAGTCTCTTTCAAACCAAAAAGCAAGTGCTACTTTGAATCGAACTGGCGACAAGACAATACCGAACCATGCTGCTCAACGAAAACATCACCAGACGTAGAAAGCTGCATTTGTCGACCAAAAAACAAGCCAGTTCGTTATTGCTCAATATTTGCACGCTTATGTGAACAACACGGTTAGCCACAACGTCCGGATTCGATTCTTGGGACAAAATCTTCGCCAAATGTGGATAATGCTTGGCATAGGTTTCGGCGAAAGCGATCTGCAATTGAAAAGCAAAAATGCTCATATTTTTTTTCGACAATATGAAATTGCACAAAAAGTAGCAGCAGCACTTTAAAATCTGCATTCGGAAGCAAGCTCAGTAAAAAGTTTGTGAGCGACTGCGGAAAGTGATGTTTCACCAGCCAAAATACTAATTCCTGCATCATATTACGATGCTCCAGCAAGCCGTACAAATCTTGACAATCTAATGCATTGCAAATCGCAATTACTTTGAAATCCAATACAAACAACGCTTTGACAAACCGTAATGTTCCACTTCGTGAAATGAATATATCGGTTTCATGTAGTCAACAGCCTTGTCGTAATGTCCAGTCATCTGCACCAAATAGTTGTGCGTCGATGTAGTGAGGTCTAAATAAATTTAAAGCATTTCAGTTATTAAGCTTGTATTTATTTTTCCCTCTCCTTCTTCTTCCTTTCCCAAAAATTTTGTAAAAATTTAACAAATAAAAATATACAAAATAAAAAATCATCAAATAAAAGAACTCTGTGGATTTACCAGTGCAAAATTTTTTGTAAAGTTTTTCATCCAACAAACATTCTGCAATAATGCGCTTCAGCGGCTCACCTGCTTCGCTGTACATCTGCAGTAGCATAATGATGCTCGAAAAATCATCATGCTCAATATCCGCCATACCTAAAAAGTTATCATCATAACTGTGATATAATGCAAATTGCATAAAAAGAAACAATTAATATAGAAATACCACTGAGCACGTAAGAATAATCTCGATAACAAATTAACAAACGCCAAATGATGTAAGGAATAAGTTGTTCGGCTGCGTAGATGAGAATCTCCGGTGGTTTGGTCGCAGAAGCTAATATGCCATCGCCATGATGGGAACAAAACCTAAAACACAACAACAATATTATTCATTCATTTTTACAAGTGAATTTCATGAAGAAAATCAGTTACAATATCGCAGGATAAATGGAAGATAATTTTTTTTATTATTCCTACTGCATTTAATGGGCTGGCTTACCCTTCGCTGCGCATGACGGTCTTGTCGCCGCAGTCACAAGCGCCACCGGTCTGCGATCGAAACATGTTAAAATCGTGATTTTTATGATCACCATTATGGAAACAAGACGCACATATCGACATGGACGGATTAATCTGACAAGTACGGCATCGGTACGCCACGTGACCAAATAACCAAATGTAGCCACACAATGCGGAATAATCGTATTTTCTAACTTAAATCCAAATATTATTTTAATGCTTTTATCCTGAAAAAATTATTTTAAAATGCACACTCACTTTCGGCCAGAAAATCCTCTTCCGACATTCCACCGGCGATCAGTTCTACGCAGAAATTGTGATTTGGCAGTTTGCCAGAAGTACGCTCAAAAAAACTCAACAGATTCAAACAAAATTCGTCCATTTGGGCACGCATGATCATATATTGCCCTTCAACCTCAGGACGACGAGACAGTTCCTTCATTTGCCTACAAAATTTCAGAAAAACCAACGCACTGTCGTCTTTTCTGTCATTCATCCTCTCCAAAAGTGGCTTTTCCAACCACATGGGATCTATGCCTGTCGTTCCAACGTTCGACGACGACGTATTCATCCTAGGTCTTGGTTAAAAAAAAATCAATAAAAACTGTTAATAAAAATTTTTCTTTGTTATGCGAAAATAAAATTCACGACGCGATTTCGATACTCATTATATTTTTATCACTGAAATATAAAAAAACTTTTTCATCAATCAATCTTGCACGTCATCAATGTTACTTAAGATTCGTTAGATCACTACCGAAATTTGGCTGATGTTGAAACCAATTTCTTACCAAGGAAAATTTATCTCCAAATAATAATGAAAAATTATCAATTTAACAATAGAGACAATAAAAAATAAAAATGAGTCAACGTGATAAAATTGTTTATTTTAAGATTACCGTGATAAACAAAACTGCAGGGTAATTCCCACATGAAATAAAAGCTAACAAATCAGCATCAACATTCTACGACATGATCGTATAAAAAATGAATACCTAAGAAAGGTGCAAAACTTACTGAGCAAATGAAAAGATACTTCTAAAATACAATAAAATAGGTTAAAAAATACCTGAATCGTTAAAAATAAATTAATGCCAGAAAAGTACTTCATGCACTCACAAGACGTGCACTTAATTGTGAGAGAAAACTTTAATTTGTGTTCTTCTGAAGCATCAGCAAAATTTGAAATTCATTAAATAAATACTACTAAATAATATTTAAAATAATTATCATGCCAATAAAAACAACAATGACCAATCAAACTAAAATTTCAAACACTATTTTCGATATTTATCAACGTGTCAGACGTATAATAAAAAAATTTTTTGAGAAAGTATACGCAAAAGCGCACAAAGTATATTTAAAATGTCTACTTTAATAGTTTTTCCGACACAAATTATGTAACTTCTTCGTCAACTGAATATCCCTTCTTCTAAGCAATAACGATAAAACACTACACGCTTCTAACCAACAAAAATAAACTAAACTAACTATACACGTTACTTCTCTCGAATTTCGAAAGCAAAACATCGTGTTCAAAAGAGCAACATCAGCCAATCTAAGCTCAATAAGCCACAACGTAAACAAGTGTTGAAGTTAAAATAGCTTCGTTTTATAAAAGAAAACTGATTTTACATGCATAAAAAATAAAATTTAAGACAATTTTATATTCATTACAACTACTGTACTACATAATTACATTTAAGCATTTATTTTCATCAAACGTACTTTTAAAAATTCTATATAATAAACATTTCAGTTATGCCAATCTAAATAGAAAAGTCAACTGAAGCTTTAAAAAATCACTTTTGAAAATTATCATACGTTCAAAATAAAATCAGAATTACCTTCAATCTTTGGAATACATTTTATGAATAATGACCAAAATTAACGACGTTTTCAAGGAAAACAGATTTGCAAATGAAATCAACCACAAAACTTACCACTATACACATAAATAAAAACAAACAGAAAAAGTTAATGACCCAACGTTGGAACCAGAATAACAAAGAAACAACATCTGCGTGAAATTTTAAGTAAAATAACCAAAGCAAAATTCACAAATGAAAAACAGGTGAATGTTACGAGCGACATTCAAGCTACCGTAGAATAAAAAAGTAAATAAGATTAAATTTAAATTTATGAAATGAATATTTTTTAATTATAGAATAATTTTATTTTTAAATTAATATATAATTTAAACCTTTATTGACTGTATTAATATTATAAAATTAAATACAAACAAAAATATTATTTGATTCACTATGTAATACAGTAGGCCAAAAAAATCAGGAGTAATAATGCAATTATCATTGGAAGTGCACCATCACGTTATATTTTTAAATACCATTCATTTTGATGCATACAAAATCCCCCCCTTAAATGTAATTGCAACTTTGATATTTTGACATATAAACTTGTAAGAAATACTATCCTGGCAGCTTCTGATTGCATAGTTATGCGTAATTGCATTGGTTGTGATGAAAAGTTTAGGCGAGACAACCATAAAGGCTATTACGCCATAACTATGCAATCAGAAGCTATCCAATGAAAACTCGACTTTTTGCCAACCAATAGAAAATCATCCCTGAAAATTTTACCAAGAGAAACTATCCCTATCCTAAAGTAAATTGTATTTTTACTGAATGTCAAATTCAATTCCTAAATTGATTTGCTCTCAATCGATATCCATGTGAGCAATCTTTTGTGATAACCACACACAAAGTTGAAACTGATTTCGATGTTACGTACGCAAAACCGCGTGCGTAACATCGTGTACGTACTTAGGACAATTTACGTTAAGAACAGTTCACAGCGATGCTGCTTTCAACAATAACGTTCATCACAGAATTCACATGAGGTACTTCAAGTAAACAAAGTACAGTGTAACCTCGATAATCTAGGCACTCAGGGGACCGGAATTTTTCCCAGATTAAGCAGGTGCCCATTTTATAAAACTTGCTAGTGTATGATGCCCCTGATTGCTATATCCGTTCCACTTTATAAATTTACTTTTATACTGTATGACACAACTTTATAAAAATAATAAAAGTGATACATGTTATTCGACGCATCTGCTGGTGTGGTAATTAATCATGCATAAATTTATTCAACTTTTGCATTGTTTTAGTCACAATACAACAGGCTGTAAGAATGTAAAGTTAATCATAACCCAATAAAAAGAAATTTCTACGTAAAAATGTATTTTTATAAAAATTATAAAAGATACTGTTCAAGTGTCGTTTGATGGGCTGCTTCCGCGTGACAGGTGGTCTCAAATGCAGTTTCGAGGTGTTGAACGTGACGCAGTAGTTGAGGTCGTTTTTCAATAGCAAAAACTATTGCTTCAACTTTTATCATTTCTCGTCGTGTGTAAATAGCATTTTTCAATTCATCTGATGTTATAAAAAAACTGAACAACTTCTGACAAAAAATGAACAGCTTCCGACAGAACCAAAGAAGTAAATACTTTATGAAGTACCGTAATGAGAACAGTCAAGAACAAATAAAGCTTGCAGCAAAAATATTAAAGTAACAGTCCAACAAAATATTAAAGTAGAATTAAATAAAAAAAATTAATTTTATAATTAAAATTCCAAATGAATACTTTTTTCTTCTCGTTATTTGATTTTTTGATGAGAAAATTTAAAAAAATACTGTACTGAAAAGCAGGATGAATTATGATTAGTAAAAGATTGAAATTTTTCATTAATTATTAATGTTTTACCTATTTTTTTTATTTCATAGTTTAATTTTGTTTATCTGACATGGCAAAAATATTTATTTACAGAAATCTATAAATGCATATTTTTCCAGTCATAATAAATTTCGTAACAGAAAATTTGTTTCTTTAATAATTATTTTATTTATTTTCAACATCACTGTCTTTACATATACTTTATAAGTAAGTGATTATAATTTTAATTATTAGAAATATTTCATAAAGCAAAAGTATAATTATTTGTACCTGCTTATCTTGACCTATTTTGTAATTGCTTTGGCACCAATTGAATTTTTATTATCTTTTTTAAATTTTCGTGGGCGGTGCTGGAATTTGATGAGAGGAGAAAATGAGCTTTAAACCTCTTATTGTTGCTGGAAAGGTATTAAAAGTGTATATATATATATATTTTTAATTAAATCTTTTTTAGAAACTAAATGAAAATGCTTATCGAGAATTTCCTCAGGATTCTATGAACACCGGGTATGTATTTTTCACATCTTCTATTTGAATTTTAAGCATTTATATTAATATTTTATTACTGCAATGCATACAATAATTTTTTAGGAAAAAAAATGAAAAAAGCTCTACCACATCCGATTCTTCTGTTTACTCTTCTTTACAATTTGAAGGTATTGTTTAAGTACACGGACCTATTTAATAATTGTCAAAAATGTTTAGCAGCATCATCAAATTCAAATCTCTCTGAGGTCATTAAACAGGAGCGTGAACTTTTCGAAGCCCGACAGGCAGCACGACGACGTGTATGAATATATTATTTTGATCTTTTGAAAATATTTTGCTCTGTGTTAATATGATTTCTGATTTTCAAATTTTACTGAACAAATGTTTTATTTTCATATTTCAAGCGAGTTATTTTTTTTAGAAAACTTTCGCATATGATGGAGATATTTCAACTGAAATACACCTTACACTTGGAATTTCATCTACTGGTTGGTCTTTTTCTTTATTTTTGGAAGACGCTTTCTTTTTACTAAATCAATTTATGTTTCAGAAATGCCTTCTAAGTTAGAAGAATCTTTGCAACCGCATTCCACATCTTCAAGACAATCTGTCGGACCAGAAACAAGTACTTGTAAATGTAGGCTAATTCTGTATTTTTATGCATTGCTTCACATTGGTTTTGTTTTTTTCTGAATTTTAGTGAAAAAACGAAGTTACAGCAATGTTTCTTCACATAAAAAGTGTTCTGAGAATGAAAGCAAGTTGGTGGGAGACACTGACATTGAATGTTAGTTTTTACTTTTTACCATATGAAGCTTTTATATTTAAGAAATGGCATTTTTAAGGTGAGAAAAATTTGACTTCGCGAAGTGGTAGATTGGATGTACAGACTAATGTTAGCGACAAAGTGGTAGCTGCTAGGGAGGCGAACTATCAAGAAATTAATTCAACAGCATCTGAACGGAGTTCAGTTTCTTTGCTTATATTCATATCAAATCAATTACTTATTTTTTGTATTTTAGATAAAGATGTTAATGGAACAGTTCTGATTGAAAGCAATAGTAGCAAAGGGAGTGCTCTTGCTTCCGAAAACCGATTTTATGCTTCGTAATTTTATTTTAATTTTGCGATTCATTTTTATGGATGATGTTTTTGCACAATTTTAGAAGAAATTCAAGTAGAAAGAAGAGCATTTCTGCACAGTTTTCTTCCGACAAAGTAAATTATTAAACATAAATAAATATGTATGTATATATTGCTTTATTATAGAAAGTAGAGAATTCAGCAAGCAAAACTTCCAAGTATGTTTGTTTTTACAATCATTTTAATATCATTTAGTTGACTTTAATTACCTTACGAAATAATATATTTCCTTATTTGATTTCTGTGTTTTTATTTATTGATTATTAAATAAAATTTAATTTAATAGACAGTTGTTTTTTAAATATACTTATGGTATTTTAAACTACTTTTTATCAATAGTAATTTTCGCTGCATGTGTTTTAGTTTTTAAGGTTGAATCATGATCAATTTCCTAAACGTAAACTTTGAAAAGCTTTTTTATTAATTTCTATATTACATTTATGATAATATAGTATCCCCTTTTTCAGCTCGTTGCATTCAACGGAAAAAGACGCTGTGCAACAATTTTCCTCATCCATTTCAACGTTGAACTTCGATGGTATTTTTAAAATTTGTAAGCAATAAATGTTTTGGGAAAATTTTTTTGCAGAAAAATACAGTTCGTCATTTGAAAAAGCTGTGAATATAGAACGCGAAGAAGCAAATGCTCGTCAATTGGCACGAAGGGTAAATTTAATAATGATTATTTTACCTGTTCATTCTAAAACGAAAATTGTAAAGCTTCAAATTAAAGAGAAACTAAATTGTAGAGAAAAACGTTGAGAAGCGGTTCCAATTATGATGAAATACATTTGACAAAAGAAATGATGCAGTCGACTTCAAGTTCAAATAGTAATTCCCTTAATTTCATTTTTGTTTAGTTTTATTTCTGATTATCTTGAATTTTTTAGCAAAATTATCAGAAATTACCAACTATGAAGAAAAATGTATGTCTTTTTTGTTTTAGCTATAAATATTTAAATTGATAATTTGTTAAAAATAAATAACAGCAGTCTTTTATTGAATAGCTGCATGCACAACGAGGAATAACTCTCGAACAAAGTCTGCTGATTTTAATTCCAAAGCGCAAGGTAAGCAATAATTTATCAGGTTTAGAAATATGTTTTGTATCATGTACTATTCAGGTATTTCAAATTTAGTGGATGAAGATGACAGAATGCACACATCAGTAGCTACGCGCAGAACAAGAAACAGTAACTCTCGAGCAAAGTCTCATGATTTGAATTCTAAAGCGCATGGTAAGCATTAGAAATTATAGGATTGAACAATAGATCTATCTTCTTTACTTTTTAGCCAATTTTAATTTAGTGGAAGACGATGGAAGAATGCATACATCAGTTGCTGCGCACAGAACAAGAAAGAGTAACTCTCGAGGAAAGTCTGGTGATTCTAATTATAAAGTGCTTGGTAAGAATTAGTATTTATCACGTTTAGAAATATATTTTGCATTTTGTACTTTTCAGGTGCATCAAATTTAGCGGAAGAAGATGACAAAATGCACACATCAGTAGCTATGCGCAGAACAAGAAACAGTAACACTCGAACGAAGTCCGCTAATTTTAATTCCAAAGCGCATGGTATGCGTTAGAAATTATAGAGTTGAGCAATAGATCCATCTTCTTTACTTTTTAGCCACTTCTAATTTAGTGGAAGACTATGACAGAAAGCACTCATCAGTTGCCACGCACAGCACAAGAAAGAGAAACTCTCGAGCAAAGAATGATTCTAATTCTAAAGCGCTTGGTAAGTATTAGTATTTATCACGTTTAAGAAAATATCCTATATTTTGTACTTTTCTGGTACTTCAAATTTAGTGGAAGACTATGACAGAATGCGCACATCAATAGCTTCGAGTAGATCAGGAAAGAATAACTCTCAAGCAAAGTCTGGTGATTTTGATTCCAAAACACCACCTGGTAAGTACTGGAATTCTTAAGGGTTGAGAAATAGTTCCATCTCCTGCACTTTTCAGCCACCTCAAATTTAGTAGAAGACGATGGCAGAATCCATACATCAGTTGCTGCGCACAGAACAAAAAAGAGCAACTCTCGAGCAACGTCTGGTGATTCTAATTCTAAAGTGCTTGGTAAGAATTTGTATTTATCACGTTTAGAAATATATTGTGCATCTTGTACTTTTCAGGTGCATCAAATTTAGCGGAAGAAGATGACAAAATGCACACATCAGTAGCTATGCGCAGAACAAGAAACAGTAACACTCGAACGAAGTCCGCTAATTTTAATTCCAAAGCGCATGGTATGCGTTAGAAATTATAGAGTTGAGAAGTAGATCCATTTTCTTTACTTTTTAGCTACTTCAAATTTAGTGGAAAACAATGATAGAATGCGTGCATCAGTTGATGCGCACAGCGCAAGAAAGAGCAACTCTCGAGCAAAGTCTGCTAATTTGAATTCCAAAGCTCATGGTAAGCATTATAAGCTATATGCTTGAGTCATATATCCATCTTCTGTACTTTTCAGCTACTTCAAACTTTGTGGAAGAGGATGACAAAATGCGCACTTCAATAGCTTCGAGCAGAACAAGAAAGAGTATATCTCGAGCAAAGTCTGGTGATTTTGATTCCAAAACGCCTGGTACGTATTGGAATTTTTAGGCGTTGAGAAATAGTTCCATCTCCTGTACTTTTTAGCTACATCAAATTTAGTGGAAGACGATGACAGAATGCACACATCAGTGAGTTCTGCTTTAAGTGTGGAAGTAAATTCAAAAAGAGAAGCAGAGAATTCTAATTGTAAATTTAAAACGATTGTTTATAAATGCATTTTTGATTATTTTAAAATTCAGTGGCTTTGTGGAACGAGACAACGGAAAGCAAGTTAGCTGTTGCACTTCCAGTTCAGGATCATGTTTTAAAGAGTATTTTCTCGTACTCATTCATTTTATACTGAAACGTTAGACTTTTGATACCATTTTCAGAAACTCCCACAACTCGGAGCAAAAAACGAAGTTTTCCTTTTTCTTCTACTCCTTCGACTAACTTTAATAAAGCTGCAGTGCCTGATCTTCCCTCTCTCGGAGACTTATCAACTATTATTTCACTGCATGCACCGGAAGGTATGTTTTTCCTTTGGAATTTTCAGTAATTTACTAATTCATTTTCATTTCAAAACTTTTCAACAGATGAGAAGATCAAATCAGGGATCAAATCCAGAGCAAGAATTAATAACTTTGTGAGCCGCGAACTTGCAGAAAACGTATCGAGAGTTGATTGTACTAATGATGACGCTACTGAAACTGCCTTGATTGCATCTTCCGTTATTGAAAAGAGTGAAAAAATTGCCAACAATGAAAGTTTATCTAATAAAGAATGTAAGCATTATAATTATAGATGGAGTGAATGACCAAATTAATTAACACAATATTTATCTATTATTTATTAATTCATTAATCACTTTATTTTCTTTCAAAATTTCTAATAGTTCACGAAACTAACATAATTTTACGTTTAAGCGCTCCAATTCTAACAGTGATTCATTTGATAAAACTAATAAAATGCATTGTATAGCATTATTTCTAATGACGATCCGTTTTTATATTATTTAACTATTAGGAATAAAGTATAATTTGCTGAATTTAAATATTTTAATACAATAGAAATTTAGGTAGATGCAATTATTTAAGTTGAAGTCATTTAATGTGACTACGCTTTATGCACGTATTTGAAATTTCTTAGCAAATGGAAAGCAGACAATTCCGGATGTTGTGCCGGTGCACTCTTTTTGTTCACCAGAGTCGTGCAATGTACAACGTAAGAACAAACTTAAGAAACTTGGAAGGAGAAGAAAAAGTATTTTTTCTGTATGATTGTTTGCAACTTACTAATGGATTGAATTTTTTGTAGAAAACATCAAACGCTATCCTGCTTTTTCAACCCCAAATCTGCAGTCTGGGCAGGGAGATGTTATGAAATGTCCTGTATTCTCTTCAGAATTGTCTTCTGTTACCTCTCTGCCTGCCAAGGGTAAGGTTTAATGTTAAAATTAAATTGTAAAATTACAATTATTAGTTTTTTTAGATACGAACAGTTTGAAATCAATGGACTGTAACAAGAACAGTAACCAATCAAAAAGTGTTGTTGCGAAAAATTCTTTAGGCCCGTCTTTCAGCAAAAGTGAGGAAAATATTTATATAATTTGAAATTGAAATGTTTATTTTGTATTTATATTTAATAATAAATTATCAATATCTTTAATAATTCTAGTAAATTTCAATTAGCAGTAACAGTTAACTTTTAGAACGTTTGTCGTGCGAATCTACGGAAAAGCAGTCGAAACGCTTGTCGTTGAAAAGTTTGCTTACTTCTTTTCTTATCTTTGTTATTGTCTTTATTTGAGAAGTTTAGGTGGTAGCCAGGCATGCGATGTAGCTGCTGCTGGAAATGGTAAGAAAATAATTTTTGCTTTCAATTGGAATATGCAATTTGATTTCTGCAGATTTTTGTGACGTCAAGGCTCTCATTTCTGAAAACGTACAGCAAAGTGATGTAGAAAATTGTCAAACAGGTGCTTATTTTAATAGAACGAATAAAATTTTAAAGTTGCAATATCAATCAACTTTTTATAGGCAATGCTGATTCAGATCAGGTGATGAAGAAGAGTAGTGGGTGTGAGGAAATTGAAGAAATTGATTCTAAGAGATTGGCTGATTTGGTATCAGCGATGTCAGAAAATACTTCTGTGACGCCTATTTCTTGTTTCAAAAAGCCTTCTGGCTCACTTGACAATACTGCAATTTTAAAACGCTTTGGTGTGGATAGTGAATGCGATGACGTTTTGTACGAAGAAGAAATTGATGAAATTATTCCTACCAACAGAAAGGTTCTCTTTATCTATTAAAAAATACTTGAAATTGATAAAATTGAAAATTGCTTATAAATTTTGTCATTCACAGCAAGCAAGCTTATGTATAATTTAGTGATAATGATAATTATATAATCAAGCCTTTTTTTATGCATTACACGAATTAATAGAAAGTTTTATTTAGAATTTATCAGTTATTCAGCAGTCTGCTTCAGAGAAAGAAGAATCAGAAGAGAAAATGAGCTGTATTGCTGAAAAGTAAATTGTTCTACAGTTGTTGCAAAATCTATTCTGCATATTGTTGATTTAGTACAAATGTGTCGTTTGAAGAAGATGCATTGTCATTGTCGTCGGATAATCTTTCATTTGGTCGTAAACGTAGCAGTACAGCAATATTGCATAATAAAGCAAAAGAGATTTCAAATGAAAACGGCTCGTCGTTTGAATCGGCATCGTTTCATAGTGAAACTGAATGCTCTGAATCAATTTATCCCGTCAACGCGAGATGGAAGAAAGTTAGAAAATTATCTACCAGCACTGAGAGATCTACTTCAACATTGAGTGGTTCTGAGAATGACAGTGGAATTGGTATCTAAAGCAGAACTAAAGGTTTTAATAATTTAAATGAAAGTTAAGTTACTTTTTTAGTAACACCGAAGCGACACCCACGTGCAGCATCATTATTTGAACAGCTGATGCGAAAGAGGATTTCTTCTGCGATGAATAAAGCAACTTCTTCGACAGAGGGGAGCAGCTCGCAGAAGAATGATCAAAATTCAAATACGTCGATGAATGATACATCCATAAAACATTATTATGAGCAAGGAACTCCGAATGTTTCATTGGGTTATGCTAGTGAACTTCCGACACCAAAAATTAGTATGTTTTATTTTAACACACGCACACGCATAACATTGTTTTCAGTGTGCGTAATTGTTACTTTTTATGATATTTTTCAATGTGATACTCTAGATTGGGGTGATTTGAGAAAAAAGACTCCGAACTTGCGACGTTCTAATCGAACACGTATTCCAACCCTTCGCAGGCAACTTGGAGAATCTGTTGTATATAGATATGTAAATGGATTGCGTGAGTAGACAATTTTAATTCAATTTAAAGTATTTTAAAATCGAACAGAATGAAAATAAAATGGCCTACTGAAGCTTGAAGAAATAAAATAATAAATTTTAGTTTTTTAAGTATGATGAACAGATAGCATTACTATTTGCGTAATTTTTTGTCACAGTTGAAATTCTAAAAATTAAGGATTTATTATTTTACAGCTGAAGTGGAGCGAGTCATACATGGAAAAGTAATGGGAAAAGTTTTTCTTCGTTATGGGGTTGCAAATTCGGCAGCTTTAGTTGAAGCTCGTCGTAGACGAAGACGCTTTTTAGGTATTGTATCAGATGTTATTTTCAAATGCTGAAAATTTCTTCATTTATTGTTAATTATTTTCCATTTTCAGAGTATCGCAGGAAAATGAAAAAGTTACAGCGGGAAAGAAATGAAGCGTTAAGACGACGTCGACCGTCTTTCACAGAAGCGCAGAGTTCTTTAATGGAATAATTTCTATTTTCTTTGTAAAACACTTCAATTAATTAATTACTTTGTTCAATAACAGATATATTTAATGGATTTTTCATTTCTATCGTTATTAATGATTGATGAACAAAAATGCAAAGTAGTATTTGTGCAAAGCAGTATTTGTTATTAACTATTTTAGGCCTCTTGATTTGTGAAAAACATAATATCTTGTTTTATGATATATTGTATATTTTCTTAACATTTTCTGATTAACCAACGTTTATTTAATATTCAGTTGAAATGTATAACTACTTGTTGCTGGAATTATAATAAATTGTTGTAATAAAAAAAATAATTTCTTATTATTTGAAATAAATTTTAAGTCTCTTCTAGCTGAAAAATTCAACAAAATTGACGTAATAAATCTGTTGATCTTCCTTTATTGGGAATTGCTAGGATTAACATCACAATGCTCACAGTAGCTGCGCAGATGTTCATTGCAGTATGGAAGCAGAATGCAGCGGAAGATCTGTTAGCTAAAACAACGACGATTGTGGGAACATTACGGAGGAATAAAACAGAAGTGCCATCAGAATTAACAGAAGCCATTTCATGTGATTTGTTTCACGAATTTTACAAAACTAAGTCCACACGAAGAGGAAAGCTGAAAAATGACGATTTTTTAACGAAAATTTTGTCGCATTTTTTGCCAATAAAAGGCTTTAAAATTATTAAAATTGGAAATACTTTGATTCTTCGAACTATCCAATAAAGTAAATTTCATAAAAATTGAACACTTCCAGCTTTTTACATGTGTTTTTCTAGAGTGGGGTGGGGCCCACCCCAACAATCCAACAGCGTATATAACGCCAACAATCCATCAAAGGGTTAACTAACAAAATTAAACAGTCATACAAAAAAGAGGATTCACTCATCAACGTGAAGGAACCTGCGCATTAGTATTGAGGAGACTGTGTGTTTTTTTAGATTGTTTGTTTCCCATCTTTGTGTGACTGCTTGTGTTTGTGCTATACTGAATGTTTTCTTTGTCTTATTCTTTGTGTGTATAATGTGTCGACACTTGATCGAGTTTTGATTGACGCTTATCGTGACGGAAGTCAGTGCATCACGGTAAGGTTGGAGTGTGAAATGTAATTGACTTTCCCGCCTTTCAATATGAAATTTACAGTCCACTGTGATTGCAAGCGAGTGAACCTACATTTTCGCTGTAATATGGTATATGATAACGAAAACCAGCATGCCCCAGCCCTGCTTCACATCAAAAAAAAGGACTCAGCTGACGGTTAGAGTTAAATGACCAATACGCTATTGTCCATCGATTAGTCACGGAAACTGAATGGATGCAGCAATTGGCAATTGCCTGCTGTCAACATCCAGCTGTTCTTTCGTTCGTCATGTGGTGGGGTCCATCGGTTATCGACCGCTATGATTTGCAACCTGAATGAGAAGACTATTTGTTGGTGAGTGTGAATGCGTCTGTGTGTGTTAGTTTGTAGCGCTCTCCTGCTCGGGCGTTGCTCATTTTATTGTACACTTTTTTAAGTTCCTATACCTTGCGTTTTATGGTGCATTTATTGTGCAATGCTCAAGACCTCACTACGACAACAGCGACAGTAGAAAGTGAGGAAATCTGACTTAAGAAAAGCCTGGCATAATTGACTTTCCCGCTTTTCAATATGAAATTTATAGTCCACTGTGATTGCGAGCGAGTGAACCTGTATTTTTGCTCACTACATTCTGGTCCTCTGAGCCGGATTCTTGGCAATAGGCAAAGAGAAATCCACTCAGAATGACATACGTTCCGGTTCAAGTCGATAAATTATGAAGGCCAAGACGGTGGTGCATAAAGTAGAAGTTCAAAGGGCGAAACTTCATGGCATGGTTGATCAACTGATACAACTCTGTGAAAATGCGTCGCATCCTGATAACATCCGGAAACCACTCGAGGAAGTGATGGTGTTCCGTGACACCGCGTTAGAGGTGCACCTATAGTTGGAAGAGGCTCACGCGGGTTGGGAATGAAACCAAGAGGTCATTCAGTGGGATACATACGCACAAAGGATTCAGAGTGCCTGCTGAGCAGCGCGAGCCCAGATCTGACAGCTGTTCCGCCATATCCAAAGACCTGAACCTCCGCAGTAGCAGCAAGCCAGAGATGAATGGAAATCTCCTGGAACTAAGGATGCCAGCGTTTTCCAGCAGAGGGCTCAAATTCACAACGTTCTGGGACCGTTTCCAGGCAAGTGTTCATCGTCAGAAGAACTTGGACGACTCCTTGAAATTCGTGAACTTGCTTTCGAGCCTATCCGGTGTCTGATGAAAAAAATCATCCCGAGTTCTGGCGTGAATTATCCACACGTCGTCGAGTTGTTGAAGACACGTTTTGGAAGTACAGATGTCATAGTTCAGAAACACGTGAAAGCACTTTGGGATGTAAACTTTGCACTGACTCAGAGAACGGTATTCATGCTCAGGTAGATGAGATCACGCGACACCTCTGATGCCTGAACTCCCTGGAGAAGGACCCATCGTCAGGAGAAATGACTGTAAGCGAAGCCTTCCTGCCGCTTCTAGCGGAAAGATTTCCTGAAATTCTTGCTTTGCGTGCGACATCCATGTGCAGACAGGGTCAGGCGTTGAAAACGACCTGTGAGAATTTCTTGACTTCGCTCAGGTTAAGGATGCAGCGATGCGTGCAGCGGCTGCCATCTCAGGTGGAAGACGGATTGTCAAGCCGTATGAAATGAGACAGAAAAAAGCAGGACCAGGTGACAAGAGCTGCATTGAACCCACCAGAGAGGCAAAACGAACCGCAAAGGTGTCTACAACTGTGCGGCACCTGGCAAACATCGGCAGCTGTCCATTCTGTAAGGATGCCCGCGACGCTGCCAATTGTACAGAGTTACGGAAGACAGACGTTCAGACGCCCAGCATGGCAGTCAAGAGTAAGTTTTGCGTTTGGTGATTTCAGAATGGCCACAATTTGGCATGCATGCATGCCACAGCATTTAAACAGCATCCGCATAAAAATTGACAGAGAACAAAGAGAGAATAACAGTATACCAAAAGTTATTTTTAGCATTTATATTTGAAAAAAATTTGATTAATTTTTCATTTGTTCAATTTCAAGCAAACTTTGGTTTAGTAGTAAGTTCACCCTCATTCCTTATTGGCTCAGTGTTTACTGAAAGTGTATTTGCCTTCTGGTCCTTTGATAGGTGAAGCACACTTATTTGCTTATTATAGATTTGTTGGTCTTTCTGCCTCAAGCCATTTCCAACCTTATGAAATTTGTATAACTGGATAAATGCATGTTGGCAGCTAGCCAGGACAGGAACGTCCAACGAAAGCTATGGTAAAGCATTGAGTTCTGTCATGGGGGAAAAAGGAAATAATATGACTACAGAAAATGTCTTCACCAGAGTACACCTAGTTGAAGATGCGTCATGAGTAGAACTTCTAAAGGAAAAATAAGAGTATTGGAATCTTACAGATAAATAAAATGTCGTCAGTAATTAAGCAATATAACTAGAGTGGAACCTGGCTGACTGCAGATGGAATTTGGGAAGAATTTCCATGCACTTATCCAAGTTGTGCACTTACCAAAATTGGGAATTATGCCGAGTAATTGAAAGAAACAATAACTTTACATTTACGAATTGGTTTAATGCGAAAAATGTTCATTTATTTCAAGCAAAATCGTCAAGAATGTGAATTTGAATTATGTCTTGTAATACAAGCGTTATTAACACATTATCAATTCAGTCTAGGTTTGTCTGATTTATGCTATTTTCGTGGAAATATGACCGAATTGTCAACAGATCTGCGACAGCTTCTTTATGAGTAACTTCTTTAGAAAGCAGTAGTTTTGACTTTGGCCTAGCTTGCCTTGTCTGTGATACGCGTGCTTATGGTAATATAGGAAGCAATGAACTTTGCTGAGTATCAGTAGTTGTGGTGGCTGATGATAAACATAAATTACTGTTCACTTAAGAATGTTCACTTAAGAACTATATACGGTGAACAGAAAATATGAAAAATAACGTGCTGCACTGAAATCTATCATTTGTTTCATGAAATTTATAAAACCCAGCATACACGACGATGAAACTGAAAAATGAAGATTTTTTTAACGTTCATTTTGTTGCATTTTTTGCCAATAAAAGACTTTAAGATTATTAACATTAAACATTTTAATACAGTCATAGGTCATAGACAGCATTCTTTGTATTATCTATTGAAAGAAATTTCGTAAAAAATGAACGTGTTAGGCCATTTACACGTGTTTTTCTAATGTGGGGTGGGAGACACCCCACAAACCCAACAACGTGCATAACGCCAACAATCCAAAGGGTTAAAAAACATACATAGTTGGATAAATAAATAAGTAGGCATATATGAATAGATGGACAGATAGGAAGGTAGATAGTAATATAGAATGAATGAATAGATGAATGAATGAATCGATGACAGACGGTCTGGATTGTCATGCAGAGTAGGTAAAGATGAGTGGATGTGAGAATGTGGACTCAGGCTGTGCATGGATTAAAAGATGCTGGGTTAAGAAGCAGGTCAGCAGGCAGTGAGCGATGGTTTGCTAATTACGCTGTTAGGAGCGGTCAGCCGTGACGTGCAGCTTTTTACGAGCTGTGTATAACAAAGACAATCAACGTTGACCGTTTGCATACAATACAAACCAAAGGGCTAATTGTCAGCTGGCGCCGTTTGGATCCAATGCATGCAGCTGGTTGGAGTGTCTCAGATGACCTTTGCGTCCAGATAGACAGATAAAAAGACAGATAAAAGACAAATAAAAAAGCTCAGACAGTCAAAGCAAACTGGGATAATCTGACAGCCGGTCGGTCAAATATTGACTCGGTACACCTCGTCATTTTTGCCTCAGTTTGACGCCATCTATTCAGTTCTATCCATATCTGACAGCTGTCAAGCTGGGCCAAAAATATTGAAAAGCACGAGGACGACTGGCTACTTTTATTCAGTCAGTCAGTCAGTCAGTCTTTCAGCTGTCGGTCAGTTCGGTTGTGATTATTTTGCTTGTGCTTAGTAAGTTTATCGTTTGGTATTCAATCTTTTCTCTTCTTTATTTCACATTCTTCCTCCTCATTAATTAATATTTTTAAACTTTCATTCTGTAAAATTTATTCGACTATTCATTTTACTTTATTAAGAAAACTTTATTCATATTTAGCTTTTCCGTTGGTTAAGTTCATTTTGCCCTCAAGAGTCCATTCTATATATACTATAGTAGAATAACACAATTATGATTATTTACGTATATATATATGCATGAATTTCATTTTCACTTGCACAATTTCTGTGGCATTTTGTATTTCTTATTATTTACCGGTTAATGAATAAATGAATGAAATATTTCAGTTTTACTGTGTCGAATATTATAAAAATGGATGGATTGCAAGATGAAAAAAGTTCAACATCTGAAAATGTGCCATGCAGTCAGTCATCAGTGGAGACATGTTCAATTTCTGAAGAAAAATCAATTTTATTATCCCAGGCAGCTATCATGGACGTTGTGGAAAACCTACGTACGTCCAATAAGCGAGATGGAGGACAAAGCTTGATAGCAAAGCAAACTTGGCCAAACATATCCGGCTTCCAAGTTGGTCGCCGGTTTAGATCTTTCTTGGAATTTGAACAAGCATTCGATGCTTGGAAATCTGAGCATTTTCATACTTTCCGAGTGGCTAGCTCAGAAACTTTACGGTTAAAGGACGGTGTGATAGATCCAATTTTCAGATACCGGTACATAGTTTACCACTGTGCTCATTACGGTGTACCACGTGTACGAGGTAAAATATTAATTTCTTTTCTTTTCTTCTTTTTAACAATATTTTCAAATCCAAAACAATGAGTAATTTCACTAATTAAAATTAGTAGAATAACATTTCAAGCTATAAGTAACAGAGATTGCTGTTGCTCATGAAATTCATGAAATGAGAAAAATTATAGTAGCACATCTAGATGATAGTAGCAAATCATAATATTGCTAGAAATATCCAAGTGAAAGTTATGCAAATGCTAAAATTGATGAAATGAGTTTGCTTTACAGGTATGTCTCAAAACCGGAAATATAATTATCTACCATGTGGTTGCTCTGCCATGTTGCGACTGAATTACAGCTGCTCAGAGCGCACTTTGCGAATAACCACTTTACATGAAGAACATACAGGTCATGCTGTATCAGCCCAGGCGTATAAAGAATTTCTTGAAAAATCTAAGCGTTCCGGGCCGAGGCAAAATCCTGCAAACGAGACTCGTCGCTTTAGTGCACCATTGCCGTCCACTGCATTGACCAATTGTCATACTTTGGAAGCACTTTTAAATTCCAATGATTGTCCACTTTCCAATAAAGAAAATGACCCATCAACAGTCGAAAGTTCAGCTGAGGATTCAGTGGTTATTGAAGACGGTGTAGAAACAAATGAAGAAAAAGTGGAACTGTCATCTTCACCGAGAACGGACGAAGAGCGCTTCCAAATGATTCATGCTGTTTTGCAAGGCTTATGCGATAACTTATTGGAAAGTGAAGATGCTGAATTAGATGAAAAGCTTGCTCAGCTTGCTGCCTTGCACTCTCAATGGCGAGAGATGAATTTGTAGAAGCGTCTATCATCTAGAAACTATTCTACCATCTTGAAAATTTTACACCTAAGCAATATTATCTACCAAAATTTGCCTTTTCAAATGTTGTTTTTTCTCTGAAATTACTGTTACATTTCATTATCATTATCCTTATATATGAATTTTATAAAATATCTGTTTTCCATGAAGAAATTGTTTCTGAATTGCTTCTAAATATTTTATCTTTAGAAATTATTTGGAAAGAGTTTTAATAAATGAATCAAACTTAAATGTTTTATTTTGTTTTTCCATTAAATGGTTAAATTTTAATAATAAGCAGTGGTCATTTTTATTATAAGAAATTTATGAGCAGTAAAGTAAAACTACAAATAACTGTAGAAATTAATTACGATTATGTAATCACTTTAGGAAAAAAACATCTGAAAACGCTTTGATACACAATTTAAACAAAGTTAATTCATCGATCATTTTCTTACTTCATTTTGAATTTTTTTAATGAGCAGCATAGAGCTGAGAAAAGGTGTTTTGAAGAATTTGTTTTCTAATTGATACTTATACGATTTTAGAACATCTGAGCAGCCTAAAGAAAGAAATAGCTTATGAAAAAATTTTCTTCAGTTCTTGTAAACAATTTTAAATTAACTTTTCCTAGATGCTGTGAAAGTTTCAACTTTATTAACTGCCAAAATAAGTTATGCATATATTGCATGTTATGCAAGTTATGCATAAATGAGTCCCAATTGAAATTCTTCTGGACAATCTTTACTTTTATATTAATAGTGCACCACAATTTGCTAAATATCCAAAGTGTTTCCAATATCCAAAGTGTCCAAATCCAAAGTGGAATGTCGATTTCCTGCTCAACACTTTTCCATATGTTTATGTTAAAACTATAGAAAGGGCTTAGAAAAACGAAGTCTTTTCGAAACCAAAAAAAGACTATAGATCTGAGTTTGGTATCAAAATGTGCAGAATAACGTGCTCTATTCAATAATGTAATTTTTTTCACGAATTTTACAAAACTAAGTCCACACGAAGAGAAAAGCTGAAAAATGACGATTTTTTAACAAAATTTTTGTCGGATTTTTTACCAATAAAAGGCTTTAAAATTATTAAAATTGGAAATACTTTGATACCATCATGTACAGAATTTTTCAAACTATCCAATAAAATAAATTTCATAAAAATTGAACATACTCCAAACTTTTTACACGTGTTTTTCTAGAGTGGGGTGGGGCCCACCCCAACAATCCAACAACGTACCTATCGCCAACAATCCATCAAAGGGTTAAAAAGAAAATAGTGGATTGATTTGCTTGCGTTTACATCTAACGACAGTAAGTCTTTATGCATGATAGGAAATGTTTTGTTCATGCAAAGAAGGCGCCCGTGCAGAGCAGCTAAAAAAGATGTTCAGCCAAGGCTCTCAAGAATGTACTGACACCCGCCACATGTGTTGTCTGATAACAGATCATATCAAATAAAACACTGGCTTTAATAAAAATGATGCCAAGTTTCTTCAAGATTATGCTAATTTCTTTTGCTAAAATATGCGCACGTGTGCTTTCATAAGCGTGGTAACTGTTTTTAATAATTTTACGCTCGAGTGACAAGAAATAGAACTTCTACACGGCATTTTGAGTCCAAAACTTTTAGTGTGATTCCTTTTATACATTTCTTGCCAAATAATTTCCAAATTAGTGATGCTAAAATGCTTGGAAGCACTTAAGAACCATTTCTTCATACAAAAATATTTTATTATGACTATATATATAGATAATGATAATGAAAGATAACAGTAATTTTAGAGAAAAAACAACATTTGAAAAGGCAAATTTCCGTGAACAATATTGCTTATGGCATGAAATTTTCAACATAGCAAAATAGTTTCCAGGTGACGGACACTACTGCAAATTCGACGTTTGCTATTAAGAGTCCAAGGCAGCGGACTGAGCAAACTTTTCGACTAATAGAGCATTTATAAGTGAGCAATTTCACTACAAGTGGCGAAACTTTATCATTTTCAAACAGTTCATAAATTTGATTTTATCTATATTCATGAAGTTTCATCATTTATATAACAATATATAATATATAATTTCAAAGCATTTATTTCACATTTCACACGTCAAAGTGATCAGTATTCTTAATACCAATTATTTTTTATTATTCTATATTTTGTTAACATACAACAAAAATGTTTTTTAAAATAAGATAGTAATAACTGAACAAAACCAGCAAATATACATTAAACAGTGATTTGTTTCTCATAATTCAACATCGATAACAACAGTGAAGAACAGCCACTTACGACACTAATGAAAAACAGCAATTAACCGACAGTAACAACAATAATAAACAGAAATAACTAAAATAAATGAATAAATGGGTAATATTAACAAAGTAGAAAAAAAAGAAAAAAGAAAGAAAGGAATCAGTAAAATATAATACAAAAGTAATACTTGGAAAGCGGCATTAAATTTGCTCAGAGCTAGGGTATAAAGCTTCGAGCAATCTAAGCCGCGCGTTTACGGAACTTCTATGTAAAATTCTTGAAATGGGGTTTTCTATTTCATCACTTTGTATATTGAGCATTGTATATGTATTTTTGTGCTGCTATATTCATACAAAAGTAAAGATCATTCAGAAGAATTCCAATTTCGACTTATTTGCTGGTAAATATATGTATAACTTACTTGGGCAGTTCAGAAAATTAAAAGTTTCGCAGCATGCGGGAAAAGCTTGTTTAAAATTGTTTAAAAGAACTGAAAAAAATTTTCATAAGCCATTTCTTCCTTTAGCCTGCTCAGATGTACTTTAGACTCAATAATTTTTTTCTTTTATGTTATTGTTCATAAATGTTTTTATGAGAAAAAAATAACCAGTGATTATTATTAAAGTTTAATCATTTAATGCAAATAGAAAATAAAACCTCCCAGTTTGATTCTTTTTCTACATTTCTTACCAAATAATTTCTAAAGTAGTGATGCTAAAATACTTGGAAGCAGTAAGGAACAATTTCTTCATAGAAAAATATTTTACTATGACTATATATATATAGATATTCATAATAAAGTATAACAGTAATTTCAGAGAAAAAACAACGTTTGAAAAGGCAAATTTTGATAAACGGTATTGCTTATGGTGTGAAATTTTCAACATGGCAAAATTGTTTCCATGTGATAGATATTACTACAAATTCATCTCTCGCCATTGAGAGTGCAAGGCAGCAAGCTGAGCAAGCTTTTCATCTAATTCAGCATCTTCACTTTCCAATAAGTTATCGCATAAGCCTTGCAAAACAGCATGAATTATTTGGAAGCGCTCTTCGTCCGTTCTCGGTGAAGATGACAGTTCCACTTTTTCTTCATTTGCTTCTACACCGTCTTCAATAACTGAATCCTCAGCTGCACTTTCGACTGTTGCTGGGTCATTTTCTTTATCAGAAAGTGGACTATCATTGGGATTTAAAAGCGCTTCCAAAGTATGACAACTGGTCAATGCAGTGGATGGCAATGGTGCACTAAAGCGACGAGTCTCGTTTGCAGGATTTTGCCTCGGCCCAAAACGCTTAGATTTTTCAAGAAATTCTTTATACGCCTGGGCTGATACAACATGACCTGTATGTTCTTCATGTAAAGTGGTTATTCGCAAAGTGCGCTCTGACCAGCTGTAATTCAGCCGCAACATGGCAGAGCAACCGCATGGTAGATAATTATATTTCCGGTGTCGAGACATACCTGAAAAGCAAACTCATTTCATCAATTTTAGCATTTGCATAGCTTTCACTTGGATATTTCTAGCAATATTATGATTTGCTACTATCATCTAGATGTGCTACTATAATTTTTCACATTTCATGAATTTCATGAACAACAGCAATCTCTGTTACTTATAGCTTGAAATGTTATTCTACTAATTGCAATTAGTGAAATTACTCATTGTTTTGGATTTGAAAATATTGTTAAAAAAAGAAAAGAAATTAATATTTTACCTCGTACACGTGGTACACCGTAATGAGCACAGTGGTAAACTATGTACCGGTATCTGAAAATTGGATCTATCACACCGTCCTTTAACCGTAAAGTTTCTGAGCTAGCCACTCGGAAAGTATGAAAATGCTCAGATTTCCAAGCATCGAATGCTTGTTCAAATTCCAAGAAAGATCTAAACCGGCGACCAACTTGGAAGCCGGATATGTTTGGCCAAGTTTGCCTTGCTATCAAGCTTTGTTCTCCATCTCGCTTATTGGACGTACGTAGGTTTTCCACAACGTCCATGATAGCTGCCTGGGATAATAAAATTGATCTTTCTTCAGAAATTGAACATGACTGCACTGATGACTGACTACATGGCACATTTTCTGATGTTGAACTTTTTTCATCTTGCAATCCATCCATTTTTATAATATTCGACACAGTGAAACTGAAATATTTCATTCATTTATTCATTAACCGGTAAATAATAAGAAATACAAAATGCCATAGAAATTGTGCAAGTGAAAATGAAATTCATGCATATATATATACGTAAATTATCATAATTGTGTTATTTTACTATAGTATATATAGAATGAACTCGTAAGAGCAAATGAAATTTACCAACGGAAAAGCTAAATATGAATAAAGTTTTCTTAATAAAGCAAATAAATAGTCGAATAAATTTTACAGAATAAAAGTTTAAAAATATTAATTAATGAGGAGGAAGAATGTGAAATAAAAAAGAGAAAAGATTAAATCCCAAATGATAAACTTACTAAGCACAAGCAAAATAGTCACAACCGAACTGACCGACAGCTGAAAGACTGACTGACTGACTGACTGAATAAAAGTAACCATTCGTCCTCGTGCTTTTCAATATTTTTGGCCCAGCTTGACAGCTGTCAGATATGGATAGACCTGAATAGATGGCGTCAAACTGAGGCAAAAATGACGAGGTGTACCGAGTCAATATTTGACCGACCGGCTGTCGGATTGGCCCAGTTAGCTTTAACTGTCTGAGCCTTTTTATTTGTCTCTCTTTGGACGCAAAGGTCATCTGAGACACTCCAACCAGCTGCATGCATTGGATCCAAACGGCGCCAGCTGACAATTAGCCCTTTGGTTTGCATTGTATGCAAACGGTCAACGTTGATTGTCTTTGTTATACACAGCTCGTAAAAAGCTGCACGTCACGGCTGACCGCTCCTAACAGCGTAATTAGCAAACCATCGCTCACTGCCTGCTGACCTGCTTCTTAACCCAGCATCTTTTAATCCATGCACAGCCTGAGTCCACATTCTCACATCCACTCATCTTTACCTACTCTGCATGACAATCCAGACCGTCTGTCATCGATTCATTCATTCATCCATTCATTCATTCTATATTACTATCTACCTTCCTATCTGTCCATCTATTCATATATGCCTACTTATTTATTTATCTAACTATGTATGTTTTTTAACCCTTTGGATTGTTGGCGTTATGCACGTTGTTGGGTTTGTGGGGTGTCTCCCACCCCACATTAGAAAAACACGTGTAAATGGCCTAACACGTTCATTTTTTACGAAATTTCTTTCAATAGATAATACAAAGAATGCTGTCTATGACCTATGACTGTATTAAAATGTTTAATTTTAATAATCTTAAAGTCTTTTATTGGCAAAAAATGCAACAAAATGAACGTTAAAAAAATCTTCATTTTTCAGTT
Source organism: Trichinella murrelli (assembly GCA_002221485.1). Taxonomy (NCBI): domain Eukaryota; kingdom Metazoa; phylum Nematoda; class Enoplea; order Trichinellida; family Trichinellidae; genus Trichinella; species Trichinella murrelli. The sequence continues at coordinate 16,327,249 of CM008133.1, read as the reverse complement.
TCATCTTCGTGTATGCTGGGTTTTATAAATTTCATGAAACAAATGATAGATTTCAGTGCAGCACGTTATTTTTCACATTTTCTGTTCACCGTATATAGTTCTTAAGTGAACATTCTTAAGTGAACAGTAATTTATGTTTATCATCAGCCATCACAACTACTGATACTCAGCAAAGTTCATTGCTTCCTATATTACTATAAGCACGCGTATCACAGACAAGGCAAGCTAGGCCAAAGTCAAAACTACTGCTTTCTAAGGAAGTTACTCATAAAGAAGCTGTCGCAGATCTGTTGACAATTCGGTCATATTTCCACGAAAATAGCATAAATCAGACAAACCTAGACTGAATTGATAATGTGTTAATAACGCTTGTATTACAAGACATAATTCAAATTCACATTCTTGACGATTTTGCTTGAAATAAATGAACATTTTTCGCATTAAACCAATTCGTAAATGTAAAGTTATTGTTTCTTTCAATTACTCGGCATAATTCCCAATTTTGGTAAGTGCACAACTTGGATAAGTGCATGGAAATTCTTCCCAAATTCCATCTGCAGTCAGCCAGGTTCCACTCTAGTTATATTGCTTAATTACTGACGACATTTTATTTATCTGTAAGATTCCAATACTCTTATTTTTCCTTTAGAAGTTCTACTCATGACGCATCTTCAACTAGGTGTACTCTGGTGAAGACATTTTCTGTAGTCATATTATTTCCTTTTTCCCCCATGACAGAACTCAATGCTTTACCATAGCTTTCGTTGGACGTTCCTGTCCTGGCTAGCTGCCAACATGCATTTATCCAATTACACGACTTAACATGACAGAGTAAAATACAAATTTCATAAGGTTGGAAATGGCTTGAGGCAGAAAGACCAACAAATCTATAATAAGCAAATAAGTGTGCTTCACCTATCAAAGGACCAGAAGGCAAATACACTTTCAGTAAACACCGAGCAAATAAGGAATGAGGGTGAACTTACTACTAAACCAAAGTTTGCTTGAAATTGAACAAATGAAAAATTAATCAAAATTTTTTCAAATATAAATGCTAAAAATAACTTTTGGTATACTGTTATTCTCTCTTTGTTCTCTGTCAATTTTTATGCGGATGCTGTTTAAGTGCTGTGGCAGGCTAATGTAAATTGCATGCCACTTCGAGATAAATAAGACATATTCTTCTTCTGCTAGTAAGCGTGAAATAAGTGTGAAGTTTGATTAAATGTTAATGATGAATAGTGAATTCTGATCTTCTAAATCACCATTTCAGAGATCAGTGACGCCCCGTTCTTGATGATATTGGCATTATTATAACAGCGTTTTAAACTATATACAAATTACAAGAATCATTTAAGCAATGAAAAGTTTATGCCACACATAATTTCATGTAACAAGTTTTTGAGATTAAATGGTTTACTCCAACTTAGAATATATGATTACGAGTTACACAGGAATTTTAAAAGTTCTTTTATTTATTAGTTCAAATTGATGTTTCATGATTTGCAGAAAAGTAATACAACACAAAATTATAGCAGTTTTAAATAAAATTCAGAGCAAAATATTAATAATTTAATGAGCATGTTCACATTTTGATGTAATATGTGTAAAAAATTATTTTAAGAAATGGCTGTGAGAAAATGCATTCCTCAGTCTTATGTTTTTGCATATTGCTTGTTGTCCAGTTACAAACATTTTTAGTATTACAAAGTTTTGCAATTTCAGATTTGACTGAAATATTATTTGAAAATTATTGATTAAGAGAATAATTTTTTCATTGTTCATGCATTATATGCTATATAATTTTTATTTCTGAATTTATTTATTTTTCAACTTCATAATCTGTGTATATCATGTATATTATCTCATAATCAGTATATTATAAATAACATTTAAACTCATATGTTGAAAGTTTTGTTTAAATTTAAACAATAAAATTTCAGTTTGCTTATTTTAAAGTTTCAAATTTGACTGAAATATTATTCGAAAATTATAGATTAAGAGAATAATTTTTCATTCTTTATGCATTAATGCTTTATAATTTTTATTACTAAATTTATTTATTTTTTAACTCAATATTTGTCAAATGTCATTTAATTATATACAGATACTTGTTTCAAAACTTCAAACTCATATGTTGAAAGTTTTGTTTAAATTTAAACAATAAAATATCAGTCTACTTATTTTAAAGTTTCAAATAACTGTATAGATGACTTAATGCTTGAAAATTAGTTTGTTCTCGTTCTTCCAATTGAACGGTTGCTTTTTCGATTGCTTGAAAATGGAAAAAATTGTCCACAGTATTTGCATGGATGTTGTCAATGCCATCAATGATGACAGCGCATTGGTTGGCAAACTTTTTGGTAAAATTGAACAAAGAAGTGGTCGAAGTCGTTATCAAGCTGCGATTGTGCTGGCTGGTGTGATTTGTATGCTGTTGGCTATATACAACCCTGCTGTAAAATTGTTGTGCGACTTGATTTGCATTGTCTATCCAGTAATGAAAACTTTAGCAGAGATGGAATCTATTGAGAAAAGCAAATGCAAGCAGTGGATGTTTTATTGGGTTATTTTTGGTTTGTTTACAATTTTTGATTTATTTGCTGGCTACGATTTTCTGTTTATTGCAATCTATTGGTTACCGAAATGCATTTTCTTTCTTTCGCTTTTCACGCCGAGCTGTTTTGGAGTTGAAACACTGTATGTGAAGTTCTTCCAATCTCGCTACAGTCAATTAATATCTGGCTGTACTACTGCCGTTGAAATGAGCACTGAATAACTACCATAATGGTCATTTTCTAACATTTATCTTCTTTTTCATTTACATTTTTTATTTTTGCATTATATGTATGTTTTAACTGCTTTCTGAAGTTTATTCTATTATCTTTCACATAAAATTGATAAGTTTTGATAGACTTGTTTGTATATAAATATGACGCTGTTTTCCTAATTTAAAAATGTTTATGAAATATTAAAAAATAATTCATTATTTTTAATTGAGAAGTTTAATAAAATTTGCTGAATTTATTTAAGTTTTTTCTTTTCCAGTCCATCTTGGTTAGGTGCAGATTAGTTAAGTGCACAAGATATTGGTTTAGCAAAATTCCCTGTTGTTAATTATACCGTAAAATAATGGATAAGTGCATATTTAGATAAGGACACAACTTTGTCAGTTGTATCATTTTGGTAAGGTCCACGAGATTTACTGTTCGTGATATATAGTTCTTAAGTGAACAATAGGTGCTTTACGTTTATCATCAGCTATCACAACTATTGATACTCAGCAAAGTTTATTGCTCCCTATATTAGAATAAGCACGCGTATCACAGACAAGGCGAGCTAGGCCAAAGTCAAAACAACTACTGCTTTCTAAGGAAGTTACTCATAAGAAAGCTGTCGCAGATCTGTTGACAATTCGATCATATATTTACGGAAATAGCGTAAATCAGACAAACTTAGACCAAACTGAAGAGCATGTAGTAATTCTGGTGGCCCAATAATAGTGACGTAACAAAAAATGGAAACATTTATTATTCCAAAATTTTATTGTTTGTTTGAAGTTTTGTCATTCATTGAAATTCTGTTTATTTAAATATATTATTTGTGGTGAAGTTTATACTTTTTCATGATCAGCATTCCCGAAAATAATTTTTGTCATTATTCTACATTTTATTGTACCAAAGTGACGTTATATCAAATGCGATAGTAATCATTCAGAAAAAACAATATAACAAATAAGTTAAATAGCGACTTTCATTTTTCACTACCCAACAGCAGCAGCAAGAACAGTAAGGAACAGCCAACAACAAAAACAGTAAAGAACAGCCAGCAGCACAAACAACAACAACAACAACAACAACAACAATAAAAAACAACAGTGAACGGCATTAACAAAATGGAAACAATGAAAAAGCAAGAAAGTATATAATACAATACAATACAATACAATACAACACAATACAATTCACCATTTGGAAGGCGGCACTAAATCGGCTCAGGCGTTATACACATCAAAACTTCTAGAAACTGCTCCAGTTTTCATCAACCGTTGGTGTATTCACCCGTATATCGTGCAACCTGTCGTTGCTTTTGAGCATAAACCTTGTTAACCCGTCTTAAGTCACCAACAGTAGCGTTTCCTGATAGTACTTGCTGAATCAGGGTGTCCATCACACCCTGTTCTGCTATCAGGAGCTGGAGCAGTTCATATAACCCGTTATGACTTTTACCCGCTTTTCTGTTGAGCCGATTATGCCAACCTTCCAAGTGGTTATTTGTTCTAATATTTCACATTATATACATTCCAAAGCGGCAGTCTTTCATCGATCATCCACTCCTGCCAAAAATATTGAAATAAAGCGGCTAATGTACCCGTAGTGCCTGCTTCAAGCAGGCTAACACCCGTATTAACATGTGGTACTGGGAGGAAAGCGGTGGCCAGGAGCATTATGATTTTTCTCCTTGTTTCCTCATGCTGGGGATATCGCGTTTTCAATCCCAGCTCACCGGCTTTCCTATGTACCGCCTGGCAGAAGTGGATATCAGGGCTGTCTCAAAATCACAGATATTGGTATCTGGATTGAAACCGACCTCCAAAGCTGCTGCTCTGCTTATTAAAGCTTGGGATTTAAACCCGTATGTGCCAATGTCTTTCTCCGTACATAAGCAATAGACTGCTAGCACCAGTTTACCGGCCGCAAAGGCATGAATGGTAAATAGCTGTTGATACCACTGAGGTACAATCTTGAATGTACCATCCATGCCCAAGGTTCGCATGGCTGCCAGCAGTCTAATGTTGTAACCCGTACCAAATACCAGTATGTGTCTAGATGCACTCTGCAACAATAAGAAATCATCACCGGCCTTCGTTGTTCTAAACGGGACCGGGATTTGCAGGACCCCGACGATGATTGGGCAGTTTTGGAATTCGCTTTGCCCGGTGGCCGTACATCGCGGACTTTACCCATTTAAAGGGAGGAAAATAGCCAGATGTTGATGGCTCGGCGGACGCGGCGGAAGCTTCCTCGTCATAAATGGCCGGGATGGATTTTGTTTCTTCCGCGCTGCGCTTTGTCAAAACCGCCCTCTTTTCCATTTTGTACGCCAAGTGTTCATCCACCGGGCAGCTTTCGATGTGATCATTCCGCTTGATCACCGTTGTCACATCGAGGTTGGTCCATACGGCACCACCACAGCCCTTTTTATCCTATACCAAAATAAACTAATCCTTAATAATTAAGGAAACACTGTGTACATTTAGCACATACTTGCGAGCACCTCCAATATTTTTTTCTGGCGGCACGTTTTAATTTATATGCCCTGCCTTCATAAACAAGGGACATACCACCGCAACGATTTTGCACAAGATGCAACTCAGGTACATTAGCCATAGACAAAAGAAAGAAAATGATTTCAATAGCTCAGGAACGAAAGCACTGGTCTCAAAGACAACAGCAAAGGAAAATGAATTGGACGATTTTGAATTTCATTTTAAATAACCATTTTGCAACATTTAGTTTTCATTTCTCATTGGTCTATTATCGATTTCTTTCCTGATATATAAATCTGCTCTGACTGTTTGTAAATAAATTTGTTGCCTGTTGAAATTTATCAAGATTGGATGTTAACTTCTGGGTGTAATATTAGAATAGTAAATAATCTGTTTGAAAAATCTGGAATGTTGTAGCAACACTTTTAATTTTCGGGTTACAAATGGCACTAATGCTAAAGTTACTCGTTAGCTCGCAATTTCACTTAATTTTACGCTTGATTTCTTGCATATGCCATTGTCAAACATTGTTCGCGTTTCTCATCACATCACATATGTTGGTAAAGGCAATTTTAATACAAAGGAAAAATGCACAATTGACAAATTGTTCACAGTTGAAGCTTTCAAGCTTAACCAAGGAGTGACAACTACTAAATTATTAGCATCTGATTAATTTCTTGATTTTACTGGGAGTGTTCCATTTAAATCTTTATTGTTTACAATCCAAGAATTTTACTTTTATATTTACAAAGTTTATTTCGTTACAAAATATCCATATATATATTTTTATACATCTCGATGAGGTTTGCTGTTTGTATGAAAAATCCTGTTTGATGTTCATACATTTCATATAAAATACAGTCGAACTTGATTAAGTGCATAAGATTTTGGCGAAAAAAATTCACTGTAGTTTATTAAACGATAAAATAATGGATAAGTGCATGGAAATTTTTTCGAAATTCCATGCTCACGTATAACCACGTTCAAATGTAATTTGAAATGCAACATCAAACATATCAGCTACATCAAAGACGCTGCTTTTGATGCGGAATGTTTCAATATTTCGTTATCATTAAAATATACATTAAAAGGTTGCAAATGGAAATGGAAATAGATGGCAATCTAAGTGTTCACCAACGCACTAGTCGGTTTTGTTCAGATGTTGAAATAGAAAGTTTGCAATTTACACCAAATATATAAATAAATTCGTTTTTTGATTTGCAAATAATGTTGCAGATTTTATTTTTTATTTAAATAAAACATAAGAATGAAAATAATAACACTGAGGAAAGAGGTAAAAACTTTCTGAAGTTGAAAATAAATTTCTTTGATTGCTATCAGGAAAGATTTTCAGAGAACAGTCATCCTGAAATTAGAGAAGTATTTAAATGCTAACAAATTAGCAGTTGCTATGCCTATTTTTAGCTGACAACTGCAGCTGTGGACAATATATCACTTGTTGATTTTTCCATTGTATTAAAATCGCCTTTAGCTAATCATCAGAATATTCAGCGATGGACAGCACCAAGCGAATAGCAGTTAAAGCTGCTTCAAATTCACTGTGCAGACTATTCTCTGAAAATCTTTCCTGATAGCAATCAAAGAATTTTACTTTTAAGTTTTTTCCATTATTTTACCGTTTACCATATAAAATCGCCTTTACCAACATATGTGATGTGACGGGAAACGCGAACAATGTTTGACAAAAGCATATGCGTGATATCATGCGTAAAATTCAGTGAAATTGCGAGCTAACGCGTAACGTTAGCATTAGTGCCATTTGTAACCCGTAAATTAAAAGTGTTCCATTTATTGTTGTTCAATTTCTTCATAATTGTTCAATTTAAATTCCAGATTTCTCAAACAGATTATTCAGTATTCTGACATTACACCCGGAAGTTAACATCCAATCTTGATAAATTTCAACAGGCAACAAATTTATTTACAAGCAGTCAGAGCAGATTTACATATCAGGAGGGAAATCGGTAATAAATCAATGAGAAATGAAAACTAAATGTTGCAAAATGGTTATATAAAATGAAATTCAAAACCGTCCAATTCATTTTCGTTTAATATTGTCTTTGTGGTCAGTGCTTTTCGTTCCTCAGTTATTGAAATCATTTTCTTTTTTTTGCGTATGGCTAATGTACCTGAGTTGCATCTTGTGCAAAATCACTGCGGTGGTATGTCCCTTGTTTATGAAGGCAGGGCATATAAATTAAAACGTGCCGACAGACAGAAATATTGGAGATGCTCGAAAGTATGTGCTAAATGTACAGTGTGTTTCCTTCGTTATTAAGAATTAGTTTATTTTGGTATAGGATAAAGAGGGTTGCGGTGGTGCCATATGGACCAACCTTGATGTGACATCGGTTATCAAGCGAAATGATCGCATCGAAAGCTGCCAGGTGGATGAGCACTTGACATACATACAAAATGGAAATGAAGGAGGTTTTGACAAAGCGCAGCGCGGAAGAAACAAAGCCCATCCCGGCCATTTATGATGTGGAAGCTTCCGCTGCGTCCGCCGAGCCATCAACATCTGGCTATTTAACTCTCTTTAGACGGGTAAGGGCCGCGATGTATGGCAACCGGGCAAAGCGATTCCCAAAACTGCCTAATCATCGCCGGGACCCGCAAATCCCGGTACTGTTTAGAACAACGAAGGCCGGTGATAATTTTTTATTGTGGCAGAGTGCATCGAGGCACATCCTGGTCTTTGCTACTGGTTACAACATTAGACTGCTGGCAGCCATGCGAACCTGGGGCATGGATGGTACATTCAAGATTGTACCTCAGTGGTATCAACAGCTATTTACCATCCATGCCTTTGCGGCCGCTAAACTGGTGCCAGCAGTCTGTTGCTTATGTACGGATAAAGACATTGGTACATACGGGTTTAAATCCCAAGCTATAATAAGCAGAGCAGCAGCTTTGGAGGTCGATCTCAATCCAGATACCAATATCTGTGATTTTGAGACAGCCCTGATTCAGGGCTACTATCGGAATGCGCGGGTTTAGGGCTGATACTTCCACTTCTGCCAGGCGGTACATCGGATAGCCGGTGAGCTGGGATTGAAAACGCGATATCGCCAGCATGAGGAAACAAGAAGAAAAATCAGAATGCTCTTGGCCACCGCTTTCCTCCCTGTACCGCATGTTAATACGGGTGTTAGCCTGCTTGAAGCAGGCTTTGTACATTAGCCGCTTTATTTCAATATTTTCGGCAGGAGTGGATGACCGATAAAACGCTGCCGCTTTGGAATGTCCATAATGTAAATATTATGACAAATAACCACTTGGAAGGTTAGCATAATCGGCTCAACAGAAAAGCGACTAAAGGTCATAACGAGTTATATGAACTGCTCCAGCTCTTTACATCGGAACAGGGTGTGATGGACACCCTGATTCAACAAGTGCTATCAGGAAACGCTACCGTTGGTGACTTAAGACGGTTAAACAGAGTTTATGCTCAAAAGCAGCGACAGGTTGCACAATATACGGGTGAATACATCAACTTTAGACGTACGCTGAAGCAGCTCCTAGAAGCTTTAATGTATATAACGCCGGAGCCGATTTAATGCCGCCTTCCAGTTGGTGGATTGTATTTTATTGTATTGTATTGTATTATATATTTATTGTATTGTACTGTATTATTTACTTTCTTGCTTTTTCGTTGTTTCCATTTTGTTAATGCTGTTCACTGTTGTTTTTTATTGTTGTTGTTGGCTGTTTTTTAGTGTTGTTGCTGCTGCTGTTGGGTAGTGAAAAATGAAAGTCACTATTTAACTTATTTGTTGTATTGTTTTTTCTGAATCATGACTATCGCATTTGATATAACGTCACTTTGGTACAATAAAATGTAGAATAATGACAAAAATTATTTTCGGGAATGCTGATCATGAAAAAGTATAAACTTTACCACAAATAATATATTTAAATAAACAAAATTTCAATGAATGACAAAACTTCAAACAAACATTGAAATTTTGGAATAATAAATATTTCCATTTTTTATCTTACGTCACTATTATTAACGTTACGTAATCCTAAATGAAATATTTGAACCAATGAAATGGAAAAATATTACAGCTAATCACAACTGAAGAGTTTGAATCAATTAGCAATTAGACAAGGAAAACCAACAAACCGACAAAGACTTCACGGCCCAATAAAATGAAAACCAATACGACAAAGATTTGGCGGTCCAATAAAATAGCGTGGGCAAAGACCAATAAGAGAAAAGTGGGACCGAGTAAAACCACCCCTTTGTCAAACTAGAACAAATTTGTTTAAAGCACTGAAAAAAGTTATAAATTTTATAAAAACATTGTTGCCTGACAAAACATTTTTATGAAAAAGCATTATGTATATAATATCACATTGTGGTGGGAGTAAAATAATAAAATGATAAGAGGAGTGAAATACAGCAACGCAACAGAAGGATCAACCGGACGAGGTTAAAATGAGAACCAAACAAAATTGACGGAACATGCAGCGTAGTTCTGAAGAAAAAGAAGTTTTAACAATAATAAATAAAATAAAATAAAATTGCGCTTCATGTTCATTTATTTCCGCGAGAAGTAGATTTTGTCTAATATCTGTTCAATTTCATTTCATGACCCAGTTTAAAATTTTTTCCATTAATACTTGATTTACCTTACTGTGATACTGTGCCTTTAAAATTTGTTTGTTGTTTTTCAGGTCAACTTGTCGTTCATTAATTCCTTACTGTAATTAGGTCATCATAAGTATTTATATTTTCTGTACCATTGTTGAGCTTCATAGCTATAGTGAGTCGCTAATAAGAACTTGAATATTAGCACTGTTGTTTTGCTTTTTAGCCTTGCATTTATTTATTATTTAAAATTAAAGAATTTTGTTGCAATGTGATGTTCAGAAAATATTACATGTTTTTGATCTGAAAATTTATTTAAATTCACTTAAAATCTGAAATTGTTGCTTAAAATTTTTACTCATAGATTCGTTGATTTATCGCCAACGGATAACTACTGTTGCACCTGTTTTTAGATTTTGACCGAAGATGATTAACAATGAAATTCGGTACTCCGAAAAGTACCAAGACGAGCGAGGATATGAATACAGACATGTTCATCTGCCGAAATGTCTTGTTCGCTTTGTTCCGCGTGACCGACTGATGACCGAAGCGGAATGGCGTAGTCTTGGCATTCAGCAGAGTCATGGATGGGAGCACTATTTGATACATAATCCTGAACGGCATATAATCCTCTTTCGTCGCAAGATTGCTTCTGATTCAAGCAACAAACAAACAATTGGAGGAAAAAAAACGGTGCGAAATTCACAACATGGCAAGGAAAACAAAAAATGCAATCGCAATTAATGTAATATGCAAGTGTTGTTGTTTTGTTTGTTAATTTTCTTTTGAAGAATTTCGTTCTACTGCATTTTATCTGCTTTATCTTTGATGAGTAGAAAGTTGATGGCGCTTAAAAAATAAACAGTTTCCAAAAGTTGGATAATTTGTTCATCACTGAACTTTCTTTGTTAAAGTTTTTGTATCTTTCAACGAATAAACTGGCAAATTATTAAACAAACTGGTCACAACACCTCTGACAATTGTACTGCAACCGTGCATGAGGGTGAAATGTAAGCCAACCTGCAATGGCATCGGACGTTGCAAAATGCACTGCATGATGAAATTGTCGCCAGGCATGACCATGTCGGTGTTTGTTAAAACAAGTCGACCAGTTTGGTCCCAAGTGGTGCACATTATTTTCTGCGTAAATCCGGTGCGTATTGGGCAGCTGGTGATACCGCTTTCTTCTGGCTTCAAAAAATACGCTTGCGCTTCAAAGTGATTACAAATGGGAACAGAATTCGGCTTCGTCATCCACATTCCACGTTCCACGTCCGAATGATGTACGTGGCGACAAAGCACCCCCACGTGATCACCGGCTCGAACTTCTTTAACGGGTCGTTTGAATATTTGTATATCAGAAACGATAGTGTCCAAGCATTTTCCAGCACCGACCAGTTGAACTCTATCACCTTTGCGCAGAATGCCTTTTTCGATTGTACCCACAACGACAGTACCCCTACCAGTGACTACAAAACTCGAAGAAACTGGCAAAATCAACGACGCGTTCGTGTCCCGCTTCGGAGCTTCGAGCTTGTCCAACTCTTCTAACAAACGTTCTACAGATCGCTGACCAAAATCACCGTCCACCTGATCGAGGGCCATCAATGCCGAACCGACGACAACTGGAGCTTTGCTGCTGTCGAAGCCAAATTCATCAAGCAACTCACACACTTCCAATTTCACCAATTCAAGCAAATCAGCATCCACCATTTCTGCCTTGTTGATAAAAACCACTATCCGTTGGACACCGACTTGTTTAGCAAGCATTACATGCTCGCGTGTCTGGGGCATCGTTCCTTCGGCTGCATCGACAACTTCACCCACAAGCAAAATAAAACAACCACAACAATGTAAACCCAATATCAATTGAACCTCATTTTGATAATTACCCAGAATGGCCGCATCCATTTGTGTCGCACCGCAGATCATGTTTTTAATAAAATCTTTGTGACCAGGACAATCCGTATGAGAATATTTGCGCTTTTTCGTCTCATAACCAACGTGAGCTATGCTGATTGTAATTCCTCGTTGCTGCTCTTCTGGTGCTTTGTCGATTTCGTCGAAAGGGACAAATTTAGTATTTGCTCAAATTAATTTTAATTAAATAATAAAATTACAAGCAAAAGCAAACCAAACTTTACTAGTTTTAGACAATACTTTAGTCAATGCAGCAGTCAAGGTTGTCTTGCCATGATCAATATGACCGATCGTACCAATATTAAAATTTTCTTTCGTCGCCTGAGTGCAAAATTTCCGATATATCAGAGTATTGCTCAATTCATACTCGATTCTAACTAAAAGAAACATACTCTAAGTAAATTTTACAATACATTTACAATACTCTCACAATAATCTGCAGCAAATAATTTGGTTACAAACGGCGAGAAACTTCGTTTCACCACTTGCTTTAATGACATTTGACTTAAATGATACATCCTTAAAAACGCTTTTATAAGAAAATTATAAAAATATAAAGAAAACAGTATTTGAAAATTTAAAGGTCACAAAGAAATTGTAATAAGTACAAAAAATGTTAGTTATTCTCTAAATAAGATCGTTAAAAAGTTTCTCAACTTGTAACCAAAAAATAAAAATGACTTGCATTAAAACGGTGAATTAACAGTAACATACTGGTTATATAAAATAAAGACAAAAGAAATACTCGCAAACATTTAATGTATGCAGATATTAATTCCAAAACTAAGCTAACTTCAACTAAATCTAAATAAACAGTAAGCTAAATCAAACTATGTATGCATGAAAGCTTTTTGGTAGAAAAATAAGCCTACTTAATTTTCAATGTTAAGTGAATGTAAGCTAGAAGATTAAGATTAAGCTAGAAAAAAAATTTTTTTTTTATAAAAAGCACCGCATTTTGATTTTTAAAATATTCCATACACTAATCAATGCTACAGTACTTCCTTTGTCAAGTATTAATGCTTAATTTAATGCAAAAAACGCTGATTAAAGTGGGAAATTAGTAAAGTCTGGTTTTAATGAACAATTGAAGTTGTGTTTTTCAACACTGAATTATGTAGACAAAAAATTAAATATTTAAAAATTGTACAATTTGTGCAGTTTAATGTAATTGGAGAAATAAAAAATTAATTAAAAATTTGAAATATAAAGCAAACATGTTTTCAAAGTGAAAGCATTCAAAATGGATACAATTATAAGTAAAATTACGTTTATGAAATTTGACTACTGTACAAATTAAATATAAGTTCGTATCCTATTTATAGATAGGCTGAGCTGTTAATCAAGCAAAATGTTTTAAAAAAGAATGCAGAATTTATTCCATCTTGTAGAAGTTTACACTTCAATCAGTGATTTCAACTGTATTGTATAACTGCTTTATGGCTCATCATTTTCGCCTACTCCCATGTATAAAATTGCAACTTGAAAATCATTATTTGCACACTGATTTTTTTTCTTTTAATGACTTTACTTTTCAAACGCTAGAATAAAGAACTATAATGTGCGTTTATGAACATTTTTGATGAACGTGAATTTTATTTATGAAATTTTGAATATAAAATTTTCAAAATTTGAATGTGGTATGTTACGTGTACAAAACAATTTTTGAAATATTTTGTGTATTTTTATTTCAAAATTGATATTATTGTTATATTTTATAAATATTTCACAGTGAATTTAAATTTTAATTGGTTTCAATGTGGATGAATGAGATATTGTTCACTGTTTTAGGTGTGTAATGCCGGTAAGATTTTACTGCTAACTTGGAATAGAGCCTGAAATGGATGAACAGGAAAGTGGCATCACTTGTCCAGATCCAGATCCTACTATTCTTGAGCAGATTTTAATCGCTATTAGCAAAATTAAACGAGAGCGTCAGCGTTGTACGTTGGAACGTATCATACATAAGATGGAAAATGCTGGTATCGAAGCAAAAAAAATTGAACATCAAGTCAATTTGGCTTGTCGGAAAGGATTAATTGTTGAAACACCCCCAACTGGAGATCGTGCATGCTCTTACCATGATGCTTGTCTTATGAGAATGCCTGCTCGTAAGGTGCAAGTAAGTCTTTATCATTGAAAAGTAAAATGATTTGGTTATCATCTGAAAATTAATTCTCTAGTTTATTAACAATATATGTATTTCATTGCATCATATGAATGAAATATTGAATGGTAGTTTCGTTTTATTTTGTTTTACTTTTGTTTAATGAAATTATTATTTAATATAGTAATGGGTTTTAAATTATAGTTTGTCTAAAGTTGTTCTTGTTTAAATTATTAGGATGATTTTGGGGATTATGATTTGTTGTTTTCTTTTGGAAAAGATTATTTATTTCATCGATCTTATATATATATATATATATATATATATATAAACTTTAAATTTGCCATATTCTTTTTATAGTCAAATCGGTGTGTATTTTGCAAAACAGTGAGAAAGCAACACAAGGATGGATCGGTGGATATTGTACTAACTTGCAAAGAGTGCAAAAAATCAGGTTAATATTTTTTTTAATATGATATTTGAAAGTATTTTTATTTGAGCAGATTTATCGAAAATTGTGATTTTCATTGCAAATTTTAGTCATTTTCCACTTGAATTTTGATCAGCAATTTCGAAGCGCATGAATATGATATGAATTTCCTTTCGTTGCCTTTATGCATGCATTTTAAAAATAATATGTTTTTTTTTGCCGTTCATAGCTTTTGTTTATATATTTTTTAGCTATTTTTTTCTCCTCATTTTTCAACCATATCAGTTTGCATCGTCTTTGTATAATATTTGTTTGTTGCAACAAAAAATTTTATTTTTCATAGCAATACTTTGTTAATAATTTTGTTTTTTGTCGAAATGTAATTATTAGTTGATTGAAGTTGTATTTTTTGAGATTATGTGCCAACGAAGCTTGGCATTTGTTCGTTGGGTTTTGTTAATTGTACTTGATTTTTATTTGCGCCATTGCAGGTCACGCTTCTTGTTGGAAAGTTTCTGTGGAATTGGCGAAAAAGGTGATCGATAGCGGTGAAAATTGGCATTGTGAAAAGTGCAAATCGTGCAGTATCTGCGAGAAAGACGAACAAGAGACAGTAACTTTGGAAATTGTACGAAATTTTCTGCTTTTCAATCATTTTTTCCTTCAGCTGATGCGAATAGTGTGCAACAGTTGTGGCAAAGGTTATCATTGGAATTGTTTGCCGACCAATCTACAGTCTACAAGTTTGTTGTGGTTGATTTTTCTTATTTTGCACGATGCTTTGCTTTTTTTTATTTATTAATTTATTATTATCCGTACAAAATATTTGAATAATTGACCCAATGTTGAATGTGGTGTTAATGTTTCACTTTGTTCGTTGTATTTTTGAATTATTGTCGTTTAACAAGAAAAGTGATGTTTTAGAAACCCTGGCTACTTGTCCCGCTTGTGAAAAGAAATCGAAAAAGCCTTCTAAAAGAAAAGCTTCTACATGTACTGTAAAAGTGGCCAAAACACGGGGTAAAGGAAAAGCTCAACCGATTGTTGTCAGGTAATCGCGGCTATTGTACAGTATTGTTTTTTGCTACAGTACTGCATTGTTTTTGCAGTTGCATGTACAATCCCAGTGCAACTTATCGCAAATTATCAATATTTCATTGATTCATACGTTTAATTGATGTTAGTTAAATGTTGGAAATATAATTTTTAATCTTTTAGTTCGGATGATAACGCTTCTCCAAGTCGATCAATGACTCCAACTCTTGATGGGCTCCCTGATGGTATGCAATGCATGCGTTTTTGTTTAAATTCACTTTACGTTGTATGCAATTCACAATTTTTTTCAGCTGTTGTTTTGCTTTGTTCCTTCTATTTTAAAATAATAATTGAATCACTGAATCGGAATGGAACGTGTTTTGTTTTTTTTTTGATATTTGATATTAATATTGATGCTGTGTTTTGATATATGCTGTTTGAATATAGTTTTTTATCACTTTTATATTTTATCAGGTATTATTTCTCAAGCGGATATTGAATTATACAAACTGGTGCACAATGAAGCGTTGAAATGTTACGATTCTTTGCCAGAAATGGCTACGGATCGAGTTTGTCCTCCGGAAATTTGCGTCAGTGGTTTTTACATGAAAAGTTGGTATTCGTCACCTTATCCTCAAGAATATGCATGGTAAGATGCAATGTTGTTGAAAATTTTTTTCTTATTATTTTTGTGTCTTTACGCTTCTCAGTTTGAAAACGTTGTATCTTTGTGACTTCTGTTTGAAGTATTTGAAAACCCAACAAATGCGGTTCAGTCATCAGGTGAGAAAATTATTCCCAGTCTTTTCCCATTCGTCATGAGAAATCAAGTGATTTCTTTTAGCACAAATGCA
The DNA here is from genome assembly GCA_002221485.1 of Trichinella murrelli. NCBI lineage: Eukaryota > Metazoa > Nematoda > Enoplea > Trichinellida > Trichinellidae > Trichinella > Trichinella murrelli. The sequence goes on along the minus strand of CM008133.1, from coordinate 16,311,016 downwards.
GATTGTTCCATCCACCTGGTGATGAGATTTACCGCCAAGGGAATTTATCATTTTTTGAAGTCGATGGAAACAAATCCAAAGCATACTGTCAAAATCTTTGTCTTCTTGCCAAATTGTTTATTGACCACAAAACATTACTGTACGATGTAGAACCATTTCTATTCTACGTACTTACTCTGAGGGATAAGACAGGATTTCATCTTGTCGGGTACTTTTCAAAGGTTAGAAGATTTTTATTTTTATTTTTTGAAAGCACTATTGTTTGAGATGAAAGCTTTTTTTTAAAGGAAAAGTTCAATGTCCAGAAGTTCAACGTTTCTTGTATAATGACACTTCCAGCTTTTCAAAAGAAAGGATACGGTCGTTTCTTGATTGATTTCAGTAAGTAGTATTCTTATTCTTTTGTTTTTTTTTGGTAATTTTGCTCTGAAGAGAAAGTGCAAGTTTAAAAAAAATCAGTACCGTGAATTCATTTTGCTGACCATTGAATTATTGCTTTTCTTAGGTTATTTGTTGTCGAAAAGGGAGGGTATTCTTGGCACTCCAGAAAGACCGTTGTCTGAACTTGGTCGGATTAGTTATGAAAGTTATTGGCGTTATGTTATAATGAAATATCTGAGTGAACATCGAAACGAAATGACACTTTCTTGCAAAGGTAAGCATGAATTGGTCATATTCTTTTCTTCATTTGGTATTCAATTTTTTATTCACAGATATCAGTGATTCAACAGGCATGCAGATGTATGACGTTTTTCAAACTCTTCAAAATTTGGATATGGTCAGAACGCAAGGAAAGAAGTAAGTGATCGATCGTGCCACAATGATGATCATATTAATATTTTAATGATTTTTTTAATTTTAAAGAGTTATTTACTTGGTCAATATGAATAAAGTGGATAAGTACATGGAAACGCATCAAGTGCATTTTAAATTGGATGAAGCACGACTTCGCTGGGTTCCACCTAAACAAGAAGCTAAAATACCAGAAGTGCGTATTTATTATGTTGGAATATTGTTTTCAGTTTTCCAACTTTTGATCAATATTCAATAATAGGAACCTCCGAATAAAGTTAATCAGACGCAAGTTGAATTGCCAAAAGAATCACCTGTGAAAAGTCAGAATGAACGATCTCAGAGGCGTCGTAAGAATCAACCAGTGGTACCTCCGCCAACTATTAAATTACGAAAAAGGACAGTGCGAAAGGCATATAATGAAGAAGATGGTATGTTTTATTTTTTCTTATCGCACACAAACACACACATATGAACGCATAGTTTTTTTTAATTAGGATTGTTATTTTTTAATCAGATTTATGTTTTGTGTTATAAATACGCGTGCATCGTATTGTTTAATTTTTAATAAGACTACACATGTGATAAATTTTTAAATTAAATATAGTTTTTGTGCGGTTCAGTTTTTGGAAATTTTATTCACGGATCATAGAGGTTTAAATTGCAATTGATTGTGATTTAAAAGACGATAATTTTGACTATGTGAACATTGTTTTTGGTATTTTCAACGTGGTGCTGATTTTGAGGTGAAATTTTGAACGTGAATTAATTGATTTGTGATATTTTAGCGAGTCGGGATGAACAGCTGAACGATGAGAAGCAACCAGAACAACAGCAACCAATCAAAAGGCGTGGTCGACGCAAAAAAATCAATGTTGAAGTTACTAATAACATTGTCACCCGTCAGGCTACTTTGAACGAGATATTTCAAAGTATGCAGTTTGTGTGCTTTTGATTCCTTGGTTAATTTTTTTTTCTTTTCTATAGCAACTCCAAAAAGGAAATTGCGTCATCGTCGTGTGCCAGAGATACTTGAATCCAACAATGCAGAGAAAGAAATTTCGAACGACAAAATGCAGGGTTGTTCTGAAAATGCAGAATCTCTGTCAAGAACAGACAATAATGAGGAATCTCTGATGGATGTATTTGAATCGGAAAGTTGGGAAACGAATCTTGAAAGACTTATTGAAACGAATCAGTGTGATGAAAATGAAAACGACTTGAAGGTTGTTTTATTTGTTTCATTCATCTATTTGTTTATACTTTTTACTAATTTCTGAATTTGGCATTGATATTTAAAATTTTGATTTTTTTCACTCGGACAACTTTAGGCAGTGGAAAATGAAGATTCATCGACATTTTTATTAGCTGATTCAGCTGAATTGTTATCTACGGATGAAAAAGCTGGACCGAGCGATTCGAATTTCTGGACTGGAAGTTTGTCTATTTCGACTCTTAATGACGAAGAAATAGATGCAGAAGCGAAACAAGAACAATTGCAAGATGTAAACCAAGAAGAAGAAATAGAAAAAGGAGATGAGCAAAGGGAAGAAGTAGAAGACAAAGAAGAAGATGAAATTGATGATGATGATGATGATGAAAAAGCAGATGAATCTTTAAAAATATCTGCAGCCGATGAGGAAAGTGACGTCGATACAGATACAGAAATTCAACAGTTGACCATCGGATCAATGGAAAAATTGTCTGAAGATGGACCGCCAGTATTATTGCCAATGACCTACGATAGCTGTCCATCTACTCCACATGATAACAGTGCGAGCCAGCAGTTGACAATGCCATTGTTGAAAGCGAGCGATAATGCATCTGTAAATCGAGACGATTCAAGTGAAGAAGCACTGGAGATTGGAAATAATGACAGTCCAATTTCTAGTAAGCTGAAAGAATTGAATTCATCTGAGCAAGCAGTCTCAGAAAAACAACCAGGCCAACGGAAAAAGCCACTCAGCAAGCGAAGCAGTGAAACTAGTGCGAAATCATCACCTTTGGAAGAATCACAGTCAGTGTCCTATACACCTTCGAGTTCTGTTCACTTTCCAACATTTACTGATTATGCAACAGATTCCACTAGTAAAGTCACCACACCGGGATCTTATTTTGGGCAGTCCAAATATCCACTTGCAGAAGAAGATAATTGCATTAATCGATCGAGTGATTATGAAAGCTATACAAAACTGTGTTCATTTAGTGGGGAATTATTTGACCATCATCATCAGCAGCAGCAGCAACAACAACAACAACAACAACAGTATAGTTTAACAGCGTTGAATTCTTTTCAGTCTACGTCTTCAGCTGCTGAAATGCAGCAAATTATGGGTGCCAATAATCCATCAGTATCCATGGCCAGTTATAATCCATCATCGTTCACATTGCAACACGGCAGTAATAACAACGCCAACAACAGCAATAACAACAGTAATGCGAATTTGCAATATTCAGCCGGTACATTATCATCATATTATTATTATCCATCAGTGACTAGCAATGTCTGTCAGCCTGTAGATGGTGATTTGGGACTTTCAACGGCAGGTCTGAATTCGAATTTTTACGTCAACCCATATATGCCATTTGGTGGTTCATCAACAGTTGGATATTTTCAACCGAATTCGACTGCAGCAACCGCGACAGGAGCTTCCGCAGCATCGATGACTGCCCCGTCAAACAATGCTTCGCCGATGGGACTCGGTGTGATGAGATTACCTCAAGAAGCTCACTCTGCAGCAGTGAGTGGCTTTCAGCAGACATCAGCAGAAAATAATTTGGTCGCAACTGCAGCCGGCTCGGTGCAGGCAAATCCGACCACTATAGCCGGTGAAAACAATTTGTTTTATAGCAATTTATCCCAAACAGCATTGATGTCTGACAGTCGTAGATGAGAAAAAACCATCACAGTATTTTTAAGTAATGAATATTTCGCTTTCTTGTTCATTATTTTTGTAAACCGCTGTTTTTCTTATTTATTCTTTTATTAATGTTGTTTACTGTATTGAAATGTATTTTTATTTGTGTTACACATTAGTGCACATTTCCTTTTACCATACTACTGTAAAATAGTTTGAAGTCTGTTTTTGATTAACCAAGCATAATGTAAATTGCCTTTTTTGTATCGGTTTGACTTTTTTAATAAGTGGAATATCGATAAAATCATATTCATTATAGAAATTAGAAATATCAAATTTTTAATTTTTTGCACGAGGATTTAACATTTATTAATAAAAAAACTTATTATTAGGTACCAAGAGTTGAAAAGTTGTAATAATGTGTATTATAATTCAGACATGATGTCGATGAATGGGACAAGTTTTCTGAAAACGGTGGATATCAAGAAATGTGAACTTTTTGGTACTGTATATACATCGATGATTAATTGAATTAATAATTAAAATTGCTTCAGCAATTAAACAACGAAATATTTATAAGTTCTTTGAAAAAATGCTAGTCGTGCTTCAAAAATGCTAAGACTATACGTTAGATTTCTTCTGTTCAATTTGCAAATCTGTAAACAGCATACTGTTTAAAGATGGAAAATTAATTTCTATGTATTATTTATTTCACGTTGCATTAACAATGTATTCTTTTTGACTGTTTCCATTGCAGTGGCTTGTATTATTAGTATTTTGAAAGTATAATTTATTATTGAAGTGACTGTCAAATCTCATCAGTAGTTTTGTCAAACTGCAGTGACGGTAAAGGAGTGTCAGATTTAAATGCAATAATATCTGTCATAATGATACGTTCTTTATTTGTAATTTAAAGTAATAATTGTTTTTTGATTCAACAACATTTTGTGCACAATTTATCTAATCCATTTAATTTGACGTTTTTTGTTTGGGGATGTCGTAATTCAATATAAACTATTAACTTATTTAGCGGTTCATCGATTCGACAAAACTGTTTTTTATTGAGTATAGAGTTAATGGATTTAACCAGTGATATCCAAATATCAAATCATAAAACATTATTAAAAGCGACGTAAACATTCTTATAAATTACAAGATATTATTCTGTCGGCAGATAACGGCAAAACTTGCTACTGCCTCCTTTCCAGATATAACAACACTGGTTCGAAATTCGACCTATTCAATTAACCCATAAAGAAAAAATAAACAGCAGTTGCTGTTTTCCAATCCTGCCAAACTACCACAAGTGCTACAAATGCAGCCTGCTGTAAGGCTGTCTAACATTCAATATCAGTTGCTTCTCACTATCAAAGTTACAATGGACTTCACCCGCTGGCGAAAAAATTGATTATGAATTTAACAGCTGTTAGGCCAACAGTTGTTAGCAATCAGATGTCTGTTTTGAACTTTCATCTAAAAGTTGACCCTGAACTACATATTCGCACAGAAATGCCAGCTTCAGACTGTTCAGAGTAGCCAAAATACATTTGCAACATTTTAATTGCAAGAAAGAAATGTAATTGTACATAAATATAATTAATTACACTGAAAAAGTTTCGCGAAGAAAGTAAACTAGAATTTAAAATCTGCATCTTAGATCAAAGTTATAATTTGATCACAGCTTACAGATTAAGTTACTTGATTTTTACATTTATACTGTAGTGTATTGTATTTTGAAATAAATAAATAAATGTGCCAAAATAAATATTTTACAATAAAAATAAAATTATATTAAAATTTTATTTAATTTTTTGCACTAACTGTTTAATTTCAAAAAATTAATTGTTTAATCTTTTAAAATGTCAGTTACAGTATCCTAAAACTTTTATTTAAATTAATAGATAAAATCTAAACTGATTGAATTATAATATTTATTTTAAAATTTGCAAAATATTTTAAAATAAATATATATTTCTATGTTATAGATTACTTTATCCTTAAAACATAACTCTAGGTCAGAAAACAAAGCATTTGGTAGGTCACAGAAGGCGGGAAAATTGTTGCTCATTAAGTTGTATGACTTCTCTCTGTTGTTTCAGTCGAGTCCTTGAGCTGTTGTTGTGTGCGCCTGTCGCTCTTTCAGGTAACGTATTATTCTTCGTATATATTTATTTCATTTTTATGTATTAATGTTAGACTAAAACCTTTAATGTATTTAATTAAAAATACATTTATTTCAGTTATTTTAAATTTAAACTAAAATTGTTAAACTTTAAAGTGTTGAATTTTGTATTCATTTCACCTGTTTTTGTTTATTTAAAGAAAGAAGTGTCTCTTGCTGTGAGCTGAGTGTTTTTATATAGAATCTAGAGTTGGTTTTAAATTTGCAACTTTAGTATTGTTTTTGACTATTATCTTTGCAAATCAATACTTTGGTCTGTTTTGTTTTTATTTGTTTTATTAATTTCATTTCATAAAACATACTAAAAATAACTTATTATTTAAAAATAATTTCGGACCTTGACACTGTTGTGTATGGGGCTGCATATGTATATTTGTTTTCAATTGTCTTGCTTTAGACTTGCTCTTCCAAACATGGTCAGCCGGGAAATATACTATTCAGAAAAGTATGAAGACGAGAAAGGATATGAATACCGTCATGTCCACTTGCCGAAATCACTCGCTCGTCTAGTGCCCCGTGGTCGACTGATGACGGAAAGTGAATGGCGCCGAATCGGGATCCAACAAAGCCGCGGATGGGAGCACTACATGATCTTCAATCCGGAGCCCCATGTTATCCTGTTTCGTCGCAAGAAAGTCCCGGAACCGGTGAACAACAATGGTGATGAAAATATGCCGCCAAACGAAGTTCTGAATGATGAGATTTCTAAATGAAAAATGCGTTTAATTTTTACTTGTACTTGATACTTGTATACTTGATCGCTTTAGCTTATGTTTTATCTATTTAACTGCAATGGTTTCGTAATGACTATTGATGATTTTGGTTCATCAATCATTAGTAAAAGTTATTTATTAAATTCTTGACCTTGTATGCAGAATAATTGCAAATTGTATGCATAAAGTGAACAATTATAAATCTAACTGTAGCCAAAGCAGCACGATTATTCAGAAAATTATGCGAGTTATTTGAATTAACCGCAATAATTACAAACATAATTGAAATTACATTTTAATTTTAAAAATCCAATTACTTTGCAAACTAAATTTATAAATGTAAATTTTATAAACAGCGAAAGTGACATAGGGATAAGTTGAACAAAAAAGTAAATTAAAGACAAGTACAATTAATAACCTATATTTTTAAATATAAATATTCTTAATAAATAGAAATATTTTAAATTATTTTCATGCTGAATGCTAAATGAAATTTAAAATGTTATCATTTCCAAATGCAATCATTGACCGATTTTGTCTGTTTTAAATATGTGCATTTTTTGAAATGCCCCAGATGCTATCACTGTACCTGTGTGCAATTTATGCTAATTTTATAATATCTACTTTTGTTTACTTTTTATTTGAATAAATTAATTTGTTCGTTTATGTCATCTCAATGCATTTTCATTTGAATTTTAATTGATGTACTTAATTATTAATGCTTATTTTATATCGAAATCAAAGCGGTAAATCCAGGCAAATTAATGTTAATATGAAATAAAATCTTGTTTTAAAATTTATTTTTACATTGTCAAATAATACTTTATTACTTTTGTGAAAAAAACTTTTTCGCATAAAATTGTATCTTTTAAAATAATAGTCATCTTAATATGTTAAAGTCAATGTCACACTGATGGAACATTAAAATGAGGGTCGTTGGAAAAATTGCAACATGACAAAACGATGCAATGCCGCGCAATTCACTGCATGAAATAGCATCAACTGAGAAATGGTATTATAAAACAAGATATTTGTAAAAGACTTTCTCGTAAAATGGACCATTAAGCAACAGCTTCTGGGTAAGGTATATAAAAATCTTAAAGTATCTTTTCATAAACGCATTCGACTTCCCTCATTTGACCTCTTGGCTACTTCCTTATACTGTTTACTTCTTTACGACTCATTGACGCTTATTCATGTATTTACAATCTGAAAATTGAAAATACCGTCATCTCCATTTTGCGAGTTGTAAATTTCAAATAATGCTTCAATGTTTCAATTTGCGGTTATTCTAAATGATTTATTTAATTTTTTTCATTTCAAATTGCCCATGATCTGATACTCAAATGTGTTAATCAAAATGTTCATACTAATATTTTATATACTTAATTGAAAAAATTAGATAATGAAATGTACTGTTAAATTAATTTAAAATTAGTTTTGTTATTGTTGTGAAATATTTAAGCGTAAAAATGCTTAAGAATAAATATCGTTCATTTTTCAATAAACTATCTAATCTGACCTAATATGGCAATTATCCGATGTTTTAAAGAATTTTTATTGCTTTATAAAGATTTTTATCTAAGAAACGGAAGTTTCTTATCTGATATTCTTTATTGATTGCTCTATTGTAAGTGCTGTTATGAATTCTTTCTTCAACATATATGCACAATTCATATTTGTTTTGTAAATATCACATTACAAAGTGATTAATTTTTTTCTTTTTAATAACTATTTTTTATTGAAATAAATTTCTATATCTATTTATATGAAATATATAATTATATCAAATTTGTAATAAACAGATAATAATATGTGAATAAATTATATCAACAGTAAGATGATGCGTTAATTGAAAAATGCAGTTGTTGTGAGGAATTTGTTTTCTTTATGGTTGTTGTTGCCTAACTATATGGTAATTTTGCAGTCTGGACGGCGAAATACTTTACACATCTGACGCCGTTTGGATGTTTATTGTTTGTGATCAAGCCGCTAATGGTTCTCTTTGAAAAGTCTCTTCAAACACTTGCAACGATCAGCTGATGATGATGCCAGTCTATCCGGTGTCAGCTGCCCGGATGTCGGGGCCGTTTTTCAGCCGCTGCTTGAACAACACCAACTGAACATTCGATTGTTTTATTATCCATTGAAAAGCCATGTTTTGCATGCGGAAAAATGGGCTCATCTAATTTTTACATCTTTCCAATTCGGCAGTGCAATTTGTACTCGAAAAAATATCCACTATCTTTGTTTGATCAGTCATATAAATTAATTAATTAATAAACTGAAAAATGTAATCAATAAATAAATCAATATTCAAATTCATTTGATGCAATTTTATATATTTATGCTATTCGAAAAGTGTTTCATTTCAAGCTTATTTATATAATTAATTTCTTAGATAACAGGCAAGATTATAACATGCTTTGATTTATGCCTAAAGCAAAACAATTCTCTAGATAAAATCATTCTTCATTACAGATGACCTGATTTTTTTATAAAGATATCTAACAACACACTGATCATTAAAACAATGTAGCTTTCATGTAAAAATTACGATCAATCATAGGTAATGACTTGGTTTCTTTTCATATATTTTTGTTTACTAATTTAACATTGCTCAATAGATTACAATTTTTAATTTTTGTTTAATAATTAAGGTTTATTTCAAGCTGAACTGCTTTTAACGTTTGGTAAATGAATTTTTCGTTAGAACAGTATTCTTACTAATTAATACAAATATCGTTATTTCACCTGTGAGCGTTACAAAATACTTATATGATATTGAACAGATTTTTAGTATAGTACATGAATATGTTACATATAGTATGCACAGTTCGAAAAGTAAAACTGTTTGTTAAATAATTTGGGTTTGAATGCAGTTAAAAGTAATTTATTGCAATATCAAGGGCAATAATTATTTGAAACATAAATGAAAATTTGCTTATGCACATTTTCTTTTACTTGGTTTTGAGATTATCATTTTATTATATGTATTTATATTATTACTGTGTACATATATCTATATGCGCATCTTTATTTAATCGCAATTTACATGCAAGCAATAAACAACACATGATAACGGAAAAAAGTTGCTATTTCAGAAAATATTGTAGTTAATGCAATTTTAATAAGGTGGAGTCTGCGAATTACATTTATCGAATTACAAATTGGAATACTGTGTTTGATAATGATGCATTTATTATTCGATAAAATAAAAACAAAATCAGATGTTAGTTTTCTATCCATTTATTATAAAAAGAAAATAACATAATATATTATGCAATAATGCAAAATTAAATTAAATGAATTGTTTATTTCAAAAGTGATCTAATGATTTTTCCAGTGGCTTTGGTAACGTTGCATTCTCATGACGGTTGTTCAACTTTTCAATACAATCACTAACATCTTTCGTAGCGTGTGAAAATGCACAGTTGTTAACCCGTATAATTTACCTGAGGTCAGTGTTTAGGGTCTGCCGAATCCTAAAATGCCCTTCACCTTGGGTACCGTTATCTTTTACTTGAAAACGCCGACGATGCCGGTGGTCGTTTCTTTGCAACAATTGATGACCTAGATTGATTTACCTCTCATGAAAACTTCCCCTTTACTGGGCAACAGTAAAGTCTACTGTAACTGAAACGGTGGACTTGTTTACATTGTCCTGGTATTGGTATAACGGTTGTAAAATGTTTTAGGGTCGCTTTGGTGTGGTCTTGCGGAACTTCTGAACATCAGGACGAAACCAAAACAAAACAAAATAGAAACAAAATAGAAAATAGAAACAAAAACGATTTGAAAGCTAGATACAGACTTCATTTGTCGATTCCTGTTTCACTTGTTGCTAATGTTTATCATTTTCCACTGAAATGTCGTTTTTAGCATTTACATATTTTTATTTTATTAATGATAATTAGAGACTTCATTTTTGAATGTATTTACTTTTATTTTTCACTGTAGTGATGCACAACTACAAATTACATTCAATAATGGAAAGCATATACATCTCCAAAAGTAGGTTTAAGCTTAAAATAAAAACAGACGTTTCAGTTACTATATTGCTTAACGTATTACCTTACTGTGAACATGTCATTAACTAACAAGATAATGATTTTGCATGATTTGTCAACCGTGGTATCTTAAAAACGCATTTTCAGAGTAAGTTAGTAATGCAATCAACTTTCAGTTTAAAGTAAAATAAAACATGCTGCTATAATGAAGTTAAGTACAGTTTTGGTAATTTGAGGTTTTATTTTTATTTTTACTACAATTTTCTGTTTAGTTTAAACTAATTATTGTTATATGTTTGTTCAAAGTTCCTTGAATTTTTAATAAAATGCAAAGCTTATTTCCACTAATAAAATGTAAAGCAAACTTAAGTGAAGAGGAAACACAGGATGCAACTGTTTATTTTTTAACTTTACTGCCCATCCGCATTGCAATGCAATGTTATTAGCAAAAAGAATTTTCAGTGATGTAACTTAATTGATAAGTGAAATTAAGTTTTGTGGAATTGCTTTCTCTTTAGAAATTTAAATACTTCCATGCTTTATAATAGAATTCACTTCCACTGCATGGGAAAATGTGGATTAGAATCTATGTTTTGTGTTTACCACAAAGTTTGCAAGTGCGATTATTTTCAACAAAATGTTTCATTTCTTGCAAAATGTGACGCGGATAAACGAAGTTAAATCATAAGTTATAGTCGAGCAATTAAATTGTGTATGTAAATTGTTATCACTATGAGGAATTTTAACAACACATTGTAAGAACTATTACCCCATGCATTGATTCTTTGAAGCGCATTTCAAAATTTTTTACCATGGCCAAAGCATAATAATGTCTGAAAACAGTATGAATTTAGCAAGTAAAAAATACAGTATTTTTATAAAGGGGACTGCATTTTGTTGTTTAAATTTTATTTTCATAAAACTTGAGGTAAAATAAAACGTCCAACCTAGTGCTATCATGCAGTAAAAGCTTATGATAATCATTTTTTATATGTGATGGTGTTTAGTGGATCTTTACAGCATAATATTTATTTTTTGATTGGAAAAGTCTAGTCATTCAGTTTCAAAAGTCCAAGTCTGAAAATATCAAATGTCTTTATCGTGTTTGGAAGTAATGTTAATTTTAAGTGAAGAAAAATTCAACAAAGTTATTCTGATTTAACAGCAGCCTGTATATTTATTTTCTGACCGAAATTCTTTAAAATTTTTTCTTTAAAAGGAAGTCAGCATTATTTGGTGAAAAAACAGGTAGAACTCTGCTTGGCACCACCTAAGAACAAAAAGACAGAGTGTTCGTTTTTTCTTATTGCATACAAAAGGTTGCCTGACCAATAAAATAAAACAACTCACCGTAACCTGATGATACGTTTGAATTTGCAGAAAAAAGAAACTATTTTTCACCACCGTAAATAACCATGATGTAGTTGATTATGATTGAAAGAGGAATTTGTCGAAAATTTTGTTTTAATAAATACTGTGCAAAATTACATTTATTTTTCACAGTAGTTGTTTTACAATTTAATTCGTGAATATATTAACAATTTTTTCATATAAACAATACAACTGCATATAGATATCTACATACATACATAAACTGTAAGTGATGAAGAGCTGTTAGGTGATTTCTGGCAAATTATTTTCAAATTTTAAATGACCTTTTGTAAGGTTGAGAAAAAGAATTTCTTTCATTTAGAAGGATAAAAAAATCATGTATTTAATTCTACATCCTTAATAAATATTAAAAAAGCATTCAGTCAGTTTCTTCGTTTTGTAAATTTTTGCATTTAAAAGGCATTTTGACTGATACAATTCACTACTTTTCAATTGCTCAAATTTAATATGCTGAATTTACTTATATTTTTGAAAATATACAATTTTATCATTTTCATAGTCATTCAGTACTTATTAAATTTCATATATAAGATGATTTGTTATAAGATGTTCGTTAGTTTAGTTGAAATGCAAATAAAATGGCCTACGTTTGCAGTAGTACGTTAAAAATTTATTATATGAACTTTGAGTAGACTGAAAGCATGATTTAGCTACTGCAAGAACACTTTTATATATAAAAAATCAGCTATGACATGTGAATCAGAAATTAGAATGAAATCAGATGTGAAACATATGGACTAATAAAATAATATCACAATTAATTGGCAGAAAAGAAAGATTTAAAATACAAAATTGTTTTTTTAATATATAAATATGAATATAAATACATAAATTGTTAAGTAAAACAGTGCATTCATATTCTGCTCCTTTAATTTCACAAAAAAGTTTCATACTCACTAAACCATTGCATTTAATGAATTTTTGCATTCAACTTTAGCAAAATTCTTTAATAATATTACCTTTATTTTGTTTTCTTTATTAATTATAATGAATTATGGATAGCTAGTTAATTTTTTTGTAAATATCTGTCCACTAACTAAATTACAGACAATCAAATTGGAACAATAATAATAGCTATTACTTGCTTGATTGAATGAACAACTATTAAATACATAACTATTATATAATGCTTATTCATAATTTACTTAATAAATTTTTGTTTTACAGATATCTTTAAAAAAGTCAAGGTTCCGTTTTTACTGTCCACTATTTTCTTTTAAGTTTATCATTTTATAAACTTAATATGTATTTATAAATTACATAGCAATATTTATTGTTAATAAATTATTACTAAATAATACTAACCAAAAGTTAAAATATAACGCAGAAATTTATTTATACATCACGAGAAGCATTTTAATAAATTTAAATTTTATGCATATAAATGATTGGTCAGAAATGAAGAAAGCTAAAAAAGCAAATGAGCATAACAAAGTTATAATAGATTAAAAAAATGCATGTTTATTCATACTTCAAAAATTTATTGCTCACTCCTGCATTCTTATGCTCCTCCTTTGCCTTTAAAGAAGCAAATCCCATTAGTACCATTGAACATTTGCAATTTCGAATTTTAATAGATTATTTAACTTTTGCTATGAAATGTACAGGATAGTATAAAGTACTTTTAAATTTCAACTATATTTTTAAAATAACAAAGAAAATTATGCTCATTTAAACAATATTAATGTTTCGTATTATCATAATACTGCTCTCTTGTCTTACTAAAAATCAACTGTTTACATATACATACGTAATATAGATAAGATCATATCACAGAGCACTAAATTGTCATTTTATTCCAATATTCAAATTTATAAGTTCTTTTAAATTTATTAATTGTAAGCGAAATTATTTTAAAAATATATTTATGCAATTAGTATATATATATATACATCTTAAATTCATTCAAAAAAATCAGAAGGTTTTATAAATTGAAATGCTAATTTTACATTTATCGTAAAAATATAAACAAGTGAATTTGAAAGTAACTACCAAGTTGAATGGAAATTTATTTTTTTGTGATTGTTGTTCTTGCTTTTTTAAAATATCTACCAAATAGGCAATTTTCTTTTCATTATATTGATTGAGCAAAAAAGCAATTGAAAAGCATTACTCAAACTCCGAATCAAAAGATGCAATTAATTTTTATAAAATTAAAAAAATAAGAAGTAAACAAATAAATAAAGTAATATAGAAAAAGAGTAAATAATGAGTAATTTGTCACTTTTTGAAGTAATCACATGAAATAATATATCTGCATGTATGCATATGAGCGAGGAGGCATGTAGATGTGTATACATGAATATATATAAGCTCGAAAAACATGCAAACCACAGCCGCTTGGATATGTAGTGGGTGCGGGCCGGCGGCAAGCTGTTGTTAGTGAGTTGAAAAGTATGCAGGGCGGCAAGATCAAAGGCGGCCAACTTGTCCGTTGCATCAGTCCGCTGACAGATAAACTGCCGCGTGAAGATTCGACAACGTCGTTATCAAGAGCCGCCTGTTTTGAAAATGTCGTCGACGTACGAACACAGAAAACGCCTGTCTCATAGTGGAGTAGTTTTTCTTTTTTCTTTCATCATTGAAACCATTGCACACTGATGCGTTTGAAATAAAGTTTATTTATTTATTTATTTATTTATCCCAAGTATATTTATTCTCATTATTCAGATATAGACTTGTTTGTTGCCGTTTGTTTACTTCTCCTTTCTATTTTTTAATTCAATTACAACCATCTGTGCCGCTCCTGTTTTCTCTTTTTTTTGATTTTTTTTTCAAAAAATCGCTTGGTGGCACCTTGCACGGTCCAATAAGGTGAAGTGTCCCACACAACCACTAACAGGCGAGATTCACCTGATCACGTGATCAAGAACAAAAGATGCCGCCATGACTACAGTAAACTCGTTCGGCCTTCGATGTACGCGGGGGCGCTTCAGTCGTCTTGCCAGCAGTCTGAGTGGTGCGACCACGAATGGGCGGGACAATTGATTTTTCAATTCCGACGCATCTTTAATTCAACATGTCTGTTACAGTGTTGTCAAGCGGTCGATCTGCTGGCCAATCAGACTTGTTTCGGTTAGCTCTTGGCTGCGGCGCGCGAAATTGTGCGCGTTCAGCCGTATACCGTCACGTTTTCCATGCTTTCTATCGCCATGAATCCCGCATTTATGCATCCGTTTAATAGCAATAACGGCATCATCATCACCACAACCACCTCCACAAATGCCAGCACCAGCACCAACACCAACACCAACACTAGTAGTAGCAATAATAACAACAACAATAACAGTAACAGCAGCACTGCCTTGAATTGCAAATCACAACAGTTGTTGTTCGATGCTATTTCACCAGCCACTCCTAAACTGGTAAACAGCAGCCAGGCGTCTGTGATGGCCAGTCCAACAGCACTGTGTCCGTCTAGCTTTTCTATTGCATCCCGTTGTAATGCTTGGAATCCAGCTACGGCTGATTCGCCCGGCGCTTTTGCGCTCGGCCAGAACTCGGTGCGTGTCAGTCCGACCTACTATTATGAGGCAGCTAATCGGGATGTAGATCGCAAGTCTTCCGCTTTGAAGATGTGGCCAAGCGGGTATGATTTTTCCACCGGCGCCGGGGCGTCCATTCCGACTAACAACGCCAGCGCCATCGACATGTACGCTAATCTGGCTCAACAGACTTGGCCGTACCCCTCTTATCACCCACACCATCATCACCACCATCACACAACGCCGCCTACCCATAGCGGATATAATCCATTTCATCAGGTTGGCGCCGGTTCGGCAGCTCGACCTGCGCTTACCGCTGCTGCGGATCCATTTCAGTTCCAAACCGCACCGGCTGAGCTCAACTTTGTCCGCTACACACAAACCGGGGTTCCATTCAGCGAAGTTACTCACGGCGCCCCTGTCAGCTTTAATCAAGGTATTTTCTGTTACTCCATACAAAATTATTTTTATATTAAGAGCTTTAGCGATTAGCGAAATATTCATTATTTTTTTTCTTTGTTTTCAAAATTACATAATATCATTTAATAGTTTCATTATTTACAATTCCTGTGTTTATAGATGAAAAGATAAAACGGATGTTTGGATAAAGATGTTTTAAGGATAAACTTAAACTTAATTCCAAATTAACTTTGCTTTTTGAGCAAAAGTTACTTGGAAATATATATATATATATATATATATATATATATATATATATATATGACAAAAATGTTAGCTTCACATTGAACTTGTGCTGCAGGTTGTTCTTTTGAAAAATTTTCATGAACGCCATAACATTATGTATTTGAGCAAATCAATCTCCGTTATGATACTTAGGCTTTCTACTATTATTATAATTTTATCAAATTTGGCAGSAATTAATTATTTTGACATTCACTGTTCAATGAAGAGTTTGCTTTATTTTATTGTGCCTTTTTTTATTCTTTGATTTACAAACTTAATACGATGCAAAAGATTCATGTCAAATGATGAGTATAACACACGAACAGTTATGCAAAAATGAAAAATTTGAAGTATTATAAGTAAATTCATTTAAAAGCATTTATTTCTTTATTCATTGGTCAGTATTTGAAAAAAAGAATCTTATGTTTCGCTATATTAAGCAGGTGAGCATGTTATTAGAAGTGTTCGTTATTTTTGCAACTTGCATACCTTTTTTGTTGGTCAACTATTTCATACATCATTCCCAAAATTATAGATTTAGCATTATGTATAAATAAATGAAAAAGTAACTGAAAATTGTTGAATTCACTTTTTGCTTTTTTCTAAAATTTAACTTTTTTATGTTTTTTATCTACAATGCATTCGTAACACTTTGTAAATGCAAATGCTTAAACTACTTAGATACTTCTCATTCATCATTTAGTGAAACGCTAATATGTGAAGTGTTGGTTTTGAAAAAAAAAGTGCTATATAAAATTAGTTAACATCTTCCACTGATATATGTATTGGGTAATTATATATATATAATTACAGTGATGAAATTTGTGTTTTCCTTTTTTATTAAAAGTCTGCTTAGATTATTAAAAAAGGAATATTTATCTGATTGAAAATTCCATTCTTTTGCTTTTAAGCTTTTTCCAAGAAGTGCACGCCATTTTCAAGAGAAATTTTGTAATAACATTATCTTCATGTTAACATTGCATTCTTTTGTCAATGAATTATTATTACATTTTAATACAAATTTATTTATATGAAATCTTTGTAAATTATTCCAGTAGTACCAATGTAAACTTAATTCTGGGAAACATTTGTAGTGAAAAATTTAATAAATTTTATGTTATAATTTACTTTAAAAAAATTACAAAGCTGATCAGTGTTACTTGCTAGTTTGAATTTTTTTTATAAAGCCAACTTTCAAGCATATTTATAGCTGGACAGTTGCAAAAGCAAAGAAACTCTCCATCTGAAAAGTCGCTTCATTTTTAGATCGAAAATTTTCAGCCTGAAGTAACTTTCCCATAAATTTTATAAAACTCTATTTCAAAAACATATTCATCTACAGTTTTATATAAAAGTATGAAGAATATACAGCTCATATGAAGAAATTAGCCAAACGCATTGTTTTGCAGCATATTTCTAATTCGGCTGTTTTTTTACGTTTTATCAAAAGTTGATGCTAAACTTTTCACGTAAAATACAATTAAGGGGAAAATATTTTTTGCTGTATATTTTTGCATTCACTTTAGTGAAATAAAAAATTAATGTAATACATCATTTATGCCGGTGAATTATGAAAAAGCAGCCTTTTCATCACATGTCGCTTTTAGTCAGTCATTCAGAAAGGGTTAATCCAAATAGCTAAAGTTTGTCAAATAAGAATATCAATTTCTTTATTCTTTTGTCTGCACTGTTTCTATTACTTTTATGCTTTTGTCACATGGAAACTTTCAAATATTTAAATTGAACTTTCTGCGGGAAGATTTGCATACAACGTAAGCTTCTCTAATCAAGTCGGCTTTTCCAACAGTTTGCTGTTGATGCTGTTGTTGGCTTGACAAAAGAAGTTTTTCACTGTTCAAAGCTTGAAAAATTAGGCAAACATTATGCAACCTTTTGCTATTGGTGTTGCTTGTCCGACGGCGGCTTCATCAAAAGCCAAAGGATGTTGACGCTTTTGTCTTTTTTCAGAAGACGCGACGACAGTAGATAATTTTCCATGAGAATACTGCACTGCTTTTGTTGCTAATGTTTGCCTGTAAAGTGATGACTAAGCAACTGAATTTAGTTGCCATTTTTTTATTTCATTTACTTTGCTTCACTTGTTGCTATATATATATATATATATATATATATATATAATTTTACTGAATAATATGATAGAAGTTTATCTAAGCAATTGTAAGTTAATAGTGCTTGGCAGTTAGTTTGTCAATAGTGTCTATCCAGATTATGATGTCCGAGAAATTGAAATTTTTTTCCAGTTAAATGCTACTAGAACTATTTAAAAAAATATCCATTAATGAATATGTATTGAATTTCAAATAGTCTTACTTTTGTTTGGTATTGACATACAACATGAACTATATGATGGGAAACAAATTGGATGTGATGCTAAATAGAATGTTTTGCTAGAAGGCATTGTTATTTTAATTAGCAGTGATTGAATATGTATATTAAGAGTTGCGTTAGTATTTTATTTGCAAACAGTGTAAACTGTCAGTTGTAAATTTAAAAGGGAGCATATTTTGTAAAAAAAATCATAAATATAAAACGCTAATCCATCTGATAAAAAAATGAATTCTTTCATTAAATTTAAATTTAGCAAATAATTTAAGAAAAACAGACCTTCATTTGGGCCAACTAGGCCAAGCTGGTTTGCTATTTATCAGCCGTCTGATGTGCGTCAATTTTTGTATTCTTTGACCAATTTATTATTAATGCTTAAAGTGAATTATGACAAATTATCTGATGTTTTTAATTAAAATGTTACTGATTTTCAGAGAAACGTATACTGGTGATTTACTAACTTAAAGCAGTTTATCTGTAATATCTACTCTATTTATAATTTAATCACTACTTTTGTAATAATACGAAGCATGTTCTTTTCATAATAAAGGTGTCTGCATTGCAGTAAATGATATATGTATATATAATTTTTCTTTTAAATACTTCGTTATCTAAAATTCTTATATTCAGTTCTTATTCACCATAAGTATAAAGTTTTGTATTTTTCAAATATTATTTATCAATAAGTATAGATGAACTGTAAAATTATTTCCTTCTGTTTTTTAATTTTTGCACATTAACTGATTCAAATTGTCTGAAATTTTTATTACAATTTTTCAAATTGAGTAGAATTGTTAAGGGATTTTTTTCTTTCTTCTTCTTTCCGACAAATTTCCCAATCAACGTTGAATCGTAAAATTTAATTACCTTAAAATCTGGCAGAATTGAATTGTCATCAGTAAAGTGAGAAAAGTGGAATAAAATAAAAAATAAAAAAAGCATTTTTAAGCTGATAAAAATGTCCGACAATTGTCAGATGAAAGGAAGATTTGCCTTTTCGAAATGATGTACGTCCAGTTGTTGTTCATAGATTGCTGCTGCGATCACGTTGAGCCGATATTAGATTTTTTCTATAATATATCTCTGTGCTGCTGGGTTTTCTGAGATCAGTCGTCACCGCTGCATATGCTTGAATATTTTCTCAAAGGTTGGGAAACAGCGGCCAATGACATCTTATTTCTAATTTGTCTCGTAAATCTTTTTAAATCTGCTTTTGAAAAATTTCTCAAAAATTCACCAGTAGTTGATGTAGCAGGCGGCAAAATCAAACAGAATCCAGTTTACAGAGTTTACTGCTGCTGTTATTGATGCTGATGTTTTGTACAATTTGTTTGCTTGCTTGCTTCATTTCAAACAAGAAAAAACTGAAAGCTTAAGCATAAATTTATTAATCTCTCATTAGCATATGACATTTCTCTCTCAACATGTTATTTTTTGTAACAACTAAAAAAGCGATGCACTATGTTTATGTTGATCAGCCAGCTATAAGCTGGTTAAGCTAGTTATAAGCTGTGATTTTCGGCTAATGTTGTTAGTCAGCTTGTTGAAACGGAATCGTTTATTTGCCAATAAACGCCACGGATCAACAGACAGTTTGCTATAAGGCACTATTGTGTTTTTGACATATTGGAATAGTAAAAATGAAATACGAGCTCGACAGAAGGTGACGAAGCACCCCATATAATAGGCCGCCAATGGTGGGTCATCGAATTAGTCAATGCCCGCACGCATAAGTAATGTACAAAACATTTATTGTTTTCTTTTTTCTTCAAATAAGTTTTTCATCAGCACGCAAATTGTTTGGAAGAATTATTAACTGAAATATTAAATTTTTTAATTTTTAAAACTTATTCTACTGCTACTCTTATGAGAAGAAAGCTAAAAAAAGTCATCATTATAATGATTCTTAGATCAGTGGCAGCAACGCATGAAATTTGCATTTGCACTGAGGCTCAGTGGTATTGCAAATAGAGATAAGCAGTAATAAATGCTTTTTCTGAATGAATATACTTATAATGCAAAGAAAGGGATGAATATTCATCAAGCATGCATGTGATAAAAGAAGAAATGTTTCCAAATTGCACTATTTTATGCAAATTTTACATTAATCAAAAGATGTAGATTTTAAATGAAATAACTGAATAATTGGCTTTTGTCATGAAAAACAGCAACAAAAAATTATGTACCACCTATACGTAGTAAAATCACATATATATTTTCTGAAAATATTTGCATTAAAATTATTTGAATTAAGCATTCGATTTGAAGTAGTTGAATTGCTCAAGGAAATAAATAATTGATGCTGATATTTTGCAACATTTCTTTATTCTTGTAGCGGTGATTGCATGTTGATTTTCCTGTACAACTTCCTTTCACATGCATTGCTTACCCATCCATGCATTACGTGTAAATTACAGGGTGCGAAGAAGAATTTCATTTTGTAAAATTTATGGCATCCGGATGAACTGCCAGTTTTGGTGAAATTATTTCGCGTTATTCATACAAGTATACGTTAAAGATTTAATCTGAAATTAAAATAATTTATGCGATGTTGAAAATGGAGAATTTTGTCTTCTTATGCTTGTAAAGCATTTGTTGCAGTGCAATGCTCGAGCACTGAACGACAATAATATTAATAAATAACAAAACACTGCCATTACAGTTCAGCAAAATTAATAGCATATTGAATTAAGTATGATTACCTTATAGATAAAATAGATCGTTTGAATGCATCAAATTATCATAATAATATGCAAATTTCCATGAACTCTATTATATGAATTTTAATGCAATTGCACAAATTTAAATGCCGTATCTAATTAACGATTGTTTTTCATTTTTTTTCTGAAGATCACAGTATTGAGTGGACGAATGCATTGTCAATACGGAAAAAGCGGAAGCCGTATACAAAGTACCAGACGTTGGAGTTGGAAAAAGAATTCCTTTACAATGCTTACGTGTCGAAGCAGAAACGTTGGGAACTCGCCCGAAGTTTGGGTCTTACGGAACGACAAGTGAAAATTTGGTTTCAAAATCGTCGGATGAAGCAAAAAAAGCAGCAACAGCGTGCTCAAGCCGAAGCGACAAGCACATCCCAAGCCCAACATGCGCTTTGCTCTTCGTCTACTACTCCGACGTGAAACAGAAGCTGATTTCCAGATGATGGCTATTTCGTTTTTTGAACGAAGCTAGCTGATGATGGAATAATTATAAAATGAACAAAAAAGTTTACTCTCGCAATTGTGCGTTGACATCGCCTTTGTTTTTTTTCTTTCGTTATTCTTTCTTTTCATTTTGTATAAATTAACATCAACAATGCTCTCATTAATTTTCTTATTATTCATTATGAATTAATAAGAGAAAAAAGGACATTCTTCCGTTTATTCTGTTGTTTATTCATTAAAGTGAATAAAGAAAAATCTTCAAATTAAAGTGTTTGTTTCTTTTTGCATTTTTAATATTATAATTCTTTATTATAATTTGAAATGCTCAGTCGAAAGAAATTACTCGCAATCTTATAAAAACAGAAGTAAAGTTATAAAGAAACGAATTTATTTATGAATACAACATTTTTCAAATTATAATATTCAATTTTTTAAGTAAACAAATCTTTTTAATAGCTCAGCATGCATTCAATTAAGTGAATCTTGCCCATCATCATCACATAGATATTTGGGCAATGTTTATTGTGTTTATTGTGCAAAATCATTTGCAAATGTTAATAAAATAATAATTTGCAATTTGTTGCTGAAATGCAGTGTAGATGAAGTATTGATGAATAAGCTGCGGTCATGGGAATCTGTCTATCTGAGCATCAGCATCAATACAGTCAGTGATTCAAAAGTTTTATTGCTCCGCTGACATCTTGCATTGTGCAAATATGATTAAGCCCAGTTCGTGGCACCGAGGGTGTTTGCCAATTTGTCTGTCCAAGATTTTGCTGGAAATTTCATTTTCATTTGTTCTGTTTGATTCGACACTGTACAGCATATATGCCATAAAATTGGTTTTATTGCTTCATTTGTCACGTCGACGCTGAAACATTTTGCCCTTTCTGTTTATTCACATATGAAATAGAGTAAACTGAGCATAATGCATTTTCTCGTATTTAACAAAATTATTAAAATTTTGAAGCTTTAAAAAAATGAAAGCTTCACATTGACGGATTATAACAAAATTATATATTATAAAATTGACCACAAAAGACAACAAACTATTTGCTGAAGTAAACCGTTTCTCATTGCATAAATCAGTTATTGATCATTTGGATAGTAATAAATTTATATTACACTGTTATAAACAGTTTATTTAATTAATAGGTTTTGCAAAAATTATTATGAAATAACTTTATTATCACCCCAATAATATGGTAAAGTCACAATAATATTCATTTAGTAAAATTGCCCTTTAGTTGAAGCAGTATTTGAGCAATTAATAAATAAATTTATTCTTTCACATTTATCCATTTCAAGTAGGTTCAATGTTTGTAGTTTGTGAAACTTGAAAAATATTAAAGCTGATGGATTTGTTTCATTATCATTTAGGTTGAAATGAAAAAATCGAGTATTTTGTGGATGTGGCTCTTATTAAACTTTGCATAATTTATGAAAATCGATCATATTTAACATTTTAACATTTAACAGTTAAAGTTTTGTTACTCTGCTTAAGTGGTGGTCATTTGAATTTCAAAACTGAGATATGGAAATGGAATATAAGTTTCAGGAATATTCGTTCGTTTAAAAGGTCAGATTTTATGTTCAAAACAGCCAGGCTGAGCCGAAAGTTCGACTCGTCGATGCAATTTTACCAATGCTAAAGGATGAAGTCATAAATGTGTTTTACGATCACATTTTACAACCCAGACAGCTGCTATGGACTGTTGGCAAAATTGTTTCCAACCAATTGGTAGCAATCTGTCAAAGTGGTCGATTCATTTCTGCTATGCAAAAGTTTCGGTTGATCACCCCCGATCAAACTGCCCGCTCAAAAAGCCGCGCACGCGTATGCAAAGCAAAATTATAGCCGCATACAATCACACTGTACGGGCAACAATAGCCGGACAATATGGCGGCCAGAAACGCCCACGCTCATAAATTTAGCAATACAATTTTATATACTTTTACATTGACCGACAGTTTAATAAACAAAATTGACCATTGTGTTCCGCCATAAATTTACATTTAGCTGAATTTTTAATGATTTTCAGGTATACTGTCACGCATGCAATTCAAAATATTAACTATTTAGGAATTTGATTATTTTTTAAATACCATCAGATTTGAAGAATAAATTTCATTCAGAAAATGATAACAAATGCACCATTTAACGCCAAGATTATAACATGTTCTTTTGAAAAGAAATACAATATTAAAAAATTATTTTTTTTATTAGAAAGAATACAAAATATCTACGAAATTATTCAAATTATTTGCAGTAAAATACAATTTATTGCATGATTGTTTTATTTTTGTTTTATTTTAAACAGTTTTATTTGCATACAAGACAAAACATTTTAATCTTGATTATTTATGTAATTACTCTGTAAAACGTAGTTGTTTTTTGTTTGAAAGCTTCATTTTTTTCAGAAATACTTTAGAAACATCCCGACTTCAGAAGTTTTGTTACCTGCATGCTCTAGATGAAAAGATCCTCAGAAAGTACGTTTTTACTAATAATTTTTCCTTCAGTTTAGTTTTTATTAAATTTTTTTTCACTAAATCACTTGTCTTCCAACGTAATTAATTAACAACTTTAGTAGAACAGCTTAGCTAAATTAAACTAAATTTAATTAAAAGTTACTGTTATGGGCATTCATATTTATATATATGAAATGACTGTATAAATGTTTTCACGAAATGTTAGAATCATGGCATTATGTAAATTCGAATATATAATATCTATATTTAATTACTGAGAAAATGTTTTAATTTCATCAGAAAAATGGACTCATTTTGTAGTATGTCAATTTGTATTTATGTCAACTTATAAATTTAAATATTTCCCTAATCGAATTTATAGCAGGTCACCATTCTTCATTGAACAATTACTGTTGTGGTTTTGACTGTCCAAAGCGAACGTTTCAAACTTATTTAAAAACAAAATTTAATAAGGTTTATTTCGTAGTTTTTTTACTGTATGCTACGTTTCGATTCTTGAAAAAAAATTCACAGCATGAACGACGGTTCAAATAGGTTCCGTCAACCCAACAGTATCGCTGAATTGGCAGCTAGGTATGGTTGATCAGTTGTTTCCTTTGAATCATTTTTCTATGTTCTAGGTTGCCCCCGCCTCAGTATACAATGAACCAACAAATTAACATATTCAGACCAATTTTTCCAGCAGTTCCACCTTTTTATTTACAACACGCTCCTATGATGAGGCCTACACCACTTCCACTACCAATTAATTTTGGAAATGCCATGCTACCTCCAGCTCCAAATTTTCAGCCAATGTTACCACCTCCTATGTATGCCGGGTAAACACATTTTTCGACCAAACATGGAATATGAAAAACAGTTCTAGAAATAATTAAATAATAAAAATTAAGTTGTTTTTAATTTATTATGGTCTGTCTTCAAATGAAAATAAATCTATGATTTTATAAAGACGTATGATTAATGTGGTTGCTTTGTAAAGAAGTATCTATCTTAAAAACATTATTTTTTGTAATACATTTTGAAAATGCTTATATCTTTTATTATTTGAAACAAAAATTAAAACAAAAGCATATAATGCATTGAAATTTTTACTTCTAAATTGTTTGCATTTAGAAACCTAATGCAGTTAAAAGGGAGAATTTTTTGGATGATAAATTTGACATTTTTAATGAAGTTTTAATTGCAAAATATAAGCATAATAATTAAATTTTTAAAATTAACTTTTGCTGCATTTATTGTTTATTTTATAATTTGAACATTCAGCTGCCGAAAATTTTAAACATTAACCATGATAAATAAATGGAAATTTTGTATTTTTAGACCATCAACTAGTAACTTAATTTCCCATAATATTGGATTTCCTCAGCCACCTTGGATGACGTCTCCAGTGGTGCATGTGCCTGGCTCTACTTTGTTAACTGATCCTAATCTTCCCAGAGAAGTGATATTTTATATGGGAAAGATCAGAGATCATCTCTTTCGAACACCACGTGCTTATTTTGAATTTCTGGAAGTGCTTGAAGATTTACGATATAATAAGTGGGAACGCAAGAAAAAGCAATTACTTTTATCAATGCACAATTTTGTGTAATGCTTTTGAATTTAGAACAGATATAATGTGCGCTGTTAAGCACATTGCAGCGATGCTTTACAATAGCCCGGAATTATTAAAAGAAATGAAACTAATATTGCCAGAAGGATATGAAATAGAATTACATGGTGATTGTTTGGCAGTATTAAAACCAGGTGGTCGAGCTGATGCTTTTTCAGTGGTAACTGAGATAAAAACACAAATTAAATTGGTTTTTAAAAATTCATTTCTCTAGGACGAAGCAGTAAAAGTACGGTTAGTAACTTGCCTTTATTCATATCGACCAGGCACTTTACCACAACAAGCAGTCGGAAGTGCAATGCATTCATTGAATATTTTCAGTTCACCCCATTATCAGGAGCACTTTAATAAGGCTATGAATTACATAAATAAAGTCCAGGTGGGTACATTTATAAATTTTATATTTATTGATGAACAGATTTTACTGAAGCTTTTAGAAAATATTATTTTGCGATATTATTCTTTTATGTTGTTTATAAATAACAATTATTTAAATGTGCTATTTTAGTCATCAACGCCAATATATTTACATTCAGAAATGATCAAACTGATTTAGCAGCACATTTCATGATTCATAAAAGTGAAGTAAAATAATAAACAACATAGTACATAATATTTATTAATAATTAATTGTTATTATTATTTAATCCAGTTGTTCAATTGATAGGGCATCTTTTGCACTTTTGGATCATCAGTGTTAATTATTTTACGCATTTTGTTAAATTCCATATTTCAATCTCTGGTGTTGCTGAATTATCATAAATCTGAAAAACTGTGAAAGTAAATTGTTTTATTAAAAAAGTGAAGATTCTTTATAGCCGTAGAATAAAATAAGAAATTTGTAAATTTTTATGTTACTTTATAATTATTTCTCTGTAATACTTTTAATTTGATTGACGAATATTTTTTACACTAGGAAAAATGTAGCATGCTATATTATCTGAATGCATGAATCAAAATATGAATCAGCTGTATATCGTTGTTTTATTATAAATGCACTTTTTTTATTATATGTTTATAATGGGAGCTTGATATTTTAAAAATTTATTTGAAATATTAGTGCTATAAAACTGAAAATAAATATTTTAGCAGCGCTATGTTCACAAACAGAAAGTATATCAGGAATTTATATTCATTCTAAATTTTTACCGAGAATATTCACCGTCAATAAGAGACAAATACATGCCTAAAGTAGTAGATCGAGGAAGAATAGAAACGAAGGTGTATTCCATGTTGTCAAAGATTTTTTCGGATTCACCAGATTTAATCACAGAATTTATATCGTTTTTGCCATCAACAATAGCGACTGCAAAAGTGCAAAACTTAAATTCAGCTCAAAAAGCAAGTGTTTCTGAACAAACTGGGAGTGGAACTTCTAAATCCAGAAATGTACATCTTGAGAGTTTGCTTAACGTGAGTGAAGAGCATATGCCAACGATACAAACGTCGTCAGTGGTTGGACGTGGTGGAATATGCCGACCAGAAATGGAAGGTTTTGCGAGGAATAAGCCAATAAATAAACCTGATAATAGGTCATCTGTTAAAGAAATGTTGAATATGCCTACTGCTGCTGAAATAAGCGAAGTCCAAGATACTGAAAATACGACTTCCTGTGGAAGTAATAAAGGCGGTATAGAAATACAAGCTGACGATTTGCTTATTGCTGGACAAATGCAAAATCGTGCAGATAATACAAAACGACATGAACAATTTTCAAAAGAAACATTGCATGTAGAATTAGCAGTGGAAAGTGGAAATGTAGAAATTCGAGATAGCAGCAATGAAGAAGTTCAAAATTTTCCTGCCGAAGTCGAAGCTCATGACATTGAAGAAACGGAAAGCATTGGAATTAAGGCAATAGAAAATATTATTCCAAAAGATAATATTACTGGAGCAGAAATGTTTATTAGCGATGAAGATTCGGAATTTAATGCTAGAGGAACCCAAACTGTTGCTTATTTGCAAAATATTATTGAAGAAAAAGAAGAAACCATTAGTAAAAACATGGGGAATTTTGAAAAAATCCACCATGAGGCTATTGATGATGACTTGTTAGTTGAATGGACAAACATTCAAGATGAATTATCCATTTCTGAAGTACAAGAAGCTGAGATGGAAGATTCCATGCCCCATAATGAGACTTTCAGTAGGTGGGACGTTGTTGAGGAAGATTCTTCTAATGAGAAAATAGTTGTTCATTCACCGTTAGTTGGAATAGAAAGTGCTAGTAATGTTCAAGCAGAGATCGTCGACTTAGCAACAGACAAAGTAAGTAAATTTGTTTCATCATTCTATTGAATAGCTTACGATTTTAAGTTCAGTAAGTGTTTAACTTTGACTAAGTTTTAAATTAAAAATCTTTAAATAAAGAATGGTAGTATAAAAACCAAATGAATAATGTTTTTGGTTATCAGACGCAAGATAAACTGTTATTTAAAATTAGTTACAAAAATTAATAAAATAATTTTTTCTCAGGTCGATGTAGTGAATGTGTATGAAGAATCATCCATGTATGACAGTTTCGCAGAAAAAAAATTTTTAAAAAAGGTCTTCTCTTCCATTTTTTACCATAATATTTCACTTAATTTGTTTTTGAATTCTGTCATAGGTTACAAACATTATGAATAATCTTCAAGGCTATGGTAAGTTCTTAAAATTAGTTAAATCGTTGAGGAATAACCATCCATCTGTGGTAAATTTGCTAGAATGTGCAAAAATGAAGTTTAAGTAAACGTTTAACATTTTTTAAACAATACATTCATATTGTAAAAAGTGCTTTTTTTAGAAAAGAAACAGTGGCGCATGAATGGATTGTTAAAGCATTGTCTATTGTGAAAAACAGTATGCTTGAGTGGCCAGTTGTATTAGATCCTCTTCAAAGCGTTGGTTCGTTTTAATACATTTATTTGTCATTGATTTAAAATGAAAGTTTTCTAAAAAAATATGTGACTGCATATCCTTAGTATGTAATATCACTAGTAAAGTTTGGCAACTTTGAGTTGCTGTATAACAATGATTAAGTTACCAGAGAATGCAATCTTATCATAAGCAAATACATATATATATATATTTTATATATGCAAATGTGTGTAATTTTTTGTTAATATTGAAAAATAGTTAAAGGTAAATATTTTATTTAATGGAAAGTTTTTAATGTTTTGATAATTTTTTTGATTTTAGCAGTCGATGAAATAAAGATGCTAGAAGAAGTTTACTTTTTCCTTCCAGAAGCTTACATGATTCAAAGAAAAGGCATAAATGAAGAGGTAAATAAAAAATATCAATCTAGCTAAGTTTATTTGTTTTGCTAAGTGCTGCTTATCTGTTAAGAAATTAAATGAAAATGAAAATATTCAAAAGTATGAAAGTATTAGAATATTATACTATTATATATTATTCTAGCAATAATATAATAATATTATTATTCTTGCAATGTATATAGAAATATAAAATAAAGGAGAAAATGCTATTAAAAATTGACTACAAGGTAACAGTAGTCCAATGATCAGCACAGTGCAAATGAAAGGGAAACTTCTTAATTTTAAAAAAAATTATATTTTTGAAATTATTTTAAACGAAAGCACTCAAACGTAAAACAAAAAAATCTTTAAATAAGTTTTTATAATTTGAATAGTACATCTAACTTTGTAGACTAATGCATTGCACAATAAATTGAAAGATTGTAAATATTAAGAGTGCTCTAGAAAAAGAATATTGAATTAATTAATATTGACATTAAATTATTATCCAAAAATTTTGATAATTGTGTCATGATGTTCATTTGCATATTACTTGTTTAGGTGTTAAACTATCAGTGCTTTTCCAATTCTCCTCATTCAGGGCAAAATATTGCAACTCCTGCTCAAGCAGACGTATTCGAACAAGAAAAAGAATTATACATTGTATATAAATGCCATCTGTTATTAAAAAGTTTTTTATCAACCAGGTTTTATGATTTATTATTTAGCTAGATTATATTATTGGCATAAATTGCTCAACCTTAAATACATTATCTAATGTTTGGGACAAGATTATAAAATTGAAACGTAGTGAAGCAAAAGCAGTACAACTTGATGATCGATTTGGAGGAAATTCTGTCAGCATACCAGCCAGAGCTTTTAGACGGTATGAATTTATATACGTACGTAATTTAAAAAATTAAAAATTTTACAAATGATATTTTCTTTACAGCATGTATGGAAAACTGGCCGATGATTTAATTGAAGGTTTAACAATGACACCATATTATTGCATTCCTTCAGTACTGAAAGAGTAATTTTTTATTTTTTATAAGTAAAGCAATTAACAGACTTCGTTTTTCTTAGCTTCAAAGACAAGACAGAAGAATGGGTAGCAGCTAGAGCAGCGCTACATTTAGAATGGAGAGACGAATCTCAAAGGTTATACTGGAAAGCTTTGGATGTTAGAGGTTTTTATTTTAAGCAAACTGACTCAGAACGCTTGCGTGTTTCGACATTTATAAAAGAAATTCAAAAAATATGCAAAAGCGTACGTAATTACCGAATTGTCTGTCGAATTAGTTTTTATGTTTCTTGAATTTTTAAAAACTATTGCAACTTATTATTTTATCGAATTTATTTTAATTATTTTGAAGATAAAATTTCTGTAATTATTTTAATCACACATGCACATTATATATTATTATATATGAATGAATTGCAATAAGTAGGTAAATAGGTGTTTTGGCATGAAATTTTAATAATTCTTTTCAAAGCACATATTAAAAAATTGTTTGATCTAAAATGTCCAGTTTAGCGTTTAGAAGAAAATATTAAAAGCGATGAAGCAGGTCCTTACATAACTTTGCTCTATCCAAACGAAAAGTGCTTATTTTTTCATCCAGGAAGATTGGTAATGAGACGAATCATGCAAATGCAAAGTAAGAAAGTTTTAAGAAAATGAATAAATTTTTATCAATCCAGTGATGATCTTTGATCTAATTTGGATCAATTAATTTCATTTAAGCAATTTCTATTTTGAATAAGAAAAGAATTCGCTTCATTTTGCAGCATATTGTGCCTGCATTGTTCGGCATGCAAGCGGACAGTGGTTTGGAATCCAAATCAGATCCAAGTTTGCACTGTAATTGTTGACTTATTTACTGATGAATGGGAATAATTTATTTAGAAACCCCACCACACATGAGAACTCCAACGAAGCAACCTTTGAACATTGACTCTGGAACTCCTAAAAGTGGTGGCAGCATAAAGTGCAGAATAAAATTATCCGGGAAAAGTGGGGAACCAGAAGTGATTGAAATTTTAAATGAAAGTCCTGTAGAAATTGAAGAATATGAAACAGAGAAAGACTGTTTTGACAATCCACATTTATGGAAATCAACACCTCAAGTATTTTCTCATTGTACATAGTATATCAATAAAGCAATTTTAACTTTTAGCCAGATGGATTGAATAAGATGATCGTTCCAGAAGCTTGGTATTTTTTTTTTCGTCTACACTACCTGTTTAGCAATCGATTAGAGAAATTGTTTCAATATGCTTGTGATTTTGCCAATAATTATGAAAACAAAGATATGTACCATTTTTACACCACTACCAAGCTGTCAAATGTCTTTATAAGTTGTTTATTTGTGCGTTAAAT
The DNA here is from genome assembly GCA_002221485.1 of Trichinella murrelli. Classification (NCBI taxonomy): domain Eukaryota; kingdom Metazoa; phylum Nematoda; class Enoplea; order Trichinellida; family Trichinellidae; genus Trichinella; species Trichinella murrelli. The sequence goes on along the minus strand of CM008133.1, from coordinate 16,279,663 downwards.
TGCACCGTTTAACCTTGTAATTAGTGTTTGTTTAGAGAAAAATTTGTCTGATCCTAGACAACTTTTTGATTTGGGACTCAGAGTTATAATCGATTTTGTGGATGGAAAGCTGAAACAAGAAGTGTATGAAGAGCAGATGCGTGGAATCTTTACAACGCATGCATACGTCATGTTTTCTCTTGAAAGATTAATCCGTTTAATAATAAAACAGGTAATTTAACATTCAAGTATGAAATATTTATTATTTTAATATTGTTATTTAAAATCTTTAATTAAATTTAGAATTTAATTATTATTTCAAGTTTAAATTTATATTATTTTAAAACTAATTTAATACGGTAAAGTTTTCATTTGTTTGTAGTTTAGAAATATTTTTAAAAATATTATTAGAACTTGCTTAATTCGTGGTTTTAGCTTAACGCAATGGTTACGGATCTTTTATCAATACGTTTGCTAATGGAGCACGAAAAGTATCGCAAAAAGCAGTACAAAGCTAAAACAGCAGTCGAACATTATTTGAATGAAATAGAATATGAAAAAGAAGTTAGACGATTTGGAATGGAAAATAATATTTACAGTATTGTAGTTGTAAGTACAACATAAGTTTGTTAATTATAAACTGTGAATATTAAATGATACTTTTCAGGATGCTGAATACTCCGCGATGAGTATTCATCCAATTATTTTTGAAAAGGAAAATGTGCAACATGTACCGACGTTTATGTTAAATTCACTTTTTAATTATTATTTATCTACACTCAGTGACAATTACAGAAATATTATTCATCCATTTATGTCCCATCTAAGCACTATACCAATATTCCAATACAGGTATTTAATGTAATAAATAATATTATGAAATTTTTAGTAATATTTATTTTGCAGAAGCATGCAAAAATTGGTGCATTACATAAGATATTCACAATGTATATCAGCAATTGCAGAAGAACCGATTGCAGAGCAAAGATGCGATGAAACATTTGAGGGAAATTTTATCATTAACGAACTATTTCCTGCTTCAAAAGGACCACATTATATTTTTGAATATCCATCGGGTGATTTTTTTGCCGGTCATTGGAGTAATGTCGACGACTTTAATCTGGTGCATTTATATGAAAATTCTGATAAATGTAATGCAATAATTACTTTTAAATGTTTCAGTTGACGAATGTACAAAATAACTTTTTCGAATTGCACAACAAATGGGCAAAGTCAAATGCAATTAGCAATGAGAATCGCATTCACAAGTTGTTTCTAGGCCGGAGTGAAGAATCCATCGTCTCTAAGATTATTATTCCAGTTACCATCCGTCCACCGAGTTTTAATATAGCGATACATGCATTTTATGATCCATATAAGCTTGATTATTTTATATTGCCTGATGATATATACTGAATGTTATGACTGCTTTTCCAATAATTTATTCAAAAGTGATAAAAATGAAAAATGCGCGTACATTTTTATGATGCAAATTTACATGGAGTTGAAAACTATATTAGACATAACTTTTTCTTTCAACGTGTAATTTTTGTTCAGTACAATGAATGAAAGTATTCTTTTCAAATTAATATTTCCTTCTTGAATAAAGTAAATTCTTACCAAAAATACTGAATTATATAATCACATTGATTACATTGCATCATTGAAGACTTACAGAATTTGAAATGTAGCTGTTTATAAACCTCGAAAATCAAATAATCAAGATTCTTGATATTAAAATCCAAAAACTGATTTTCTATTTTCACAAATGGCACCTAAATTTAACTAAAGTCATATAAATGCATATGTCTAATCCATATGTCCCAGAAGTTCATTGTCTCTACAGCATACAAAATTCATTTCATTATGAAAAGTTGCTAAACTGCTTTGCTATTTATTATTAAAGATAGGAAAATTGGTTCATCTAAAGGCATCTCAATAACCTTTGGGCAAAGTAATTCTATAATTCAGAGAAACAGGAGAATAGTCTGTCTCAGCGTGACAAAAAACGATTTCACTTTCACACACATGCTCAAACTAATTCTATCAGCGGATCACCGAGACTGCTCCTCAAAAAGACGCTAACAGTTCCTACATTGACCGTCAACTGATAACTACTTGAACTCAGAAAACAGTTTGAACTGTTGTCTGTTACAAAAATCTACAAGTCACCGGTCTCATTCTCTGCCTAAAAGACCAAAATTGTAACACAATAAACATCTGTTTAACAAGTTTGGTGATATCAACTGCTTTTGAATACCAATGAAAATGAACTCGTTTATTAAGAATCCAAACAACACCTATTGCATATGTAACGTCCCGCCGGGTGCGGCCGCTGGATCTGCCTCCACGTCTGCGCCAGTTCGTCCGCCGCTATTACTCTTCGCCGACTCGTCTTCGCTTCCGCGGTCTCTTCTTCATGTCGCCATCATCCGCGCTCGTATCGTCACTGCCACTGCACTACGCGCTCGTCCGCTTGATCCCCCACCATGGTCTCCGCTGCTTCCATATATAGAAGTATTCCGCCGCAGGGGGGCACCGGGGTGGGTCAACTGAAATTCGATCCCTCCATTGTCCTGCTGACAATCCCCCGGCTTGCGGCTCTTCTATAAATCAGCGGTTTACTACGCGGCGGCTTTGATCCGCTGCCCCGACAGACCATCAGTGACCGGCGAAGACCGAACAACACGCTGAACGACGGCTAATTACGCACCGGCTCGTCGGGTCATGCGGGTTGGTCGCCAGAAGCCGACCGCGGTTCTCGTCGGCGGTATCTTTTGAGCTGGGCGGGAAGGGGGGATTTATTGCCGCGGTTCGGCGTCTGCCTCAGCTGGACCTGCGATTAGCAACGCCGCCGTACAGCAATGGTTGTTACACATACATTCTAAAGCAAACTGAAATTTTAAAAATTAAATGTCAAAAAAGAAATTCCATTAAAAATCTTTATTCAAATATTTTTAAAAAATTAAAAAATAAACATATAAATTTTACTGAACACAGTTTATTGCAGTTTAATAACTGTTGATGAAATAAACAATTCATTTGGTACCTTATAATCAATATACTATATTACAGTAGTGGATATATATAGAAACAAAGAGAGTCAGTGTGTTTTGTGAGAATACCTTCCGTGCTAATAAAACTCAGTAGCGTTAATTTCCTTGTTCTGCTTTTGAATACTCTCTCTAGCTGTTTGTGTTATCTGATCTTACGTCTGTTGTCTCAATTTACGTAATATTACAGATCGAACTGACCAAAACTCAACAGGTTATGGGCCCAGACCACGTAGCATCTGCGCTGAAGATCTGAATGTAAATTGTTGAGACAATTGAATGATGGATTTCAAGTTGCAAATTGACAATCTTGAAAGTGCAAGTAACTGGAGTCGCTGGAAAAGGCAAATTCAGCTTGTTTTTTGTCATCATGCTGTTCTTGAAGTTGCTATTGGTAAGAAGAAGGTAGCACCTGCCGTAAGTAATGCTGAGAGTTTGAAAAAGCATGAAGAAGCACTGAAGACTTTTGAAAAAGAAGACACTCTTGCTCAGCTTATTCTTGTCAGTTCAATGAATGCTGTCAATGTTGACTTGACGGCCACATCCAAATTTGCACTGGAAATTTGGCAGAAGTTGACTGCTGTGTATGAACAAAGCAGTGGTCCACGCGTGGATAGACTGATGGAAGAGTTCTTCAAATGTGCAAAATGGCAAGATATGTCGCCAGGTTACAGCTTCTTTTTCCTAGCTTATTATTTAAATGATGAACTGGAAAGACTGACCGGCACTCAATTGTCTGATCTGCTGTTAGCAGAGCAGAATTATTTCAACGCTGTTTCAAGAATACTTTGAGTTTAAAACCGTTTGGGAAAGTGTGCCTGTTGGCGAACGGTCTGTGAATTTGTTGATAGAGTGCCTACGGCTAATCGAGATGCGGCTTCCTGAAAAGACGACAGACTCGTCAGTTGCATTGATGGCGAAAACACACTAAGAAAAATGTCAAAAAGGACAGAAGAATGTGCTTCAGATGTCATCAGATTGGGCATCTTGCCAAAAATTGTACGATGACGGCAGTGAAAAATTCCGGCCAGGCAAGGCAGTCCCTTGGTGGTGAGAGTTTCTTTTGTTACCGTGATGAGGACATCAGAAAAACCTGCAGAACGTGGGTGGCTGACTCAGGTGCCTCATAGCATATGACGCGTAACAAAGAATACTTTGTGGACTTTGTGACATTTGCACAGCCTGTGAATGTGGAAGTCGGAAACGGCGATGCCGTACCTGCCTATGGTCGGAGCACTGTAAACTTCAAGGTGTTCATTAAAGGAAAATGGATACTAAACAGGATGGAAGATGTCTAGTATGTGCCCAAACTAGGATTAAACTTATTCTCCATTGGAAAGGCTGCCGAAAAAGGTTTCAACTTTACTGCCTTCCGTAAAAATGGCCGCGTGAAGCTTTCTGGCATACGCAGTCTGAATGGGATTTATAAGCTGCATGTGCGCGTATGCATTCCAGAGAAGCCTGCATACGTACATTTGAATGCTGTCGATGCTTCGTTGCAATTATGGCATGAGAGGCTGTGCCATCAAAACAAACGGCACGTGCAGCAAGTGCTGAATAACCATGGCATCAAAGTGTATGCCCAAGAGGAGTTCTGCACTGGTTGTGTTTATGGGAAGCATCATCGTGAAAGCTTTCATTCACGGAAGTACAGGCCAAGGGCTCCAGGTAAACTGATACACGCTGACTTGCGCGGACCCATGCATGTGACTTCTTTGGGTGGGTCGAAGTACTTCCTTGTTTTTTAAGATGATTTTTCACGTTACCGCCGCGTTTTCTTTTTGAAGAGAAAGGATGATGTGCCTTTGTGCCTTGAATCCTTCCTAAATTTGGCACGCACAGCTGTGTGTACAGCAGAATGCATTTTGAGTGATGGCGGACTTGACTGATTAACAACGCTCATGTGAAGGATATCCTGCAACGATGAGGGGTTACCATGCGTACCTTTATGCCAGTGATTCCCAAAGTGGGAGATATCGCCCCCTTGGGGGCGGTGGGAAGTAAGGGGGCGCTGGAAAATAATGGAGCACATTAGAGGGGGGGGGCTTGGACACAATGTTTTATGTTCACAGATGAAATGATAGACCACATCACATTTCAATCGAATTTATACGCCCACCGAGAATGCAACAACAGGGCATTCACAGTGTCACCCCAAGAAATACGGCAGTTCATTGGAGTGATACTGCTGTCAGGTTACAACTGTCAACCAGAAGCAAAGCACGACTGGTCTACGCAGCCAGATATTCGTGCACAGGGTGCCATCAGTTGTATGAGCCGCAATCGTTTCATGGAAATAAGAAGTATCTCCACCTGGCGGACAATCAGAAGCTGGTTGAAGGTGACAAGATGAGCAAAGTAACACCTCTGTACAAATTGCTCAACTCCAGCCTTGTCAAGCATGGTATGTTCCATGAGAAACTCAGCATTGATGAATCAATAGTATTATACTTTGGTCGCCATGCGGCAAAAATGTTTTTAAAAGGCAAACCAATTCGGTTTGGTTACAAAGTATGGATGCTGTGTGGTAACGATGGCTACCCATACCATATGATTATTTATCAAGGTAAGGAAATCCACGCACCGAAAGTGCAGTTGAGCACCAGAGTTATCAGAAGTATGGTCGACGTTATTCAAGAAACCTCGAATACCACAAGACATGCGTTGTATTTTGATAACTTTATCAACAGTTACGATCTGCTGGTAATGTTATCTGAATTGAAAATGAGGGCCATTGGAACGATCCGACCATACCGCAGCAATGGTGCTGACGCAGTGATGTTGCCAGACAAAGACCTAATGAAACAAAAGCGAGGTGCGTTCGACTTTCGTAGTGATGGAAACATTTATATAGCAAAATGGCATGATAATTCCATCGTCAGAATCGCCAGCAACTTCATGACACACAGTCCGTTGCGGAATACGCAATGAAGAGTGAAAGGCCAACCAACGAATTGAGGTACAAATGCCGAACATTGTAAAATTGTATAACACGGGTATGGGAGGGGTTGACCTTCTTGACAGACTGGCTGCTGCGTATCGTCCAACAATAAGAAGCAAAAAATGGTACTGGCCTTTGTTTATCAATGCGGTGAACGTTGCGACAGTGGCTGCTTGGCGGATACACTGTTTCGTAGAAGAAAGACCACTCAGCTACCTGGAGTTCCCTCGACAAGTGGTCCTGAGCTTGCTGCAGTCAGAACGAACAGCAAAACCAAGAGTGGCATCAGGTTCAATGCCACAATTGCATGACATCCGTTTCGATGGTGTAAACCATATTCTTGGTACTGGACCACAGGGACGTTGCAAAGTATGCAAACGAAATACCAAGAATATGTGCAAGAAATGCAACGTTCGACTACACGCGGAGCGAGGAAAGCAATGCTTTTAATTTACCATCGGCAGAAATAAAATCAACCACAAATCGAAGTATTGCTACCTATTTATACCAAGATCTCCTTTCTCTGATCAATAAAAGCAGTGTTTGTACGTGTCGAGCAGTTTTGTCGAGAACCGCCCAATGTTCACTAAATGGAACATGCCATAATTCCATAAGGAGTAGTGCCAGACATGTCTAGCTCTAATATTTTCTTAATTGGAACCTATGTTTGTGTCATCAAGATTTACAGCTGTTGAACATGCACCAAAAAAGTTTGGGCACCTGATAGCAGCAACGAGGCCTGACATTGCCTACGCTGTTAGCACTGTGTCACAAGTGATGGACAAGCCGACTGTCAAAGCTTGGCTAAAGTTTTTAACAAGTCAAAAGCAGTCAGTCAGAGCTAGCAGTCAAAAGAATTTTCAGATACCTTCGCGGAACGGCTGATTATGGTCTGCTGTACCAGGCAAATGGAGAAGGAGTTCTGAAAGGCTACTCAAATGCAGATTATGTAGGTGACGTCACGACTCGACGTTCACGTACTGGCGTTGTATGCACATGTGCAGGAGGAGCTGTGTCGTGGCATAGTCAGAAGCAGAAGAGCGTTGAACTGTCAACAACGGAGGCAGAATATGTCGCTGCCAGTGAGGGCGCAAAAGACATGATGTGGCTGATGTCATTGTTTGCTGAAGTCACAGAGGTGAAGCAGAAGCCTATATTGTTTGTGGACAACATGGGAGCAGTTAAGCTCTCCAAAATCCAGAGTCCCACAAACGTTCAAATCACATTGAAGTGCAATTTCACTTCGTTCGTGAAAAATACAGTGAGGGCAAAATCGACATCCTGCACATCGATAGCGAAAACCAGAAGGCAGAGATCCTGACGAAAGCTCTACTGAAGACGCGTTTTCAAAACCTGCGTCGACAGTTGGGAATTGTCTCTCAGCACATGAATTGTTAGATTAAGCGTTGATGAAATAAACAATTCATGTTGGTACCTTATAATCAACATACAGTATTACAGTGGTGGATACAGTGGATAGAAACAAAGAGTTAGTCAGTGTGTTTTGTGAGAATATTTTCTGTGCTAATAAAACTCAGTAGCGTTAATTTCTTTGTTCTGCTTTTGAATACTCTCTCTAGCTGTTTGTGTTATCTGATCTTACGTCTGTTGTCTTGATTTACGTAATATTACAGATCGAACTGACCAAAACTCAACAATAACTTGCAGATAACAATGAAAATAAATACAACAGAACTTAATTATCTTAATTACTGTACTCAGTATTCAATATTCAGCAAAAAGACTTTAAATGGTTGATTTTGCTGATGTGATAGAACGGTTAACGAAGGCTATTCTTATAGCACTAAACATAAGGTTTTTCTTTGTTCATTTAGATGTTTATTATAATTTACTTTATGATGTTTGAAGAAGATTCCTCGACCATAGTTGTTATCATATTTCACAACTGCTATATCAGAATTACGTGTTACTGGAATACCTAATCAATATGGTTGATGATGATGATGATGATAAATTTCCTTATGGTTCATTGGAGACGTTTTGGGAAAGCTTGAAAATTCTTGTTGAGATCGCTGCATATGACACGTAAGAGTTTAATAATTTATCAAAAGTTTCTTGAAGATTTATGTTTTAGCTCTGCTAAAGGTATGACTGAGAAAGTCGATGAGAAATATGGTATTGATTATGAAAAAATAATTAACGAAGTGATATCAGAAGTGCTGTTTCATGAAGCTGAATCATACTCGTTAGAAGAGAGTTCACAGACAATACGGAATCTTTTTACTGACTCAGAACCACTTTTTGGTCTGGAAACACATTCATTGTTAAACAGTTTGAATTCTGACATGCCTACGGATTTTAGCAATATGGACATAAATAGCAAATAATTATAATGAAATAAAATTCGAAGAATATGTAAGTGGTTTGTGTTATTTACTGTATTTTTTCAATAAGTTCATCGTAACTGCATGGAAAGTTTCTATGAAAATGATAGTTAAAAGTACTTAGTCTGTTTATGTTTAGTTCAATGCACTAATTTTTTAAACGGGAAATTGATATTCAAAATTCGCCAGTCATAGTTTATATTTTCTTTAAAATAACTTTCCTTTATAACATGACAAAAGTTTTATTCTATTTCTGTGCGTAATAAATTTTATGATGTAATTCATTTAAAATGAAACAAAAATTATCTTAAAAGCAATTTTATGCATAAGATAAATTTTTAATTAAATGATAAAACTAAAAACGATTCATTTCTCATTACATTTCAAGCATGTAAATCAGTTTTGCAATGCATTTTTTTAAGAATGACGATCGATTTTTCAGAGCATAAAGCCTCAGTTTTGGATTTTTAAACTGATAGCCAAAACTGTGTTAATATTTTATGTTCAAAACTTACTTTAAACGAAGAATCTTCAAACAGATTGATTAATTCTCCATCTGCTTTTGTGGACACGCCGGTACAGACAACATCTGCGTGCTGTGAGAAGCCGGACAGAAACAGTGGTTCTCATGTCATCAGTAACTGAATCAATGCCAACAATTTTCGATGAGTAAAACTCTCCTGACAAAAATGAAGACTACTCCGGTACTTTAATATTTTACGCGACCCACACTTTGAGAACCACTGAATTAAAATATTCAAACATTGAAGTATTAAAGTTTTTCTCGTTGCTGAAAGAAATTCGAAAAGTTGAGCATTTGAGAAGTGGTAAATATCATTCCATCAAATCTTAGAAACAAATTGCACGCACATCGCAGCTTAGAGATATTGTAAGAGTTAAGCAAATGTAGATAAGCGATAATAAATACTATACTGAACAAACGCAGTGATTGAGATGAAGTAAAGCAGTTTATATTCTCATCCATCATTATAAATACATACAGTCAATGTATTTTATGGTATATATTCTTTATATGGTATTCTAATAATGAGAATGAATAAACCTGACTAAAATTCAATTTCACATCTACTATGTTGTTTCACCATATTTATAACGTTCTTTCGTGTATAGGTATTTGTATTTAAGTCTTAAACCACTCTGTTGCAGTAAAACAGAACACTCAATTTGATTTCAAATAGTTCTATAAATAGTAAACTTGTTGAATGATTTCTATTTCTGTTTAATAAGAGATAAATATTATAAAATTAACTTTTGTTATTTGGATTAATAAAATTATAATTGTTGCATGTGTAACTTGTATATGACTCTGCAAATTTTGCTGTTGCTTAATGGTAAAAAATAATTAAAAAGAAATTAAGAATTTATCAATTGTGCTAAAGTATGTATCATAAAATCACGTAACTGTTGGTAACGATAACCATACAATTAAAAATTGAATTTACAAATTTTAAATTATAAACATATGATGCATTACATAAACTCATAATTATTATATACTATCATACATCCGAAATAGTGAAACTGAAACCACAAATTATTGTCAAGCAAATTATGTCATGTAATAATTTTCAAATTTATAAAGCATGAAAGAAAACTGAGATTTTTAATTTCAGAACTGGGATATATAACTGACATTGCATCAGTGCATAAGTTTTACATAAAGGGAGAAATGATTTGAAAGGAAAATGGAAACTGAAATGGTGCATCATCTCTACTTATTGAAGCACAGAATGACAAAACGAAGGAAATCAAGATTAATTCAACAATTGATAAACTGTAACCTTTGGAAAATGTATACGAACAAGGTATGGACATGAAATAAATATTTGGTTGGTAGTAACAATAAGCATTCAAATGTTTATTTATTGCCTAATGCTATTTCATTTATTTAACTCATTCAATAAACAATTGTTTTTATTTTTATTTGTTTCAATATTAACACATTCTACTTAAGCAAATAAATTCAATGGAAAATTAAAATGCATTAATAGAATTTCTGTTTCAAGTCCATCGTAAACAAATCCAAATAAACAAATTTATGTTTCAACGCTCAACCCACGCGGATATATAAAATGATTTTCTACATGGTCAATCACTTCTGAATAAATTTTAAGCAAAATATGTATATTCCTTATTTCATTTTCGTTATCAGCATTTTACAGGTTGGATAAATTTTTTTAAATGTTGCAGTAACAGTAATTTAATGAAATGTTATTTATTAAAGACTAGTGTAGAAGGAAAATGGCTCTGTGGACAACAAAAACAAAGAATGCTGGAAGATTCATTAAATCAAAATTCAGACAAACCCCTACCTCCACATGAAGCTTCTTGGATTGTAATGATTGAAAGCGGTGGCAAAACCTGCATAGGTCACATTGTAGGAAGTCCTGCAACCACTAAAGTACAGATAGTTCTTACAACTCGAGATTGCGTAGAGGGGTAAAGCTAATTTCTCGATCAAAACCTTTTGCAGTAATATTAAAATTATGTTTAGCAAAAGTGCATCGAGTATTAAAGTTTACAGAAAAACAGAAACAGATAAAGCTGCAAAAATTCTCAAAGTGCATTCTGTAAAGCAGCACAGTTATCTTAAAGAACTATCCATTCTTAAATTGAAAAGTCCAATAACCATGGACGAGTCTTGGAAGCCCGTGTGTCTTTATTACTTTACACGTTTATATGAAAACTGCGGCATGTTATCAGCTAACCTGGAAGCAGGTAACTATTCAAATTTCTTTCAACTCTTTTCTAAATTTTTAAATGTTTTGGCTCATATTTCATTTTAATTTGCGCTTAACTTTCGAAGTAAGTGACAAATATGTCAATGAGAAAGTTGTTAACTTTTGTTAATTTTTTAATAGCAGCATATATATAACCTTTGTTAACTATGATTTGATTATTAACCCTGTTTATTGACGTAGAATTTCTTTAATTATGGCAAATATTTTGGTTTATAAATGTAGTATCGTAAAAGTTGAATATAAGATTAATACAAAACTGTTTTGAATTTAAAGCACACTTATTTTCTTACAGATTTTACCAAAAACGTTTACAAAGCAATTGTTCAAAGTTAACTATTTCCTTTAATTCATTTTTTGATGTATTATAGGAAAAGGAGTGTCAAATGTAGCAATACAGAAAGCAAACAGTGTAGAAAATTCATTTTGCAAAAATGAAATTTCTGACTTTGATGAAGAATTGCATTTATGCGTTGAAGTGTCAAAATCCAAAAATAGTGAAGTTTGTTTAATTCTTAAAACTATAATAATTATCAAAAATGATTTTACAAAATGCACGCTAAGTTTTAGATTTCTTAAATATTATCTTATTTATTCCATCCAAGCGTAGAATCTCTCACTTACTCTCAGACACTCTTTCCATCACTATATGACAATTTTAACATTCATAGAATACTGGTGAAGCATTTGTTTGTGACCATGATGGCATATGGCAGCTGCACGGTATTAAAAAATCTTCTAAGCCTGGTTCTAAGTATATTGCTTTGTACGGTGTAGAAAAAACAGGTCTTGATTCTCTTGTAAGTATTTTTCATTTAAGGTTGTGCACTTGCTTTGTTAATTTGACAAATCATAACGGAGCTTCTTGCATATATATATTTTTTTAATGTAAGCATAAATTCAATACATCAGCTGTAACTCTCGACATTAAAAATCATGACTGAAGAACTGAATCCATTTTTAACTGCGCCATAAAATGGATAAGGTTTTAAATGCATTCAATAGTTTTAGTGATAATATGTTTATAGTAAAATTACTTTTAGTTTATCAGGTACTAAAATAAAATTTATGGAGATTAATAAAAAAAATTAGATAAAAATGAGCATTTTCTAATCATTTAATTTTAGTAAGTACTGATAAATACAGTTCAATGATAGTTCATAAAATTATTTTATTAATGTAACAATCTAAATTTAACTTTCAGGGAAAATACACTTGTGGAACTCCTTCGCTAAGAAGTTTAGAAACTGAAAGATCTTCAACAATAGAGACGTCAGTAGAGGCAGCACCGTGGATGATTCCCATTTACGTGCATGAAAAAGATGAAGAACCATTACTATGTAGTGGAATATTAGCGGATGATTATCATTCATCCGGTTCTAAAAATATTTACACGACATCGAATTGCGTCACAAGGCAAGATCTTTACAATTAGGATTTGTTAAATTTTCATTTTATGCAGTTTTATATTTTTATAGAAGAATAAAGACAAAAGAAATTAAAGTATCTTATCAAACTGGCCCGTCAAAGTTCACTAATGTCACAGTATCATCTATTAAAAGATTTGAACATGCCCCTGATATTGTAATCCTGAAGTTGAAAAAAGCCATTCCACTAACTATATTCTCAAGACCTGCATGCCTTTCCATTGAAAAATATTTTCTTGACCAGACACTTTGTAAACTTGTTTCTGTCAATTCGAATGGTATTTTTGCTTATATCGTTTTTCAATTTTGATGAATACATCTTTAGGTAGCCTCAAAGTTCGAGCAACTGGCTTTTCTACATACACTGATGGAGCATGCAAACGAATTTTTAGAAATTTTGATAATTCACAACTATGTTTGAAGGATTTTGATAGTGAAACACAGGTGAAATTTTTTATTTCATTATGAATTAGATTCATTATATTTTTATTTCATTACATTATTAAATGTAGACGTATAAATCTTAAGAGATGTATCGGAAATTTCATAATTTAGTTCATATTTTAGTGAATAACATTTTAAGTGTTCATTAATAAATAATTTTTAGCATAAGCAAAAATTGCTTATTTGCCATGGACGTGATGAATTCACCGGAAGATATGTTTTAGTTGGCGTGGAAAGCACGAGAAGTGGAAACTATATTTCCATTACACACTACAAGTCTTTGTTTAATTAACTGCAATACTATCTGTATTGTCTTTACAATGTATATTTATTACAGAAACGACTTCTTATAATTTTAAAAATTTAAGAATATTAAAGTTTAAGCACTATTCCATTAAAATAACAGCAAATTCTTATTTTCATCCTACTAATAAACTCGATTTATTGCTTGTTTTGGTATTTAGCTTCATTATTTAGTTTCTATTATTTAGAGCATTTATTGTAATATTCTTCGAATTATGACACCGCTAAAAATAATTTCATTTTTTTTAACAATAATGATTATTCAATAAAGTTAACAATAATAAATCATAATGCATCTGAAAAGCTGAAATGAGATAAGTCACATTTAAAGAAGTCAAACTTATCTTTGATAAAAAATGCGATGCATTATTATCATATTCAAATTTTTTAGTTCATGAATTATTTAAATATTGTTCAAATGTATTATTATTAAGTAGTTTCATAAACAATAACGTTTGACTGCTAAAGAAGTTATTCAAATAATAATAAAATTATATTATTTGAATAAAAATGAGAATTATATAAGCTCATGTATGTATTTAAGTAATTCAATAAAAATAAAGTAATAAAATGCGCAGTATATTCAAGTTTCAAGAAATAAAATATGAAGAATAAATTATTTTGAATTCATACGCTAAACTGCCATCTGTTAAATCAATTTATAACAATTGTGCAATTAACTTATTATGATCATTGCAACCTGTGCTTATGATTGGTGCATTTTATCATATATCTATTAACTTCTATAACTATATTTAATGGAACTTTTATATTTTTATTAACGTCGCCTTTGTGCACACATGCACATTTGATTGCTACATGAATTATTAAAATGCTGTTCAAATAATAAATTTAAATGCAAACAATAATAATCATTTAATTGCTAAAGAAACAATAAAAGTTGTCACAGAATCGATCATATTGTTATTCAATCAAATAAAACAACCAGTAAAGCAAATTATTTTTTCATCATAAGATGCGGGGAAAATTTGTTCCATCATTGAATAATTAATTCAACCATTATTGTAAGCAAAGGTTTAAATAACAAGCAACCAAACTTTAATAACAAGTAAAAAGTAGCAACTACTTAGAAAGGAAAAATAAACAGATGTAAGATTGATCAAACAAGGGCTACGATTAAGATTCAAATATTAATTTTATTTAATATAGGTCAATATAGTAAAAAGTTCACTGATTACAATGATTAATTTTTATTTTGAACAATAAATTGCTTTAGACAATTAACATAAATTAAACAATATTAAACAGCAAAACAAAATCAAATTAAACACTGACTGTTAGCAGTTAGATTTATGATAATAACTGAGAGAGTGAAAAGAAATGAAATAAGTGAAAAGAATGATATTTTATCATTCTTCAGTATCTTCATCATTCAAGTTAAAGCTTTCAGATGAAGAAACATCTTCTAGATTAAAATTCACACTTGAAAGCAATTCCATAACTGCTTCGGAATCAAAACTGTCGTCACTGATGGTGTATTGTCGTTTCTTCGTCTCCGCTTCTATCATAGCAATTTCTTTTTCAGCTTAAAAAATGCATTTTTCATAAACAGCACTCATATTTCCGATATTTTTTAAACAAGATAATTAAGTAGATAGGTTAAAAAATAGAAAAAGAGGTCAGTAGATAAAAAAAGGTATGTAAAAACGTAAATTTTCTCCAACAAGTAAACTTTTCAAATTACAAATTATTAACTAACTCAATAAGTTATTAAAATAAACTAGTTAAACTAAATAAATAATAGAAAAAAGTATTTCTTTGAAATTTATTTATTTGTGAAGTAATAACTTACATTTAGGATAGATCGTGACATAGTAATTAAAGGATTTTTCCGTATCATCTTCAGTAGCTTCACTCCATTCTTCATCTGTTATCCATGATTCTGCTGTAAGAGTGAAAGCTTCATCATCACCATCTGATTGCATGCTCAACTGCCGAGCCTCACCATCTTCCATTTCGCTACGCATTGAAGCTGTCTCTGTTAAAGTAGAAGACGATAAACTCGAAACCTCATCACTCTGCACTGACTGTAAAGTCAATGAGATTTGTTCCGAATCTTCGTCAACATGGTACGACGAGTATTCCTGAAAAGACGCCGGTTAGTTAAATATGTTGGAATAAAATGTTATTCAAAATGAATTAGAATATTGCTGATGTTTCAAAATTTTCAACCTGTATTTGTAGCAGCTAACAAATTCACGTTTAATATATTTAGCACTTAAGGAGAGACATATTAATAACTAACAGATGCAATAATTAAATATCATGCAGTTGGAAATAAAAGTTTCAAATTTTAATACTTTAGATTGGAATTTATCAGAAATTTAGAGATGCAAGTTATTAATATAAAAAAGCTACTGCGTAAAACTTACTTCGCTCATTGTAACAATATGCTGCTGCTCCGTTCAGCAATGCTAATGATAACACTCTTGACGAACTTTCAAAATTGATAAACACTTTAAAGTATCTCTTTAAACAACGTCATCAGTGCTTTTAAAGTTTATACATCATATCGTAGGTTTTAATGTAATTTTAATGATTACTTTAAAATAATGAAAATGAAATAATTTATTAATTATACTTAATGACAAAAGGAATTTATTGGCTAATGAAGCAGCTACTTAAAGCACCCGCGGATATACTGCATAGCCCCAAAAAGGCACAAATGCACGTTCAGATTCATTTAAATATAACAAAAAAATAAAAAATTTGAGATAATAGATGGGCTTATACATTCACGCGCTCTGCCATAGCATATGTCATTACTTTTGCTATATTTGTTATCGCTTTGTTTGTCTGTTGTTGGCTGCGCTTTGTTCTTGCTTGCATTGCGCTTTCATCAAAAATGAATCGGCCTGGGATTTTATGTAACTGTACTATTTTAAGTTATCATTTTTTTCATCCACTTATAAAATGCTTTAGCTAGTTTTTTGTGATCATTTGTAGTAATCAATTCTATTCTAATCGTATTTCGTGTAAAAGACCACTCATTTACAGTATTCCATGGAAAGGTATTTTTCACTGACTTTGAGTAATTTATTACTCAAATGCATTGAAATGCTAGCTAAGCAATTTATCAGATTATAGCTTTGATAAAACCAATACGCAAACAAAACGTTTATTGGCTCTTCTGAATAGATCTTTAATTAGTGGGAGATTTTTTTTAATTAATGACATTTTTGAAATTATTTTTTTATTGATTTTTTATTTTGAACTTCTATTTGAAGAATTCAATTATTCATGTAGAATGCTTCACGTTTCATGTGATATTTTTTTTATTTTTCGTATAGTTCATATTAAGATAACTTAATTCACAAAAACATAAATGTTGCTAAAAATTAATTTAGTAAAACTTTGGAGATAATAAAGTTACGTCATTGGTACTAAAATTACGTAATCGTAAAATGAAAATATCTGGACCAATGGAATGAAAAATATTAAAACTTATCAAATCAGGAATGTTCGAATCAATGGACGATTCAAAAATTAAAATCAATCTGACTATGCCATGAACATCCTGTAACAACCATTGCTGGACGGCGGCGTTGCTAATTGCCGGTCCAGCTGAGGCAGACGCCGAATCGCGGCAATAAATCCCCCCTTCCCGCCCAGTTCAAAAGATACCGCCGACGAGAACCGCGGTCGGCTTCTGGCGACCAACCCGCATGGCCCGACGAGCCGGTGCTTAATTAGCCGTCGTTCAGCGTGTTGTTCGGTCATCGCCGGTCACTGATGGTCCGTCGGGGCAGCGGATCAAAGCCGCCGCGTAATAAGCCGCTGATATATAGAAGAGCCGCAAGCCGGGGGATTGTCAGCAAGACAATGGAGGGATCGAATTTCAGTTGACCCACCCTGGTGCCCCCCTGCGCCGGAATACTTCTATATATTGAAGCAGCGGAGACCATCCAGGAGTTATCAAGCGGGCGAGTGTGGAGTGCAATTGCAGTGACGATACGAACACGGATGATGGCGACACGAAGAAGAGACCGCGGGAGCGAAGACGAGTCGGCGAAGAGTAATAGCGGCGGACGAACTGGCGCAGACCTGGAGGCAGATCCAGCGGCCGCACCCGGCGGGACGTTACAATGAGGGCCTGTCCGGGAACTTGTCGTGAGGAGAATTGGAAATGCCTGTTACGGCCCACCCCCAACATTCTTCCCGGGAATGGATCCCGTCGAATGGCTCGAGTCGATGGAAGACTTTTTCGTTGTGACTGGCGTTCCATCCTCGCAGCAAGCCGCCAGCGCCAGGCTGTCAGTGAATATCGCTGTTCGGAGAGAATTGTTCCCGCCAGGATCACCTCGGGACATCACCTGGGACGAGCTGAAACGCCGTTTTCTTGACATCTACGGCCAAGGTGAGGCCCTGATAGAACTGGCGGTGTGATTCAAAGGCCTGAAGCAACGAAAGAACCAGTCGATCCGAGAATTCGCCCAGGAAGTGGCCGAGTTGGGACGTCGGGCCGGAAAGTCAGAGAGCGAACTGATTGCGCGTTTCATTTCTGGCGTGGCATCGAAAGAGGTCCACAGAGAGCTCTGTCTGCGGGAACCGACAACGCTTGTGAAGGCACGCCAACTGGCGGAAAACGCAGCAGAACTGGAGACAGAAGTCTGGGGAAGTCGGCAGCGGACCACCGAAAATGCTGACGCAGGGAATGACAACCTGGCCCATGCCGTGGAAGCCCTGAACCGACGTTTCGACCAGCTGCAGACGACACTAGAAAGATCAAATAGCAGACGACCCGCCCGAAGGGCAACGGGGTGCTTCCGATGCGGTGAACAGGGCCATTTCCTTCGAGACTGCCCCCAGGCCGAGACCCGAACCCGGCCAGCGCGTGCCCTGAATAATAGAAACGGGGATCGCCGACTTTTGGCAATGGCGGAACTTCAAGCTAAACATGCGCCGTCTGTCACAGGTAAGCTAAACAGGCTGGAGATTTCCCTCCTTCTGGACTGCGGGGCGGTTGTTTCTGTAGTGCCACTCTCGATCTGGCACAAGTCCACCGGGGGAGAACTTCTAGAAGCCGCCGGAGGCTCCATCCTGCTCGGCGACGGGCGACGGGTGCGCCTCTGCGGCCAGGGGACGTTGCCGCTGCAGGTGGGAAGCTGGAGGGGACGCCTTCACGTCGCCATTGTGGAAAGCTTTGTCGTACCAGGGATCCTGGGTACCAACTTTTTTGACCAGTACGTCAAGCTAATTGACTGGCAAGCCGGGGAGATGACCATGACGGACGGCTCGAGGGTCCGGATCGTCCACGAACTAGCCCACGCAACGCGTCCCGGCATCGGATGCGCCTGGATCACGAGAGGGGAGCTGGAGAACAATAGCGGTGAGCTAGGAGCGTGTGAACGCGCTCTGGTGGAGAGAGCGGAGTGTTCCGCGCAGAATCGGCGGGCCCTACGCAGCCTAATCCGGAGGTATGGGAAGGCCATCTCGTGCGGTGAGGGTGATCTCGGACGAATCAGCCTCGTCCAGCACCGCATCGAGACCGGAGGGGCCCAGCCGGTGAAGCTTCCACCCCGTCGCCTCCCCCAAGCCCAGCGGGAGACAGTGGACCACTTAATCAGGGAAATGCTGCATGCCGGGGTAATCGAACCAGCCTCAGGCCCCTGGAGCTCACCGGTAGTGCTGGTCTGAAAGAAGGACGGATCCCCACGGTTCTGCGTGGACTATCGCAGACTGAACACTGTGACGCGCGTCGATGCCCAACCCATCCCGCGAATAGACGATACGCTGGATGCGTTGGCAGGGGCCAAGTGGTTCAGCACGCTTGATTTGGCATCCGGCTACTGGCAAGTCGAAGTCACCGAAGAAGACCGGGAGAAGACAGCGTTCTCCACACCTCTGGGGCTCTTCCAATTCCGCGTCATGCCGTTCGGGCTGTGCAACGCCCCGGCGACGTTTCAGCGGCTTATTACGCGGCGGCTTTGATCCGCTGCCCCGACGGACCATCAGTGACCGGCGATGACCGAACAACACGCTGAACGACGGCTAATTAAGCACCGGCTCGTCGGGCTATGCGGGTTGGTCGCCAGAAGCCGACCGCGGTTCTCGCCGGCGGTATCTTTTGAACTGGGCGGGAAGGGGGGATTTATTGCCGCGGTTCGGCGTCTGCCTCAGCTGGACCTGCAATTAGCAACGCCGCCGTCCAGCAATGGTTGTTACAATGCAATGAAAAGCCAACGTCAACATGCATTAAAAAATCGCGGTGGAAAAATTGTACCAACCTGGAACATCCTGGTATTCAGCTTTGATCAGTGATTGTATGTTTCTTATCAAATTTTGCCCGAGTTATCAGTGATGTGCTACTATCTTACATTATATAGGCATAGATAATCACATGCTGCATTTTTGCAAACATACGTTTTTTTGAGACATAATGTGTAATAGTCAAAATTTATTTGAATGGTAAAAAATCTTTAGCATAACTTTTGCTTTTGCGTTAACGAGAATGAATTATACAATTCCAAAGTAAATGTACTTAGGCCCCATGTTTGACTTCTTTACATTTGCTCAGTCTTCATGTGGATATTTTTAAGTACAAAATTAAAAAAGGGGTTTCACATTATTCGGCAAAGCATAGTGATATTTCAGGTTAGCTTGCTGTTTAATTCAAGGCACACTGGTCTTTAAAAACAATACTTTTAAAACGCTTCATAGTTTCATATTTACTGATTACAGGAGATTATTTCAAGCAATAAATTGCTTTTCTAATTTTATTTCTTCAAATAATCTACACAGAAACTTTTCTGCTATTCGTCAAACTCCTATCAGCACTAGATAAATATAAAATGTGCAAAGTTTCATTTTGCAGCAACAAACAAGCGAATGCGAACTATATTACAATATGTACAGTGTGAAAAGATATACAATGCAATGCAATACACTAATAACGCATAAATATGGAAAAGGTCCATTTTAAATTTGTGGTGATTGCGCCTAATCTCTAAATTTAAAAAATGGATTGCTTGTGATATCATAATGATAATGTGGCAAGTTAAACCATTCTTTTCACTTTTGTGTCCAACCAGAATTTATCACTATGATTTGTGCATTTGAACGTGTAGCACCTCCCATTGTGAATTCCTTTCTATTGTTACCGTGAGATACAAACTGAATTTCATTGTTATTTGTCTCTATTATCAAAATCTCTAACCTACAACACCTAAAATAACAGAAGCTAGTGGTAAAGACTGAGAAGTGAAATGAAGAAAGGTAGGATTAACAGTCTTGAATTGTTTTTTATAAATTAAATTTCTTCATTATCCAAATGCAAATTCAAAACTGCAACCCATGTTGAAATGGTGCTCTTCTTAGTCATAAAATTGAAAAAGCACTCATTATTCACCGTTCTGCTATGGAAGAAGTAGCATGCTTCACTGACAATTTTATGATGGTGAAACACACGTAAGAAGCTTCTAACACGCTTTGAAAATATTTTGCAAAATGTTGTTGTAGTGGATACAGTAAACCCGATTCCGTTACCTGAAGATCCCACGTGATACTATAAGTTATCTCATGATTGTATACTCTGATACTGCTTGCGTTCTGTTTAATAAAACTCTGCATTGAGTGAATTATTACAGTTGTAATGCAAATATCAAATCAAAATTTGGAAACGATTAATTCATTTTGGACTTATTTTGACAATCGGACGGGCAATTTTCTAATTTATTTCACAAGTGAACAGAATAATGTGATATGTAAAATAACATCACTGAGGAATTGGGAAAAAGTGATGATACCTCTACCGCTCAGTGAAATATTACAGTTGTGTTATCGTATTTATTCATTAAATCAAAGGGTTATAGCGTATAGAATAAGACAAAATAATTCACATTCAAATGCCCCCATATCATTAATGCAATTATTTACCTTTGAATAATCATTTTCAATAGTATATCAAAGAATTTTAGTTTTAGAATCAAGGTTCTACATTTCAACATTACTGTTCAGAAGTGAAAACACTTCTATAAAATAAGGCAGGACATAGCAAGGACGTCACAATGCAAGCAGTGGTCAAGAAATTTGAAACTTTGTAATATGTAAATTAATTGTGCAGTTAACATTGCAATTAATAATTCAAGTGTTATTGAACAGCTACATTAATTGTAAAAGTTGAATTTTACAGTCTTCGTAAAAGACTACATGAAAAATTATAAAAAATATATTATTTAATACAATTTTAATAATTGTATAAAAATGTCAGGTATTAACTAATTATGTAATATGCAACGGATTTATTTTAAAGTGATTTCTTTTCAAATTTAAACAAAAACATTAAGTTAAAAATTGTTTAAATTAAATCACTTTAAAAGTTTTTTTCAGCAGCATCAATAGCGTTGTTGGTTAGATAAGAATTTAGTTTGTGGCATTTTTCTTGCAAGAACAGTAGTCGTTATGGCTGAGAGTGAAATTCCAGGTGCACACGATGTTCTCCTTCAACCGGGTCTGCGGGTCAGTTTCAATGCTCCATTCACGACTCGCCAGCAGACCATGATGCGTTTGCATAATAAATCGGAAAAGCCAATCATGTGGGTTGTGAAATCGAATTTGGGAAAGAAGATTACCATCAGTCCATCCTCTGGTGTATTGGAGCCGAATTCTGCAGTGAACATCCATCTGGTTTTGTTTCCATTCAACTACAGCAAAGGACCAGAAGAACGACTGACTATTGAAACGGCTGTCATCTTGCCGTTAATGGAGAAAAAATTTGACCAAGACTTTTTACAAATTTGTGAAATTTTGAATCGTATTCCAATCTCGATTCATTACAATTTATAAATTTCTCGATAGTAATGCTATTGAAACTTCTCAAAAAATTTTAACTCATCCTAATTATCAATTAATTATTGTTCACTAATTCATATTTCATTGTTTGTCTATTTTTAAATTACAAGAAGCCTATTTTGTTAACATATTACTGTCATTATTATAAATTTACGAATTATAATTTTTGAATAAAACATTTTACATACTTTACTGTTTGCACTACTGAATTATTGATAACTTGACTGTCCATCAAACTTAACTTTGCAATGCAATAAATTGGCCTGCGTTTCCGGGTTTACGCGACTATCCTCGCCGTTTGCGTTGATCTTTTGTCCGCGCTCGCGTTTACTTGGTGGCATCGAGTAAACAGAGAACAAACAACTCAGTATAATACAGTGCTTTAATACAACGAGAGAAAAACAATCAAGACACTAAATCACACCACCGTCGACCAACAGCGCACAGCCACCCACAACGTTAGCTAGATAACTTTTTCCGCCAACTCATACCGTATCTTTTCTGATAATCACGTATTACACCACTCTTTCTAACGATCGTTCGTCTGGTCTTCTTGCGGTGGCGGCGGTCTTACTGCCGCGTCTGGAATAGGTGATATTTAAGATTTTATACCGCACGGTAATAACCCCATAGTCATCTTCCACAACTTAAGTTAAGCATAAAAAAGATAACAGAAAAAAGAACGTTTAAAAACCAAAATTATTATTTAGAGTTATGAACAAATGATAATCTTTATCAAAATAATATGCCATCATAATTGATATCGAAGATTTAGTCAAAAACAACTCTGTTGTTCAATCTGCATCAAGACTGATTTAAAAAACCAAACTGATTAATATTATTATAAACATATTCTAACTATATATGTGTCATATCTGGGTCAAGTGGGGTATATTTTGTACGCAACGCTGTTTTCGACTGATATCCCTGCCGCACTATTTCGTTTCATGTCAGATTTTTTTATAGCTGAATTTTATACAGTTCCACTAGATATGATTTTCTCGCAAGCGCATGGAATTAAAGCGATGCTGTTATTGGGGTGTAACAAATGTCCCATTTGTACTAGTTTATATCTGTAATTTCGGATGACGGTAACAACGGATAAGAACTACCGTATACCAGCTAATACCTGAAAATCAGCACTTTGCCCAGTAGTGTGGTGCGCTGTGGTTATTTTTGGGGTTGGTTTTTTTCTCTTCTACCTATGGTAAAGTTAATCGATCTTATCGCTGCGTGACTTGGTTGTCACTGCCGTCATTTGTCTCTTTATTACCCTCTTGTTTGTTTTCTGCGCCATATTTACTCTCCAATAAACAGCTATCATATATATTACGTCTTGTTGTTGACACGTAATGCCTAGCACACGCTCAGCTACATCAGAGCGCCCTGAAGAGAACAGACAACAGCTGGAAGAAAAGGCCGGCACGTTACAAATGGGGGCCTGTCCGGGAAATGGCCATTCTATACTTCCTGTAGCCGTTCCACCGACGTGTTGGCGCCCGCCAGTGTTGTTTTCGTCTGGCACAGAAACTAACCGATGGATAACGTCCTTGGAGATATTTCTCAAGGCGAGTGGTTTACCGCGCTGCCAGTGGGCAGTTGCGGCCCTTAACCACATGGATTCCGCCATACAGGAACGACTCACCGCCAGGTTGGGAGACGATGTGAACGACTACGAGGTACTGAAGGCAGACCTGAAGAAGATGTTCATCCCGCTGAAGTCGGAGATATCACTTCGCGCGGAATTTTGTCGTTTGCGTCAACGACCTGGGCAGCCAGTCGACGCTTTCGTCATCAGATTTCAAGAGGCAGGAGAGAGAATCTGGATGACGGAGCTGCAAATCGTCGATCGGTTTCGGGAAGGAACCAACTCTCGGGCGGTACTGATGGCCCTGCTGGAGAAAGAGCCGATGACTATGGACGAAGCACGGAGAACTGCGCTGAAAGCTGTGGAAATCGAGGAAGCATCCCGCAGCATGGACTTTGACAATAACTCCCCCTATGACCGACGCATGGAGGAACTGACCGGAGGCCTGAATCGGCTCATCACCCGACTGGACGACCGCTTACCTCCTCGAGGTGATAATTGCCCCCGATACTAACTCCGGCTCCGACGGGGGACCGCTATGTAGAACGAACAACTAAGCCTGCCCCGACCTCCGACACGTATCAGCGAAAGCACCCAGCTACGATTGAAGCCAGATTGGAGAAGCTGGAAGAATACTATATGCGGAACAGAGGTAGCCGAACCTCACGCGAACATCCCCAGCCCTCGAGACGGCTAGAGGGAAGCTCGCGTAAAGCGGATTATCCGTTAGCCTCAGCGATCGACGTAGTCATCGGCGACACGCCGGTTATAAATGGTAAGATACGGGGATTTTCCATTTTTGCCCATTCCATTTTTGCTCGATTCAGGAGCTGCCATGCCAATCATTTCCAAAGAGGTCTGGGATAAGTTATATGTCAAAGATCAGGGCGACGCAGGTCTAAGTCAACAATGGGTTCTGAGAGTGGGCAGGAAGGGAGCAACCTTAAACGCGCGCGGGGCAGTTTCTGTTCCAGTGGTATTGGGTAGTTGGACACATCGACTACCATTCGTGGTTGCAGAAGATCTCTCTTTTCCGGGAATTCTGGGTATGAACTTTGTTGTGTTTCTGCCATGATCAAAACTCGGTAGAAACGGTAATTGTTTATTCGACACTCTACTTGAACACACACACACGCTATATATATTCATAACTAACTAACTAAGTTGTCTATATGCTACAGTATATGAATTAGAAGATGATCAAGTTACATTTGCAATAAATTTGGATTATATTAATTCAATACACAACTCCAATACACAACACCCCTTCCCCATTAAACAACGTAGTCCTCCATCCACTTTGGTTTTCTGCGAGTCCGCGGTGGTCTGGTTGGTTGTTCAGCAACGGGTTCTGTGATGGGTTCAGCGATGGGTTCTACTACGGCCGATGGTGACTTCTCCATTAATTGTTGACAGTCTTCCTGTTCTGTCTGTGAAAGGTTGTCAGCAATGTTTGATTGCTGCGTTTTACTCACATCGGCTTCGATGTCCTCTGTTACTTCTATGGAAGGGTGTCGTTTTCTCAGCTGATCCAGATGACGTTTCCATAGCTGACCACCAGTTGTTCTTACCTTATAGGACACGGGTCCTGTTGGAGCTACTATGGTGGCAGGACACCATTTAGGTCCATGCGCGTAGTTTCTCGCAAACACAAGATCATCAGATGCGAATATTCTTATTTTTTGTTTATCCGGCTTTGTCACGTCGCTATGACCTTCAATCGTTTCTTCTTCAATGTTAGGGTGGATGCGGTCGAGAACCGTTCGCAATCGGCGCTTCATTAGCAGTTCGGCCGGACTTTTCCTGGTTGTGCCACAAGGTGTCACGCGCTGTGAAAATAAGAAATTTGCTAGACGCTGTTTCCAGCTTCCGTGAACCATTTTTCGCAAAGCCTCTTTTGTCGTGCGGACCATCCTCTCTGCTTGTCCGTTCGATGCCGGATGAAAAGGGGCAATTCTAGCATGTCTGATAGCACCTCTTTTCAAGAATTGCTGGAATTCAACAGAAGCAAATTGTGCCGCATTGTCAGACACAATTGTGTTCGGCAAGCCATGCGTTGCGAACAACTGACGTAATTCCTCTATTACCGTTCTTGTTGACATTTCTGATATGGGAATTACTTCTAACCATTTTGAAAATGCATCTACAACAATCAGGAATGTCTTTCCTTGGAAGGGGCCTGCGAAGTCGATATGTAAACGACTCCAAGGGTTATTTGGCGTTTCCCAAGAGTGAACAGGAGCTTTAGGCATTGCAGCTCTTGACGATTGACAAACGTCACATGTGTTCACAGTCTTTTCAATATCCTCATCCATTTTCGGCCACCAAAAATAGCTTCTTGCCAATGCTTTCATACGAACAATACCAGGGTGACCATCGTGTAACATAGTAAGGAGCCTTGAACGCGCTTGACTTGGAATCACAACCCTATTTCCCCACAGCAAGCAACCCTTATGTACTGATATTTCCAGTTGTCTACTAAAAAATGGTTTAAATTTTTCATCTGACAACTTGGCTGGCCATCCTTTCCACGCCCAATTTAAAACTCGTGATATCAACGGATCTTTCAAAGACATTCGTGCGATATCGTTGGCTTTCATTATCATATCGTCATCTGATTCCAACATGAGTACTTCCAGGGGTGGTGGGATTTCAACGTCTGGGACTTTAGTTCGTAGGCGACTTAAGATATCGGCATTAGCGATAAGCTTTCCTGGTCTGTAGCAAATGTCATAAACATAAGCGCCTAACATGACAGTCCAACGTAACATTCGGGGTGAGAGAATGTACGGAGTTTCTTTATTGGGAGCAAATATTCCCAACAACGGCTTGTGATCTGTAATGATTCGGAAGGAACGACCGTACAGATAATCATGAAATTTCTTTACAGACGCTATAATTGCAAGGGCTTCCTTGTCAATTTGTGCGTAGTTTCGTTCAGTAGAAGTCAATGTTCGCGAATAAAAAGCGATTGGAGCTTCTTTACCATTCGGCATTTGATGGCACAGTACGGCTCCAATTCCAACAGGGGATGCATCACAGATGAGTACTAACGGTTTTTTTACATCGTAATGGGTTAATATACAATCTGATGATAACAGTTGCTTGGTTTGGTTGAAAGCTGTTTTATGTTTGTTTGTCCATTTCCATTTAGTTTCTTTATCAAGTAACCGATGTAAGGGTTCGGCTACGGTTGCTTTGTTTCGCAGGAAGGAATGATAAAAGTTAAGCAACCCTAAGAAAGTTTGCAATTCTTTCTTATTTCTTGGCTGTGGGGTGTTATGGATCGCTGCAACTTTCTGTTTCGAGGGGTGAATTCCAGAAGCATCAATGTCAAAACCCAAAAATTTGATGCGTCGCAAACAGAATTTGCATTTTTCTGCATTCAAACGGAGACCTGCGTCATAAAAACGTTTCAATAACGTAGCAAGCCGTTTTGCTAGTATGCTTTCATCTTTTGCTGCAATCAAGATATCATCGAAGTAGGATAATACTCCCGGGATACCTTTTGTGAGTTGATTTATTACTCCTTGAAATATGCCAGGTGCTGCACTTACACCAAACTGTAGTCGTTTTACTCTGAATGCACCTCGATGTGTGATTATTGTTTGTGCATCTGCAGTTTTTTTATCAACAACCAACTGTTGATAAGCTTGAGCTAAATCCAATTTAGCAAAAACTTTTCCACCAGCAAGAGATGTAAGGAGGTGGCTTACTGCAGGAACGGGATAAGCGTGCTTCAGAAGTGCCTTATTGATGGTACATTTGTAATCACCACAAATACGCACAGAACCATCTGGTTTCGTGGGCGTGACGATTGGGGTAGCCCATACCGGATGACTAACTGGTTCGAGCACCATCTGTTTAACCAGCTTATCTAGTTCCGTATCGATCTTTTCTTTAAGAGCGAAAGGAACCTTGCGAGCTTTCATGCGAACAGGAGGAACTGATGGATCGAGATCCAACGATACAGGTTCGCCTGTATAGCAACCCAAGTCAGGAGTGAAAACTGCCTAATATTTCCGTAGTACTAATTCAACTGGACTACTATTTATATGATTTATACCTTCGATTCTGATGCCTAACGGTTTAAACCATTCTAAACCCAGCAAATTAGGGCAGTTCCCTTTTGCAACAAAGATTCTAAGCCGTGTGTGGATGGTTGAATAATCAACATTGACAAAACAACTTCCCATCAATTTAACTTGCTTACCAGGAAATGAGACGAGAGAGAGCGTCGTAGGAGCTAATTTTAGCTTTTTGTTGTTGTTCCGTAAATATTCGAAAGTTTGCTCGGAAATGATTGTCACGTCAGATCCTGAATCAACTTCTAACTGACAACGTTTACCTTCAATGCTAAGGAACACGCTTAGCTTGAGTGAGCAAAGGGAAGGTGTAGATCGACAAGAAATACGATTCAGCAAATAAGATTGATGCGTGTCAGCTACTGAAATAGCATTTGCTTTCGCCTGAGGTTTGGAGCGCCTTTGTTTAGATCTACATACGCGTTCAATGTGACCAGCTTTTTGACAACAACGGCAAACAGCATTCTTGAAGCGGCATAACGCTCGATTGTGCTGACCTCCACAACTGGCACACACATTAGCTTGCTTATAAGTTTGACGTTTGCTTGACATGTGATGAATATTCGGTGCTGATGAATCGACGTTGACAGTGCGAATATCACTAGCATGCTTACAGGCAGCTTCGGCGGACAGGGCTTCTTCCTGTGCCATTTGGAATGTCAAAACTTTCTTCGCAAATAATCGCAGTTGCACAGCTTCATCTCTCAGGCCACATACCAAACGATCGCGCATCATCGTTTCGAGATCGACGAAGTTACAACCTTGAGCCAATCGGCGCAAATCTGCGATGAATTCAGCAACCGTTTCGCCAGGCTGTTGCTTACGCTGATAAAAAATGTGTCGATTAACAATTTCAGAAGGCTGAGGCGCAAAATGGTCGTTCAAGACACTAATAATTTCATCGAACGATCTTTTTACCGGCTTGGCAGGAGATAATAGGGATTCCACAAGCTTAAAAAGCGCTGAACCACAAGAGCTAAGCAGGACTGCACGTTTATCAGCGTCGGCTGAGACCTTAATAGCTTCCAAATAGAACATCAAACGAGACGCGTAGGAATTCCATTCCTTAGGATTTGATGTATCGAATTCTTCGATGTGGCCCAGTCTGAGCAATCCCATCCTCGTCGCCAGAACGTGTTGTGTTTCTGCCATGATCAAACCTCGGTAGAAACGGTAATTGTTTATTCGACACTCTACTTGAACACACACACACGCTATATATATTCATAACTAACTAACTAAGTTGTCTATATGCTACAGTATATGAATTAGAAGATGATCAAGTTACATTTGCAATAAATTTGGATTATATTAATTCAATACACAACTCCAATACACAACAAACTTCATCAATGAATGCGTGGAATACATTCATGCCCAAGAGAAATATCTGAAGATGCGTGACGGGTGCCAGGTGAAGATAGCCAGACGACGCGGACCTCCATGCGCGATGAGATGCGGCGAAACCGTAGGCATAACCGACAGTGTGGAAACGGCAGTAATAACAACGCTAGTGTCAAAAGCAACAGACTGCACGGACAGAAGCCGAGAAAAGATGGCCTATCTGTTGCGACGATACGCTGAGACCATCTCAATGTCAGACGATGATCTGGGTCACACTAGCGTCGTGAAACACCGAGTAATTGTCGAAGGGGCGAAACCCATCAGACAGGCGCTGAGGAGACTGCCGATCTGACAGAGAGAAGAGGTAGAGGGCCACGTACGGAGAATGCTGGAACGAGGCCTGATTGAACCCGCTGAAGGACCTTGGTCCTCCCCGGTGGTGCTCGCGGTTCTGCGTCGACTACCGGAGACTTAATGAAGTCACGCGGAAGGATGCACAACCGTTACCCCGGATCGATGCAACGCTGGATGCCTTGGCCGGTGCCAAGTGGTTCACAACATTGGACCTAGCGTCGTGATACTGGCAAGTCGAAGTGGACAAACGAGATCGCGAAAAGACCGCTTTTGCTACTCCGCTGGAGCTGTACCAGTTTAAGGTAATGCCTTTCGGACTATGCAATGCACCGGGCACGTTTCAGCGGCTCATGGAGAGAACTCTGTCCGGTCTGGTGGGTAAATCTTGCCTGGTTTATCTCGATGACATCATAGTCTTCAGCGCGACGGAAGAGGAACATCTCACCCGACTAGAGGAGGTGTTCTAACGGCTCAAGGGGGTGGGATTGAAGATTAAACCAGAAAAGTGCCAACTGATGAAGAAACAGGTGTTTTACCTCGGGCACGTCATCACCCCCGAGGGGATAGGGACAGACTCACAAAAAACAGCGGCAGCCCGACAGTGGCGCACACCCCGCTGCGTGAGGGAGGTCATACAATTCCTGGGTCTGGCGTCCTATTATCGGCGGTTCATCAAGGACTTTGCCCGTGTCGCAAGCCCACTCCATGAACTCACACGGAAAGGTGAGAAATGGCAATGGGGACCCCGCCAGGAGGGAGCCTACACAACGTTGAAGAGCCTGTTGGTGAGCACCCCGATACTTGGACACCCGGATTTCTCCAGACCTTTTGTTCAGGACGTGGACGCTAGCGATGCTGCCATTGGGGCGGTGCTGTCCCAAACGATGGAAAATGGAAACCAGGTGGTAATAGCGTACATCAGCCGTGCCCTGACTCGACCTGAGCAGCGTTACTGCGTCACTAGGAAGGAGATGCTAGCGCTAGTATGGGCCGTGAAACAGTTTCGTCCGTATTTGTACGGGCAAAAGTTCACGGCACGCACGGACCACAACTCCCTGCGGTGGCTCCGAAACTTCCGCGAACCGGAAGGTCAGGTGGCGCGCTGGTTAGAGCAGTTAGCAGAGTACCAATTTGACGTGGTCCACCGACCAGGGAAACAGCATGGAAATGCCGATGCTCTATCCCGGCAGTCGTGCAAACAATGCGGGATGGGGTCCCCGTGTCAGGCCATCTCATGGAATGCCATCAGCTGTGGGGGGGGGGGGAGAACATGATCAAACAATGGCAGGAAGATGACCCTGAGATTCAGCAAGTGATAAAGTGGCTGAGCACGAACAGTTGGCCAGCCAAGGCACCGGAGGGGAGCCGAATACTTAAATGCTTGTGGGCCCAGCGGAGACGGATGAAGATGACTAATGGAGTCCTCACTTGAGAATGGGAAGCGCTGGGCACGAACAAGAAAACGATGCTTCCCGTGATACCTCGCGCACGCGTCCCAGAGGTTCTGGACCTGATTCATAACCATCCGACTGGTGGACATTTGGGGATGGCTAAAAGCTTGGAAAAGATCCGCCAACGGTTCTACTGGCCGCATCAGCGAGAAGATGTAGAAGATTGGTGCCGCACGTGTGACGCCTGCGCCTCTCGAAAAGCACCCCAGGCAAAAGCACGCGCGCCAATGCAGATACAGCCCGTTGGTTACCCGTTCCAACGAATAGGCGTCGACGTACTGGGCCCTTTGGAGGAGACCAAACGCGGAAACCGCTGTCTACTGGTTATCTGTGATTATTTCACAAAATGGCCAGAGGCATTCCCCATGCCTGACGCAGAAGCAACCACCATCGCCCGCCATTTAGAGAATGGCATATTTTGCAGATTCGGGGCACCCGAAACAATACACTCAGACCAGGGGAGGAATTTCGAATCGGCTCTAATAAAAGAGTTATGTGAACTCTTCGGAACATCGAAGACCCGTACGACCGCCTACCATCCGCAGTCGGACGGGTTAGTGGAACGCATGAACCGCACTCTGGTAGATATGCTAGCGGCGACGTCCATTGAAGAACCGGGTGAATGGGACGAATACATCGACCGAGTGCTACTGGCCTACAGGACCAGTGTCCATCACACTACGGCCGCGACACCCAGCCGAATCCTGTACGGCCAAGAAGTGAGACTTCCCGTCGATCTCATCTATGGCCAACCCGACGGGAAGCCACAACAAACAACCAGCCAATACATCCGGCAACTCCGTCAGGACTTGGAGCGTCTGTACAGTGACGTGCGTCAGCGAGCTGGCATGGAACAAAAGCGCCAAGAGGATTGGTATGACAAACACGCCAGAGGCACGCTGTTCGAACCTGGAGACCGAGTATGGCTACAAATCCCGCGCCATTCCAAACTAGGCCCGAACTGGGAAGGTCCATACCGGGTGCTGAAACGACTAGACGGCTGCACATATCGCGTACAGCAGTGCAGAGGGAAGAAAAAGGTGGTTGTACATTTCGATCGCATGAAACCTTACGCGGAAAGAGTCCCGAGATCGACCAGGGTGCAACCGGAAAGGAAACGACAACCCCCAGCAAGGCTCAGGGACGCGGTACTTACGAGGACGTAACGTGAGGACACGTCTTCTTGGAGAAAGGGGGGAATGGTGTAACAAATGTCCCATTTGTACTAGTTTATATCTGTAATTTCGGATGACGGTAACAACGGATAAGAACTACCGTATACCAGCTAATACCTGAAAATCAGCACTTTGCCCAGTAGTGTGGTGCGCTGTGGTTATTTTTGGGGTTGGTTTTTTTTCTCTTCTACCTTTGGTAAAGTTAATCGATCTTATCGCTGAGTGACTTGGTTGTCACTGCCGTCATTTGTCTCTTTATTACCCTCTTGTTTGTTTTCTGCGCCATATTTACTCTCCAGTAAACAGCTATCATATATATTACGTCTTGTTGTTGACACGTAATGCCTAGCACACGCTCAGCTACATCAGAGCGCTCTGAAGAGAACAGACAACAGCTGGAAGAAAAGGCCGGCACGTTACAGGGGAGGGTGGGTCCATTTTGTGCCCCAACTAATCTACCGTGATATGGACTTTTCACAAATATTTGGAAACTAAGTCACACTAGTGAAGTATCTGTTCCAAACTGTATATCACATCAGTGGTTTGTGTCAGATTTGATTTTCTATGTTATAATGCCTGCATACATTTAGTACTGTAATACAGTAGTTTAGCTTATTTTTTCTCTTGTTTTTGTACTATTTGCATCTTCGTATCGTATCGTGAGCATGGAGGTTAGCTGTATGGTAGATACAGAAATGGAGGAATATGTAGATGAACTCGAAAGTTTGGCTGAATCTTTGTCAGATGAAGACCATGTGGAGGAAGAGGGCATATTTAGTCAACAATGTTAAAATTGATGTTGAAGAAAGTGCAGGTCCTTCTACCAGAATAATTCCATGGTCAGAGCACCCGCCACACCCGTCCAGACGATCGGCAGAAGACCTTTTACGTGATAACCCACGGCCAACTGGCAAATGCAAAGCCGCAATGACCACTGAAGATGTGTTTTGTGCCCACTTGTCATCTGGTATCAGAGAACTGATCGTTTTGCACACAAACGAATAAGGTGAAAGTTCTAAATACAATGAAATGCATTGGGGAAATAAGAGGGTATTTATACCTACCTACATTGCCGAAATAAACGCACTTTTCTGGACTTTTGTTAGTCGTTGGTACTTTCTATGAAAACCACGAAAGTCCATTCTCATTATGGGGTTTCAGTGAAGCTTTAAGTTAGGTGACCGTTTAGATGCTAATGTTCCCTTTGGGGAACATGATATTTGAGGCCAAATATGTCTGTGAGGAGAAGGTTAACACACCAAATTTTTTTTTGTTGTTTAGATATTGTTGAGTTTTATTTCATAGTTCCATTCTGCTAATCTACACCCACGCTTTCCTGAGATAATGGACCCCAAAATATGCTAATTTTCGACTTTTTTAACCTGTCTCGCTCTCAGTTAGATTTTTATTAAAATAATTGGTGTCAGCTGCATATAATTAACATGGAATAAAGAAGAAGAAGTTGTCTATCGAATAAATATTATTTTATTATTTTATAACCATGTGGCAGCTAACGAGATGGTGGGAAAGTTTGACGTGGGCATTAATAATGGGCCCAAATGGGAACATTGGTGCTTGGCATTAATAAAAATCACGTATTCCACACCAAATCCTCATTGAGTATAAATAAGTACAGCTCGAGGTTGTTTTTTGGTCACAGCGAACATTAATGATGAAATCTACACCTCTGTTCTAACAACTGACACATTCATTTGTTCCATCTTTCTCATTATTTGGGTGTTGTTGGAGACAGCTGTATCCAAGTTTCGGTCAACTTTGGCCAAATGATGCAAGGCCTGTTCACAGCTGTCGGCTGAGTTGTCTCAGTTCCCACTTAGACTACAGCCCTACTGCCATTCTGTAAAGTTGTCGTTATTCGAGTTGGTGATGGCTTCGAGATTTCTCACGTTGGAAAACGCTATAGACTATTTAGAGACCTTACCCTCAGAAGACCAAATCAATGCAGAAGTTTGATAAATTTTCGCACTTGACGGGAAGAGAATCACAGATCAGAGCCGCTCTTTCGGGAAACGCTTTATTCGATCAGGAATAAGGTACGCAAACGACAAAGCTATCAAGAGAAAAAGAGTACACACACACACAATCCTAAGCTCCCCGATCGCACTTCCAAATCCAGGTCACGCACACGACCACGACTTCCTCCTACGGTAGATCGCCATACTCAAGTTCTAGAAATTCGGTAATGTCGTCATGATACAATCGTGCGTCATTCCAGGACGGCCCATCATAACACACTCCCCCCTGATATCCTAATCACAACACAGACGCGCGGTAGGCCTGCGAATTCTCGTCGAGCGCCTGGGCCCGACAGATGCGGGCTCTGGTGCTGGTTCCGCAAACTGATCCGCATCCGCGGCGTCTCGCGGGCGAAGGTGGATGATCATCTTTTCTTCTTCGTCGGCGGTCTGCTCGGAGATGTCGCTTGCTGTGCTCACGGACGGTGTTCTGCGCCGAAGGTCTCTGACGTGTCGCGGCATCTCGTCGACCTCCACTGCCTGGTCAGAAACCGGTCAGTCCAGTCACGGTGCCTTTCTGGTGTCAGGTGTCACATCTGGCTACGGGCGGCCTCACCCATACCGAGTCGCCGACAGCGAACCGTCCGTTCTTTTCTTCAGGTTCTTCTGTTGCTCGGTCCACATCCCGCACCCTAACGGCGTATGCGTGCACAGCGTTAGCCGGGGCTGTCCACGGGTTGCGGCCGTCTCGCGGCGTAACGTTGTGCAAGTACACCGCCTCTTCCACCGTGCAATTTTTTCTTGCAGCGATGACCTTTACGCTTCGATGGCATCTTTCCGCTATGCCATTGCCGGACGGAGCGTAGGCACATCGGTACCGCACTCGGACTCCCCACCGGGCGATGAACTCCGTAAAGGTCCTTCCTCGGAAAGCGGTGTCGTTGTCCGTTAGCAGCTCTTCCGGAGCCCCCCATTCGTAGAACACCGCCTCTAGCTGCTCAGTGACTTTCGCACTGCAGTGAATTCTCAGGCGTCGCCAGACAGTAAACCGCGACGGTCCGCAGTCGATGAGGGTCAGGTACAGTCGGCCTCTGACATGGGTGATGTCCATTCCAACCCTCTGCCATACCTCCTCAACGTCGAGACTTCCTCGTTTCCACTTTCCAGGCGCCGGATCCAGCGACTTGCATGGTTCACAGCCGCTGATTACCTGGCGCTTGGATACCGTCGGATCCGTCCGCCTTGCGAAGTACAACGTTCGTCTTATTCCCAGGTGGCCCGTGGCATGATGTACATCTGTGATCATTCGCTCCACGCCCATCGTCCACGCTTCCATCGCTTTCGTGATTTGAAGAAATATTTTCATGTTGTTGACAACATGTTGCTTCAAGAAGGGGACAAGCTGGCGAAAATATCACCATTGTATGAAAACATGGGAAAGCGTCTGCGTCAATGGGGCATCTTTAATGAAGCACTTTCCATTGATGAATGTATGGTTCCATACTATGGCCATTATAGCTGCAAAATGTTTATTAAAGGAAAGCCCATTCGCTTTGGCTTCAAAGAATGGATGATGACATCTTCAAGTGGTTATCCGTATGCCATGCAGATATATGCTGGTAAGGAAAGTGATAAAAAGAATGAACCACTTGGCCTTCGTGTCGTAAAGCACATGGTTTCATATTTAAATGAACATAATAAGTATCATGTTTATTTCGATAACTTTTTCACTTCGCGCCACCTTATCAAAGAACTAACTCAAAGAGGAATAAAGGCTACGGGTACAATTCGAGATGCCAGAATACGCAACTGCCCCCTTATGAAGCCGGAAGTAATAATGAAAAAATGTCGAGGATATTTCGAACATGCATGTGATGGAGAAATGTATGTGTGCCGATGGAATGACAACGCTGCAGTAACCATTGCATCCAATTATCATACACATTTTCCGGTTAAAACTGTAAAAAGATATTCGAAAGCTGAGAAGAAACATGTCGATATAACAGAGCCAAACATCATACGGCAGTACAACAAATATATGGGTGGTGTGGATGTGATGGACAAAGTGTTATCTAGTTATCGACCGAAATTCAGATCAAGAAAATGGTGTTGGAATTTATTTTCACATGCGTTGAATATGGCCGTAGTGGCAGCTTGGAAGTTACACATGGAGCTACATACAGCAACCAATGACCGGCTGTCACATTTACAGTTCCGCCGGGAAATCACCATCCATTTATTGCACGCGAGGCCATTCGTAAGAAGCCACCCAGGGCCACGGTCACGCTTACCAATAAGACTCCGGACTTCGTGCGGGCACTACCTCCAATCATGTGCCCAAGGACGATGTGCAGTTTGCCAAAGAAACTGCAGAAATGAATGTGTTCAGTGCAGAAAAAGGCTACACCGAAATTGTTTTCCGTCTCATCACGGCTTAGCATAATTTTATCAATATATTTCTACTGTAGAAATAAATTTATATTATCCACAATGTGACGTGAAGTATGAAACCTTTAATATTGAATTATTGGTAAAATTGTTAAGCACAAGTGCCAATGTTCCCATTTGGGAAGATGCCAAAAAATTACATTGTTTCAATCAAAATAAGGTGGCATTAACATATGTACCTTAGATCTTTATGAAGCCATTTTTTAAATATTATAGCCCTTACGCAAGGAGAACTTAATTCGGCCAGTAAACGGTTAAGCTGTAGTTATGTCGAAATATCGCTTCAAGTTACTTGCGTCTCTCATTGAATTCGATGATAAAGCCACCTGAGCTGAAAGGAAAGCGCAGTAAGTTGGCTTTACTGCAAGACGTTTCTGATGTGCTTTGCGAAACTGTCGTGAAAATTTCAGTCCAGGGGCACACATAACTGTAAATCAACAGCTAATCCCCTTTTGTGGCAGATTCCTTCTGATGGTGCTCATGAAATCACAATCAGGAAAATATGGTATAAAGGTATGGGTAGCGGCTGATGTTGAACATCGCTATACTTACAATTATCATGGATATGCGGGAAAAATTTATGATCATCCAGAGAAGAAGAGGCAAGGCCAATTTTAGTAAAAGATTTAGTTAGTTCTTTGTATGGTATTAGTCATGGAATCACGGTAAACAGTTTTTATACAGATTTCGAGTTGATAGAAGACTTGTTGAAGCATAAACTCACGCTGACCAGGACGTTGAGGAAAAATAAACCATGGAGACAGCGTGCAATCAGGAAAACATTATATAAATGTGAAGTTTGTAGAAATGACGCCTAAACTAATTTGATTTTCTGACAATTATAATCATTTATGTGCAATAAATTAATAAAAATTGTTTTTCAAAAATAGAAACGCAATTGCAGAAACTCTTTGGGGTACATTCTGTACCCCATTTGACCGTTGGAAGTTCAAATTGCACTTGACCTACGAAGGAATTTTCAAAAATATAGCAAATGCACCGGTAACACAAGAATTAATAATTTATTAATAATTAATTATCAATTATTACAAGAATGAATCATGTTTATTTAGGAGATAAGGACCGAAATCAAGAAAATACGAAGAAATAACATCATCCTCAACCATTATTATTTCACTGATGCAATCTTCCTAATATGCCTATTTGTTATACAACATCAAAATTAGGTCCGAGGAGCGAATATATATATAATAATGAAGAAGGAGGAATAACATGTTGTTTTAATGCTATAGGCACTGTTTTGTTTCTTTCCCAGTTATAAGATTTCAATATAACTCTTCGCTGAATCTGCTGTAAGACTGCAAATTTGATCTAATATTACTGGTTGCATATTCATTCGTAGTGTTTCTGAATCTTCCTCTTCGCTGCACTTTGAAATTGTCCCAGTTAAAGACGATAAATGTGAAATCGCATCGCGGTTTATTAACTAGAAATTCAATTACATTGGCTCCAAATCTTCATCAACACTGAGCATTGAATGTCCCTGCAAAGACGTAACATATTTATACGGTAAAGCATGGTGAAATGAAATGTTATTCAAAATTACATATGAATTAGAATATTGTTCATACTTTGAAAATACATTTTTTGCAGTTAATAATGCTACGTTTAACATATCTAGCACTGACGAGAAGCATGCTGATAACTAAGAAATGCAATAATAAAATATCATACAGTTGAAAACATAAGTTTCAAATTTTAATATTTTAAATTGGAATTTATCAGAAATTTATAGATGAAAGTTATTAATATAAAAAAGCTACTGCGTGAAACTTACCTCCGAATCTGCTTTGCTTAAAGCCGTCATAGTATCAAAAAGTTGACCAATAGGCTACTACTTAGCAGTGGAAATGAAAACACTTATTATAAAATGATGCTGTTTAAATTTAAAAATATTTTTCAAGTATATTAACACTGATGCAATGCTATTTTGAAACTTTGAAATGAAAATTTTGAACAGAATTTATAATAATTTATTAGTTAAAGAAACATTTGAAATGAAGTAATCAGCAGAATTGAACTTCTTTTAACAAAGTGTTTTTAGTTTTCTGTTGCTGGGGTCTAGCCAAACCCCTTTTGGTAATCGTAGGGTTAAATGATAAATGTTGAACAAATGAATTTGAGTAAAAGAAGCAGTTAAATCTGAAAATGTGCGTATCAAAAAGAAGTATGGAAATCTTTCAGTTGAGGCATTTCATCAAACCAATTGAAACTTCATTCTATGCAACAGGAAACAAACTTATATAAATTTTATTTTTTTGAATTACAGTAAACTTTACTTAATTTTTAATAATTGTTACAGTATTTTTATGCTTTATTTGTTTGTTCATATTTGATGCGCAGTTTAGATTAACTGTTTATTATTGTGATATATAAAATGAAAATTTATATGTGTATTATTTATTCTGTTTCTCTTTTTAAAAATCATTGATATAAAAATGTAAGCTTTAAACATTACATCTTACTATTAACCATTTGAGACTATTAGATTGTCAATTAGTCAGTTGTATTATTTTATTATATTTTGAAATATCTTATATTATTATTTCAGATGGTTTATTTAAGTTATATTTGGTGATCACTCTGTTTTTAAATTTGTTATTTAATGCATTTGTGGATGAAGTTATTCATTTATCTAATATCTATCTGTTCAATCAAGGAAACTGTGAATTTCAATTACATTTACATATAAAAAGGAACAGTTGAAGAATAATTTTTATTTTGTAATTGAACGTCTCACTTTCAGTTATTTGGTGTAATTTTTAACAACTTGTTTAATGTACTGCAGTTGACAATGGATTTACCACCGATAAATGTAAACAAGTCGACACCTGACTCTAGAGGACGTAGTAAAAGTTTACGACCTCCAGGTTTGAAGGTTCATTTTTTAAACATGAATAGTAAAGTATGTTTTTTTCAGAAGCGGTCAATGCTAGTCCATCTCCACTTCACAAATTTGTTGAAGCGAAAGGAAAAATAAAAGATATTTTTATTCGAACAGAACAGTGCATTGACAAAGTGTTTCGGGCAATTTGTGGTACGTTTGAGCTGGTTAATATTTTTTTTGTTTCGGCGACATTTTTTATATATTACAGAGCAGTCATTTAATTGTGATTTGGTGGATGCTGATATTGTTGGTCGGGTAGAAAATTTGAAACAGGGAATTTCTTCTATTGGCAATATATTATCTCGAGATCACATGAAAGTGGTCTTCTTTGGAAAGTAATGTTTGTTGATATTTGTTGAATTATTACGAAAAGTAGATATTGGGATCATTTAAGAACAAGCAATGGTAAGAGCACTTCGATAAACGCGATGCTTCGTTCCAAAGTGCTTCCAACAGGAATGGGACACACTACGCGTTGTTTCATTCAAGTAGAAGGAACTGATGCAGCGCAGAAGTATATACAGTTTGATAATTGTAGTGATAAATTGGATGTGGAGGTAAAAGTATAAGTAGAAGTGAATTTTAAAATATTTGAATTTCATTCGCTTCAATAGACTATTCATCAAAAAGCCAGTGCCTTTTGTAACAGCGATTTGGGTGAGGATGTGATGGTACGATTGTACTGGCCAAAATCGGATTCTACTCTTTTACAGAACGAAGTTGTCCTTCTTGATAGGTGATTTGTGTTTAATTTTTATTAATTTTTTTTCAACGTGAAATATAATTTAGTCCTGGAATCGACGTTGCTCCACAGTATGATGAATGGATTAACAAGCACTGTGGCGATGCAGACGTCTTCGTGTTTGTTTGCAATGCCGAAGCTACTCTTACAGAAACGGTAAGTACGGGCTTACTGAAGTGAAACATTAGTGTCGGTTTGCTTCTGTATTGGATAAACTTTTTGTCCTGAGCTAACCGAGAGTAGGGTTTTCAGACCGTCTGATATAACAATTCTAGTTTGTTTGTTGTTTTTTCTTTGACAATCAAAGGGTGAAGCAGTCTGTAAAAATTAACATTCTATTCACCTGAATAATGTTAACTTTCTACCACATACAACGGTGCCATTCGAAAATTTTTTTTAAAAAAAAGACTTGTTGAAATGAAACTTAAATGCTAGTTGTAGTTGAAACAGGCCGACATTGCTTGGTATTTAATTAAAATTTTATTTCCGTTGAATTTATTTTTAAACATAAAAAAGTATTTAAGTTAAATCAGTTTTTACTAATTTTTAGGAGAAGAGCTTTTTTCGACATGTTAAAGATAAGCTTTCGAAACCAAATATCTTCATCCTGAACAACAGGTGGGATGCCAGCGTTGATGAGCCAGAGTTTATTGATCAGGTACTTTTTTGTTGAATACTTGCATTTTTAAAAAATTGTCTCAATTTTGGTAAAGGTTCGAGAACAACACATGAATAGATGTATTGATTTTTTGGTGAATGATTTGCAGTCGTGCACCGAGAAAGAAGCACGGAATAGAATATTTTTCGTATCTTCTCGTGAAATGCTCTACACCAGACTGAAACAGAAGGGGATTCATTCTCCATGTATCTTTCTCATGTTGTTGTATACTTTTTTATCTTGATTTATTTTAATATATTGTTACCTTAAGCAGGTGCTTCCTCAGCTCCTCCTGAACGTTTCGAAGAACGGTGTATGGAATTTCAGAATTTTGAACGTCAGTTTGAGGTGAAAAAAAACATATTTATTCTATTGTTTATTATATTATTAATTTGATAGTATAACTGAATGTAATTTTTGTTTTTGTTTTTAATTTTTAGTTATGTATCTCTAAAACTGCAATTGTGACGAAGTTTTATTCACATGTTGAAAAGGGAAAAGCAATCTGCGAAGAAGTTTGTGAACTCCTTGACACACTTTTGGTTAAGATTAAGGCTGAACTGTGAGCTTTGTTGTTGTTTCAATTTGCTGATTTTAAATACATATATATTTGAATTTCA
This sequence comes from Trichinella murrelli, assembly GCA_002221485.1. Lineage (NCBI taxonomy): Eukaryota > Metazoa > Nematoda > Enoplea > Trichinellida > Trichinellidae > Trichinella > Trichinella murrelli. Next base: position 16,238,252 of record CM008133.1, on the reverse strand, counting down.
GAAAGGAGAAATCTGAAAGATTAAATGGAATGGAATCTTCTTATAAAAGTGCCGAAGAGGATGTGGTCAGTTGTTTGTCGAGTGCATCTGGTGTAGTTGAAGATCTTTCAAAAAAAGTCCGCAAACGAGTAATGAATAATACTATTTTATTCAATTAATTTGAAGATGTTCAAGTTTAATTTTTAAATAAAAGTTTTTTTAAAATCATTTTTAGATTTCTTCTGAATTCGACTGCCAAACAAATCGATTTGATGCAATGTTGGAGCATTTTTTGCTCGAGTTTTCTAGTGATCCTGATCGTTTGAAAGATTACAAAAAGGTTTTATTGTTGTTTGCGTATTTATATATTTGTACATTGATTTTAACCATTTGTTTAAGAAAATGATTAAATTTGTCGACAACGTATTGAATACTGAATTTATCGACTCCTGTACAGGCCGACTACTTCCAGAAGTTTACAAAGAAGAACAATCTTTAGAAAGTATTATTTATTTATTTTTGAACATATTAAGCATATTATTTAATATGATTGTTTAGTGCATTTTTTGAGCTGCTTGCCACCATCTTGCAGGGACAATATTCTGAGCTCTAACCCGAAAAGGGCACCTTTTAAATTTTCCTTTGTCATTCCTTGCGACCAGTTGTTCAAAGATTTCGAAGAGCATTTGGAATTCCAATTTTCACTCGGCATTGCGCATCTGATGCGCAAATTGAGCAGCTACAAATGTTTGGATTTTCACAGCAACAAAGTCTCAAATTATATCAGGGGCTAATTTTTTACAGCAAACTTTTATATGCACATTTTTCAGGCTGTTCAAGGGGAAGAGATGTACGCCCAATCATCAGCTGTTGTGCGATATGCCTCGGCTGTGGCCGACGGAGGCGTTGGGATAGTTTTATTACTTGCGTTGGTAGGATTTTTGGAATAATTTCAACTTTAGCTTTCAGTTTATTTTCTTTTTCACTAGTGAAATGTGAAAATTTTGTTAATTTTATATAAAATTTGTTTTTTAATACTTTTTATCAGCAATTTTGTAATCATTAGATTAAAAGAACAGTTGGTTGGCCTGTAATTGTGACAATTATTTCAATTTACGAGCTGATTTATTTGTACGAAAGGCTTAGCTGGAACGAGAAAGCCAAGGAACGAAAATTTAAGCGGCAGTTTTCGGACCACCTCAGTCGCAAGTTGAAAATCATGGAAGTTACTATAATTAGTACTTTTCAGCAGCAGATACAGAGGTGTGCTTGTTTTGATGAATATTTTACATTTTTAGTTTAATTAATTAATTAATTAATTAATTTTTCTTGTCTTGTCTTTTGATTTCAATTGGCATTTTTGTTTCCAGAGAAATTGATGATCTTGCTTGTCGATTGGATGCAGTCGCGACCACAGCTTTGTCTGAAACCAAGGATGAAATAAAAGCATTGGAAAAGCAAGTGGCTGTATTGGAGAAAGTGACGTCAGAATATACTCCAGTGAAGTGAGAATTTTTTTTTCAAAAACAAGGCATTACACAGTGTTTAATTGCGAAATTTCTTATTTTGTTTTGCATGTGTTACACAGTTGTAATTTTTTTTAAATATTGCACATTGCTTATATAGTTATTGCATTTTTAGAAAAGACTTTGTTATGCTTCAAGGTGAACTGGAGAATTTCAAAAACAGCTACTTGCGTCCGTATTTGTGAGAAATTTATTATTTTGAAAAATAGTAGTCAATGGAAAAAAAAATGAGTGTTTCGGAATTTTTCGCGAACTTTTTGCGTTTTCATTCATTTAGAATAAAATTTAAATCAGAATTTTTTTTAGTATGAGTTGAAATTTTAAACAAAATTTTAAAACGTCGAATGTCGAAAGATATGCATATTTTCGACTAGGAAGTTTTCTATTTTTCACTAATGATGAATGCCGGGAACTCGCATGCATCGTGTGTTTTTGGTGTTTTACTACTTCAAACAGCTGTGTGTATATCAATCTTGATGTTATTTATATTGTTGAGTTTTTTATTTCACGTCCGTCTACTGGAGCTGCCAATAATTGACGTTCCTGATGCAATTAGTGAATTGTGTGAAATTACTGAGATTCCCGTTTTTTTTTATTTATTCAGTTGAACTTTCAGAAAAAAAATTTCTGTTTCATTTATATATTCGCATCAAGAAAATAAAACGTGAACTCATTGAATTGGTGTCCACGTATCAAGAAAGAAACATTAATAAGCGACGCTTTTTTGAGGGTCGACGTGCGCACATTAACAACGATGCTTTTCGTTAATGTACTGATAATACTTAATTGTCGTTTTTTATGCATTTGGTGTACGGTAATGGGAGCGCAGTCGTGTATGCATTACGGATGTAAACAGTGAATACTTTTTAGATAACAGTTGCACAAATGAAAATATCCAAGCATCATCTCAACAATGTTGAAGGTTAAGGTTGTACAATTGCTCGATTTTTGAGTGCTTTTTCTCATTTATACGAAAAAAAAAGTTGTTGTGTTTTCTTTGAAAATTTAATGAATGTTGCTTTGTTGTTTAAAAATTTCGAAACTTTAATCGAGAGTAGCAGGTTTTAATTGCTTAACATTATTTTGCGTTTTGCAAAATGTTGCAGACATTTTTAGTTCAGAAAAACCACCACCAACTGGCACTGATAAAGATGATAGCATTTTCTGTTTGACGAAGCATGCATAAAATGGAATTCATTCTGTCGTCATTCTGCTGCTGATCAAACCAGTGCTTAAGGTGCCTTTTTTTTAGAATGACATTCTCTTGGTGAAAAGGAAGAAGGTTGAATGTGGATGCAAAAGGCAAGTAACAAGGCAGAAGTGTAACCACATGCAACAATAAATTAATAGTAAATTTTTTTAATTATTTCCTTTTCTGCACAAAAAATAGAATCATTCAAAATGATTAAATTTTTATTTTATAAAAGAAATAGCAACAGTTGTGATAAAGACTGAGCAAAAAAACTAGAATAAGGAAGCATTTATATTTAGAACGTGAGATGAAATATTCTCATCAAGGAAGTTTTGATTGAAAAGCATGCGCTGGTGTTGATCATCATTTTTACGTTTTGGTTAGAGCATATTTGAAAATCTGCTTTATTATTCTTTTTAAAAGCAGTATTTATCATGATAAAAGAAATTAATCCGTGTTTTAAATAAAGGGGAGTGAAGAAGAATACATATAGTGGTGATTTTTTTAATTAACATTCTCAAAAATAACACTGAAAGAATTTTTCGTTCAAAGAACATCAACACACTTTTTAGCGAATAATAAATTATTTATCATTGCACGAATTCACTTGAATGATCAAAAAGAATGACCTGTTTTTTACCACGTCACATATTGATTTTAAAAAGGTATGCATGAATCATTTGGTTTTTTATCATGTTTGTACTGTAGGTTGTGAGAAAACTCACAATGACATTAAATTAAATTAAATAGGAAAGTGTACTCTGATAAACCAAATGTACAGAGTATGTTAATAATTTTATGTATGTATATGAAAGAAGATCAGCAAATTAAGAAGTCATATCTTCAGGGTTCGAATCGACGACGTTGGGATTTACCTATAAGATAACAATATAACTTTATCATAAAATTAAATTCAACATGCTTGTAAAACATCATTATCATCAATTTCAGGGTTTTCAATTTTAATCTTCACTTCCATTGTTCTTGCAAATTTTGCTTTCGTTCCAAACCTGAATCCTCTAAAATTTGAAACACGAGTACAATTAATTAATTGTTTCTTATCAAAAAAATATATACAACTGACGCGTCTCGTTTATATTCAAGTGGGCTTCCAGTGCCGAGAAGGTAACGTCGAAAAGTGAAATTTTCTGGTCCAAGTCCATTCATGCTTTGCGGATTCATGATAGCTAAATGATCGCAATAATTACAGATCTGCTTTTCTGTTTATCTTCTACTTTACATACCGAATCGTTCGACTTCTTTACTAGAACGAAATTTAATTCCACTGGGTGAAATGTAATATACATCAGCACTGGTCGATTTGGATGGTAAAGCGCGCAAAACTAATTCCCTTTTCCACCCTTAAAAAAAGATGTTGTTTTCATCATTAATTAAAACTGTTTTTTTATTTTTGCCATATTGGAACGGCTTTTCATAGGGTTCTTTTTGTTGGGGAGTCAAATCTGCTATATCCAGAGCCTTGCGTCTTCTTACTTTGACCTTTTTGGAAGATTCACGCTTCGCGGGATTCACTGCTGCTTTAAACATGTTTTTTTTACGCATCTTTCTTTTTCTACGTACCACACCCTCTTGTGTAATAAACTGTTCTGAAGTACCAGGTAAACATAATTGCTGTATTAAATTCTGATCGTCGACAGTTTTTGCAGTTTCCTCTGGTAAGGTTAACCCGTAAATTTCCAATACTTCTCTTGGAGCACCAAGAGATTCACTTATCTGTTTCTTAACCGTTTCAGTGTCTTTCAATAAAAATTCAAGTTCTTCAATAATGCCATCTATACTCGTATCTCCACTTTCATGTCTTGCCTTTATGCATTCGTAAGACAGATCTCCCTTATCAGTGTTCATATTACCTAAAAATAATTTATATATATATGGAATCTTAAAAAAATAAAATTGTAATGTAGAGAATGTAAAAAAACAAGAAAAAACAACTACAATTAAATTCCTCAAACAAAATTTTTCAGCAACGGCACGCTCTTTCAGCAAAAGGGCGATTGATTTTGCTGACGTTTCCCATGTTTACATTACAGCACATGATCAGCAATGTAAAAATGGCAAAAACAATATGAAAATTGTTGCAACCTGAAAAGCAATTCTTGAAAATTTTGACATTCACAGAAAAGCATTAAAATTGAAAAATTTATGTTTTGAAAAAGCTTACTTGAATAAAATGTACTGCAAAATTGCAAAATTCAAATCAACATCATTGCGTGCTCACCGCAGAAACATTGTTGCAATAATAAATAGCTTACAGTAGGTAGAAAACAAAAATTAGGTGAAATTAATTTTCTGAATTATTGCGTGCATAGAAAGTAATGAAGAAAAGAAACATTACATTATATTTATTTAACCTGTTTCTTTTTCAATTTCAATGAATAAACCAAAAATACAAGTAAACATTATGAACAATATTGCAACTTCACCCACGCAGTTGTAGTATTGATTTCGTAATCCTTGTCTTTATTTGCTTTTTAGTTTTCATAAGATTTTTTCTCATCTACGGTTAACAGAACAGGTACAATTTCCTATCGGTCCACATTTTGATAATAACAACATTCAAGATAATGAACAAGTAAAACGTAATTGACAATAATTGATGTGTCATATTATGTAAAAATAAAAGCCACTGCTTTTACGTTGTTAATTGGAACATCAGCGTGGAATATATACTGAAAAAAAATAAAAACTGCTGTACCATATCCCAATTTCATTATTTTCTCTTCTGAACTTTAATTCCAAAGCTGTGGATTGCTCAAGTATACAAGAGTATAATTTTATTACCATAAGATAATATATAGCTGCTAATTTACTTATTGTTAAAAACTATGACCGAATACAATGAAAACCAATGAGCTGCTTTTAAAATACTCTCAAGGATTACATATTTGTAAAAGATATAGTTACAAACTGTTCACAGTGGGAAAAATCTAACAGAATGAAAAAAACCACTTGTAGAATTCAAAATCACAAATATTATTCTACATAACCATGACAGAACAATTAAGACGACAACTCATACATTGAATCATTACACAAGGAAGTAGTGATTAATCAGCTGTTTTTCAAGCATGGCTGGAGCACATCGCATCACAACGCGTGTAAAATAATTTATTATTTTAAAAAATACGATAATTCTAATTGGGCATATTCTCTAAAAATATTATAAATGATATTTGGTAAAAGAGGTTTTTCACATCTTTGCTGTAAAATGGTAACAAGTATTACTGTAATTGAAAAGCATTGTTATCAATCAGCTGTTTAAAAGTTTCGTGAAAATAAAGTAGAAACAAATTGAATTTTGCTTGTTAAAAATAAATTTTATCAATTAAACTGTACAGATTGCCAACATATACTGTGATGTGTACGTTAATAATTGAATTTTCCCTATATAAGAATCATGTGTTTTAGGCAAGTATTTATATTAATAAAATGTGAAAATGATAATGATTTAAAGCACTGCATTTTTATTCATCATATTACGTTTAGATTTCAAGTTGGTAATTTATAAAATTTCTTGCATATTGTATATTGTTGTCATTTATAAAGAATCAATGTTTCCTTAACAAAACAATATACACAGTAAAAATGAAAATCAAGTTATTATTATATAATAAATTTTAAATTTTTGTTAACATGATGCTACCTATAATTTAAATGCTGTAATATTGCAGAAACTGTTCATGAAAATAGTTTAATAAAAAACAATTATAAATAATAATTTTTCATTGCATTTGCACAATGTCTTTTTCATTTCTTAACGTTCTAACGTTGTTGCACAAAACTCAGAATACAATTTCTACATTCTTCAACACCTTTATGTAATTATTCAACTATAATTTGACGAATTTTCAATTTAGCTTATCATTACGTTAATCGATTTCAAACCAAGCTATTTAGATAATTATACTGGCAAATGCGTCACAAGTTGTTGAGTTATATTCAATTAGCCCTATGCTTATTGTTGTATTATATTGAATTAGCCCATCAGTAGTTACTGAAGACAGACCCCATGAGTAGACTAAAGAAGGTTATGGATATGTAGAACAGCAAGTATGTATTATGATTCTTCAGTTTTAAACAGCTGCAAATTATTATGCTTTTCTTCATATTGCGGTGAAGAATTGAAATTTTTATTTGATCACAATTTCTATATTTCCAAAACTCGTTTTACTCAAGCTAAAGCAAACTGTACAACATGTTATAACAGCGTATTTAAACAAACATATTAATTCTTTAATAATTTTCAAATGTTAAATTTCTGTGCCGTTTTTAATGAGGATTTTTAATTTTGTAGATTTAACTCACCAGTTTCAGAAATTTATTTAGAAATAAAATTGTTTTGTTCAAATGTTAAAAATAGTACTTAGTTTAATTTATTAATTCACTACTTTTACAGTATTTTGAAATGCTATAATTTAAAAATAATTATCCCAATGTAAATGTATAAAATTTTATTGTTTTTTCTTTACAATTAATTTCTTACTTGAAACATTTTTGACAAATTTTATTTTACTGTAGCTCAATTTCGGAACCGCGTCATTTGACTATACATTATTTTTGGTAACTTTTGATTCATAAGCATAACTTTTGTATCGTATCTTTCTGTAGATCAAAGTTTCCCACTCTCTCATGTTGTTGCTACTTCTGCTCTGGCAGTAGTACTTTTCATGAATTTTCTCTACACTTCAAATTCAAGAAAGCGAAAAAACGGTTTTAATAGGTAAATACGAATTTTTCATGTTGCGTGTATTCTATTGTGTATTCAGATAGCTTTTTAATAGTTGTCTTGATGATGTGAATTTCTTCGGAAGGACATTTATAATTTATTAATTTTTTATATTAAGAAATTGAAAGTACTTTTTTAAAATTTCATGATTTTTGTTTTGTTATTTATTTGTGGCGAAGCTGTGTGTTATTTATAATTTAGAAGTATTGTTTGTGAATATTTCTCAGAAATTTTAAATTATGGTAAATGTATTTATATTAACAAAATTAAACAGATATGGAGTTGTTGACTAAGCTTTTAATAGTTTGAACACGTATGTTTATTTATTGCACTGAGCTACTGATTTCTGTTTTATTTTGTAATTAAAATATTATAGCTTTGCTGTTGAAGATACTGTGTGTAAACGTAAAAAGACCCAGAATGAATTATACGCTAAAGCGAATGGAAATGTATGGTATTATTTTAATGAGAGTAAAATGTGGCTACTAGGAAAGATTGGAATTTTGAAAGATAAAAATGTGGTATCCCCACAAATAAATACTTCAGGAACAGCGTTGTCAGAAAGACAGCGTTCAGTGACAAATTTGAATCAATCTTTAATTGTTAATTCTGGAATTACTCATAATTCTTCAAATTCTGCACCCAGTTTACGGGACGAATATTCTTTAACTTGTGAAGAAGAAAATACTGATGACTCTTTTCTGAACAGTTCTTGTCAAAGTTCTGTCAGAACTGAGTATGAAAAGTTCAACAATACCAAAGAATCCTTTTTAAATTATTCAAAATGCAGCAACGTTGGCGAAGGTAAAACTTTTCATTATTTTACGAATTTTGATCATTTTATTATTTTAAAATAATTTTGTAGTATAAGAATAAATAGGCTCATATATTTCAGTTATTCATTTTAACATTTTTGTCATGCTATTATCTCTGTCCTATTTTTTGCCTTGAAAACTTCTCAAAAGCAGTTTTATTTGATTTAAAAAATTTTCATTACTGTTGTATGATATTTTTCGAGCGGTTGAATTTAGATTTAAATGCATCGGATTTGTGCAATTTCTCCTAGAACTAGAGTAAGCATTTATTTTGTAGATACTGTCTGACAATCAAGTTTTATTTTGCATTTTTATGTATATTGAAAATTTGCATGAGTTATTAAAATGAATAATTTGCTTTTTGCAAAACTTATATTGATAGAATTGAAGATTTAGTTTTGTTGTTATTGATTTTATTTTCAAATATAAGCTACTCCATTTTCGTACTGTATTAATTTTTGATTGATCGTATTTATTAATATTTGTTATCAACACTTCAGTTAGTTGTTTCAAAAAAGTTCATTTTAATTAATTAAAAATAGTTTAATTATTAAATTATGAGGTGATTCATAATATGATTTTGTTTTTGTTTTCATTTTTTGCTTTTCTCCGTAACATTGGAATGATTTAATTCTGAATTTAATAAGTTAATTATTTAATAATATGGTTTTGCTTTAATTTTTGACTGTGACTTTTGAAATGTTTAATTTGAATAAAATTTTATTTTAAACATGAATTTAAAGAGTTTCGGCCGTTGTTGCAACGTTGGAAAGAGAAAGTGTGAATGTATTGTTTTCAATTTAGATGAATTTTCATATTCATCAAGTAAAGTTAATTTGTCGCCCCGTTTTGCACTGAAAAATAACTGCGCATCGAAAATTGTTGGTACTTCATTTTCAGCACTTGAAGACAGGGTATTTATTATGATTTTCTATTTTTTTTACTTTTTATCAGTCTGATTTTGTTTAGTCCGATGATGAAGGTGATTTTGAGATGCATGTTAAAACTGAAGAGCCACCGGTAGGAGATAAGTTTATAATTTTAAATGTGATTAATCGACCGGTGAGGCGAATAATTTTCAGCCTGTGTGCGACGGTCAGGTCGAAGAATTTCACGATAATGTCAATTCAGGCGAATCTGCTTCACCAGAATCGGCAAAGTAATAATAATGGTATGGGTGAATTGTAAATATTTATTAATAATAAATATTTCAGAGTGAATGAAGAAAGCCAATACTTTTCCTGCGAAGAATCATCGGAGCCGGAAATTACAAAAGAACCAAATCAGAATGAAAAAAGTTTGCTCAAAGGGGCTTCCAATGGGGATGCACTTTCCAGTTTTGACTTTCCACCGGAAAAATCCACAGGCCGGCTCATGTCACTCTTCAACGATACACTGTACGAATGTTGTTGAAATTATTAGTTTTTCTTTATTACTGTAATTCAAGGTGTTCGTTGATAATATTTGTATTTGTTAATGGAAAATAGTGAATGGAAATTTTTACATAATGCAGAAATGAAAATAATGTGATTTTTGTGTATGTGTTTTTTATTGTTTTAGATCGAATACGTTTTCGTCAAAAATTGGAGAACTACGGAATGATTTATCCAGAATTTTTGCAAATTTATTCAAACGCCATGATACTCTGGTGAGATGATTTGTTTATTATTTTTAATTGAGCTATGTAGATTATTTATTATGATTAGAAAACTGTCAGCAACGGTTCAATAGGAAGTTTCACTGCACGTCCTTTCCCAAGGTTCCAAGTTCTCAGCATTAAATCGCATGAATATCGAGGTTGTTGTTGTTGTTTTATTTTTGATATTTCAATTTCAATTATTCAAAGTGGTATTTTTGATTAGAATTAACAGCAGAAGAGGCTCAAGTGGTGAAAAAAGCGTGGCAAGAGAAAAACAGTGATAAAATTTTATCTTCTGGATTTGGTATTGATATTCGGCCGAACGATTTGAAAACTTTGGCTGGTGGTAATTGGCTGAATGATGAAGTCAGTTTTTCAGATATTATTATTATTTTTATTATTTGAATAATTGCTGTTATTGTAAGGTGATAAATTTCTATTTCAATTTGATCGTTGAAAGAAGCAAGAAAAATTGTTCATTACCTACAGTTTACGTTTTCAATTCGTTTTTTTGCCTGAAATTGAGTCGAAGTGGCTTCGACGGTGTGAAACGGTGGACCCGAAACGTGAACATATTCAATCATGATTTTTTGTTCATTCCAGTTCACAGTTCAGCTCATTGGACTCTTGCCGTATGGCATCTTTTTTTTTATTTTTACACTACCACAGTGATGAATGAATAAATTTTATTCAAATTTTGTTTAGACGATAGATTTTCGTAAAAAAACGGTTCTTCATTACGATTCTCTCGGTGGTAGCAATGCAACGTTGCTTCGTTCACTTAAGTGAGTGGTATTTTTTATTGTTTTTATACCATTTCAACACATCCCCTACTGTATTTGGATTTGTAGAGAATATCTCTGCCAAGAAAGTAAAGCAAAAGGCCACGATTTGCACATAGATCAGTGGACCTTTTCCAATGCAGAGGTAAGATTTTAAATTTTCCAAACAAACAGAACATTTTCCTTTTTAAAATTTGCCTCTCCATTCACAGGGTGTACCTAGACAGGGTAATTTTAACGATTGTGGAGTTTTCGTATGTAAATTTGCAGATTATTTGTCACGTGATGCTGAACTATCATTTAATCAAGTAAAAAAAACACTTTAAAATATTTGTTGAAATTGGAATTTTATTTATCATTTTAGAGTCATATGGCGAATTTTCGTCTTTGCATGGCTTATGAAATTTTGAACAAACAGTTAATTTGTTGATGATGTGTTTTATTTTTTGAATTAAATATCTACAAGTAAAAACTATCTCATGCAAATAAATTTTGCTGTGTTTCTGTTGTTGTTTTCATGCCAGCGATGAGATCGCATATTGTGTTCATTATTTTCTGCGTTGTTTTTTTTGTAAATTTATCAATTTTTTATTTTTCTTGTTCTTTGCTGTTTGTTGTTGTTGTTGTTGTTGTCCATGGGATCGGAAAGTGCTGTTGAAGTGGAAATTTTGCGCGATTTGCAACCGAAATCGGTCGGCTTCAGGCACGTCGTCGACGGCTTGGTCGATTTCTTGGCCGGCACTGCCGGTATGCGGAGTAGAAGTTGTTGAAACAGTTGGTTTGAAATATTTTAAAAAATCTGATGCGCAGGTGGCATCGCAGCGGTCTACTCGGGACAACCGTTGGATACGGTAAAAGTTAAAATGCAGAGCTATCCGAATTTGTACCGAAGCAGTGTCGGTTGTCTGTTGAAAACGTTCCGACAGGATCAACTGCGAGGCCTTTACGCCGGTTGGTTTGTCGAATTGGAGTTTTGATCGTTTTTTGAGTTTTTGATTCGCAGGTACAGTGCCGGCGTTGGTGGCGAACGTGGCGGAAAATTCGGTTCTGTTCGCCGCGTACGGTGCCTGCCAGAAGGCGGTGGCCGCTGTGGTCGACAAATCCGAACGTGGTCAGTTGAACCCTTTGGAAAATGCCTGCGCCGGTTCACTGGCAGCGGTATTCGCTTCTCTGGTTCTCTGCCCCACCGAATTGGTGAAATGTCGTCTGCAGGCGATGCGTGAAACATCCGGCCATGTCGACGGAAGCCGAATGACAAGCATGTAAGCAATAATAATATCGTGTTCGTAATTGATTTTTTGTTGCACTTTGCAGAGGACCGACACTGCTGACCAGGCAGATTGTCAGACAAGAAGGTTTTGTTGGATTATTCAAAGGTTTGTCGCCGACGTTGATTCGTGAAATTCCTGGTTACTTCTTCTTCTTCGGCGCTTACGAAGCCAGTCGACACATGCTCACTCCTGAAAATGGTGACAAAAACAATCTCGGTATTGTGAATAGAATTTCAATTTTTACAAATAAACAAACAAATAAATAAATACATCTCAGGTGTGATGAGAACTTGCATATGCGGCGGTTTAGCTGGCATCGCTTTTTGGTTGTCCATTTTTCCGGCAGATGTGATCAAATCGAAAATCCAAGTCCAAGGCCATGGCTCGTTTTACAGGATGTTCTTAACAATATTGCAAACTTCAGGTGAGTTTGATCGAATATATATCTATATATTTTTTTTCATTGACAATTAATTATTTCACTTTCGCTTGTTGTTGAAGGCATCCGTGGTTTGTACGCAGGTCTGGCACCAGCTCTGGTGCGCACGTCGATCGCCAGTGGTGCTCTGTTTGTCGCTTACGAAGCAGTTCAGAAAAAGTTGTTGAATATTGTCGATCAATTATATCAGATTTGATAAATGACTGTTATTTGTTTTTTTTTATTTGGAAATTGTCTGAAATTTGGTGTCGGCAATATTTATTATTGCTGGCAACTGATTTTTGTCCATAAAATCAATTCTGTTTCTTATTTATTTGATTTTGGTATTATCAGTTGAGTGAAGCAACAATTGTTCTGTGCAAACAGAGATAATGATGATTGAAAAATGATCCATGATAAAAACGGCGACAAATGAGTAAATACAGTATGACTGTTGAAATGTTGAGATTTTTTTTTGGTTTTGTTGTTCGGAAAATGTTGAACATCAAATTTTGGATTGTTGCTTTACAATTGTTCAATTGGAAAATCACAAGCGTTTCAACAGTTGAGACTCTGTTGTCGAATGTGAATAATAATTCAATTTCAAAGGGAACTTTTCAGATGGTTCTGTTGCAACGGTTGTCTCACTTCGATTCTACAATAAACCAAACTTGGAATCAGGTAAGAATTTTTTTCTGTTATTTTTTTTAGTTTTTCAAATTTTTCAATTCAATTTTCTTCGCAGTCGTCCACAGTTTGTGATTTGCATCATCAAAAGGGCGGGGCAGTGGTTGTTTATATTCAAAGTCGTGATTCTCCAACAGTACCGAGTTGCACTTATTCTGCTGGTAAATTGATGACGTTGAACAACGAAAAAACGCAAAAATCAAACTATATAATTCATATTGTGGAAAATTTCTAGGATTATTGTCAGAAATTTCGAAACAACTGAACGCGGTTGTTGTGACGTTTGTTCCCAGATTTTTCGGCATTAACAAGCCAACCGGGTAATTGAAACTGTTTTCAAAGGCAAGAATTGAAATTGCCATTTGGATAGATTGTGTTCAGATCGGCATCGGTGGACAATTTGAAATACTTGTCCGTTGAAGAGGTGCTGGCAGATTTGGCACATTTGGTGCACAGTTTGCGTTCCAAATATCCGGATAGCGGTAAAACGGTGGTCGTCGGCACCGCCCATGGGGGCAATTTGGCAATTTGGTTTCGTCTGAAATATCCGCATCTGTGCGACGGCGCCATTGCCAGCGGCGCACCCTTGGAAACTACTCTCGGATTTGGCCATCTCGTAGACGGTATTTTCGAACGGCTCAACAACATCCGACCCAACTGTGCCCGAGCTTTGCGAGACTCGTTCGCGCAATTGTCTCTTTTGTTCGAAGAACGAAATTTCCCACGGATAAAATTTCACTTCAAGTGAGATGGCTTGTTTTTACTTTTTTTTGTTTCAATTCGTTTAAATGTCCATTACAATCATACTGTAGATTTTGCACTAAAAAACTGCCAGAAAAGTATGCCCTTTTTCAACAACTGGTGGAAGCTTTGTTTGTCGACGACCACATCATTTACGACGATGCTGAAGTTGGTTTTTTTTGCAATTTTTCAATTATTGAAAAATTAAATTATCATTTCAGCTAATTCAACGCATCTGCACAACGATGACAAACGATGAACTGTCATCGCCGTTGGAGCGTCTATCGACATTGGTGAAGTCGAAATGTCTCTGGTCGACCGGAGGTGAAATTGCTGATCAATTCAAAGAAACAAATTGGTCTAATTTGAATATTTTGGAAGATGGTAGATGGGGAAAATTTTTTCAAATTAATTTCTTTTTTTAATTTTCATTTTAAGGTCGTCAGTGGATTTATTTACAATGTACAGAATATGGAAAGTTTTATACATTGTCCGAGAAGATTAGTTTCCTCTCGGAAACTTTGTTCCAACAGTAATTTTAATTTCGTAATTTCCTCTTATTGATTTGATGATGAAAATGCAATTTAGACATTATGTGGATGTGTTTTGTAAAAATGTTTTCCAATTGTCTGACGAAATGGTGCTGAAAAATATCGCCAGATCAAATCTCGAATACGGTGGTCAATTTGTCGAGGTCCATGCTTCGACCGTTTCATATTTCAATTGAATAAAATGTGAATTTTTATATTATTTTTTAGATTGATAATGTTTTTCTTATTTATTCAAGCAGTGATCCTAGGAAATGGTTGGGAAAAACTGATTTCACCAATCCGACGTCCACTACTGCTACACTTGGTCGAATGTTATACGGTTTGAAAAACATTCTAATACATTTGAATATTTCATATAAATTACTTGTTGCATAATTGTACAATTGTTTTGTTTTGTTTTTTTTATTTTAGGTCTGCACCCTTTTGAAGAATTTTATTATACTTTACAAAAACCTCAACTGATGCGTCTACTCGATGAAATAACTCAAGCAGTACGACGTTGGTAATATTATCTATGAGTAATAATGGTGGAAATTTTGTTTTTTTACATTGATAAACTTTTTGTGTCGAATTAATAATTTTCTAAACAGTCGAGCAATTGCTGTTGTTTGATCAAAGTGAATCATTGCACTTTTTGTGAGGGAAATTCCCCGTGATTGTAAATGTAAATCCAAATATTGAATGAATGAATCGTATCTGAATTTTCATCAGTTCAAAGAAAGAATTCAATGCAATAAAATTCGATCAGTGCTGTTTTTGATTCATCTTTTTCCAATGATTGATGCTTTTTTGAAAACTTTGATTTCCAATGTCGCAGCGACACATTGGAAGAATTTTAAAAAAACACTATTTTTTATTATCTTATTTAACAAAACGAAAATGTTGATTATTTTTAAAAAAGTGTTTCTCTTCATCAATTTGTTGTATTCTGATTTTCAAATTTGTTGCAGAGTAATGTTTTCTTTTGTAAAATCATTAAAATGAAAATAAATTATAGATATTCCGATATGAATTTAAAAAAAACACCATCAAAATAGTTTCACATAGTTTGAAATAATTGCAATGAAACAAAAAATTGGGATAACTAACTTGACTATCAAATTGTTGTTTACTGTAATGTTGCAAACTGGTCGAGTTGACGCTTCGGGTTTGTACAGTTGACGTGCGTGGATGAGTAATTTGTAACTGTGCAGTCGAGTTGAACAGCCTGCACAAGTGTGTTCTGCTCATCAACTGGCGTGTTAACTTTAACCATTTCAATAAATCACGTCGAGAAAAAAGCCACAACCCACCGCCAGTTTGGCATGTGTATGATTTTTGCATGCTTGCTTGGTTGCTTCTTTTTTTCTTCCTCCATCGTTTGTACGCGTACGTTGGCCAGCTTGTATCGTGTATTTGTTTCTATCAAATTTGTGGACGTTTAATTTGTCGGTCAATTAAGTGCTGCTTTGTTGTTTTCGTTCGATCAGAGCGGTGATAGGCTTGTTGGTTGTTGTCGCCGTTTGCGGCCTGTTTTAAATCGTGACTGCCGGTTTTGTAGCGTATATATAAAGTTTGAATTAAAAGTGTCCAATTTTCACTTTCAGCCGTCCATTTGTTGGCATGATGGCGGAAAATTTGTTCAAAAATATTCGCAAAGAGACTGTCCGAGCCAAGGAGAAAGTAAGAGCTTGTTGAGAAAAGCAACTTTTGCTAGTGTTGTTGTTTGAAATTATTTTTTGGCCTTTTAAATTAATTTTTCTAATTCTCCTTGTATATTTCAATAGCTTTTGGAAAGTTTCGGCAAGGCGGATCGTACGGTGGACGAAGTGTTCGATGAAAATGCAAGCAATTTTTTCAAACAACAGGTAAAATAATCACTGATTATTAATATATTTACTTTTTATTAATCAATTGTTAATGAATCAAAAATTGAGATTCTCCAAAAGTAAATCAATATTCGAAAGTTGCTAAGTTAAATTTTGATTAATCAATTTTGTAAATGTAGAATTTGCTGCGGTATTTGATTGTTGCACATGTTTTGAATGACTGTATTAACCCAGCAGTTTTGGCGCTGCACTTGGCAGCGGATGATTGACATTCTTTTCACTACTTTCGACTGGTTTCTGTTCTACATTCAATTTCTGGTTAGTAGTAGTTGTCCACCTCGAAGTCCATGCATTTTTGTTACATTTCCGTAATTTTTTATATTTCGTTGATCTCTGTGAATTTTATTTTTTTTTCTCTCAATATTTTGTATTATCATAATCATAACTATTATTGTTGTTGTTGTTGTTGTTTGGCCAAATTTTGATCATTGGTGGTCGTGATTGGTCAGGTTATCAAAATTATGACAAAAGATGAGCAAATGCCACGTGTTCGTTTCGGAAACAAATCCGTCAAATTGACATACCGCCCGCCGCTTGAAAAATAAGCCAGTTCTAATACGCTTAGTAGAGAGGAGGCATGATTTGCGTGATGAACAATTTTCGTGAATATTTTTGTCAGTATAATTTATTTATCATCACAAAAAATCACAACCAAAACAGCAAAAAGAACCAACTCTGTGTTAATCCAAAGTGATAATGAAGCTGATAATTTTTTTTTCATTTTTTTAATTCATATATATCCTTGTAATTCTGTTCTATTCAAGTTGAATGTTATTGATTTTGGAGGATAATATATTTTTGACTTCGTTTTCAATAATGTTTCTTCTTTTTTTTTGCTTCTTCTGATCGATTTCGAATGTGTGAAATGTAATTAATTGGCCTTTTCAATAATATCTATTTAAACGTGAAACATCTTTTGTTCATGAAATTGTTTGAAAATTTCAATGAAGCTTCTTATTATTGATGAGAATTAATGTTCCATTTTTTCTATGTAAATTTTTTATTCAATCATAAAAATTGAAGTATATTGTTTCATTTTAACAACAAAATCCATGATAAAATTTTTTGAATTTTTAAATTGTGCAACATGTATTTATTTATTGTAAATTTGTGAAATGCGAGATGAAAGAAAAATTCAAATTAACCATGATACCAAGCTGTGTATGTCGGCTCAGCACTCACTGCAGGCAAGTTAGGGTGCATTTTTGTTCTACAATCTGGTTTTAATAGCTTTTTTTTTGGTTTTGACCAGAATTGTGTTTCATCAAAGTGAAAAATAAGATGATATTTATTGGTATTATATTTTTTACGTTGTTGTTGGTTTTGTGTTAGTAAATGATTTTTCTGATCATATAAGTGATAAAGAGAAGTGTGGTGAAAATGCGAGAAATTTTCTGTGGTGATAATGTGCCAATGCATCAAAAAAAAGTAGACAGGAAAAAACATTTATTTTTTAATAAAGCTGAATTGAATATCTGAAAAAAATTAGTGTTGGATTCGAATCGTTGACAACAGTTGTAAAAGCTGATTGTTTCAGGATGAATCCTAAATTAGAGATGGTCTTTTTATGCAAAGTAGCAATAAAATATAGTTGCGACTTGTTACAAAGACAACAAACATACCAGTGTTAGAGA
Organism: Trichinella murrelli; assembly: GCA_002221485.1. NCBI lineage: Eukaryota > Metazoa > Nematoda > Enoplea > Trichinellida > Trichinellidae > Trichinella > Trichinella murrelli. The sequence continues at coordinate 16,220,402 of CM008133.1, read as the reverse complement.
TGGTTATTCTATAAAATCACTGAAATTGATCATATTACTACAGTAATATTTTAATATCATCAAATATCATTGTTGTTGATTGCAATTTAACCTGGCTGTGTTGCAATAATAGTTTCGCATCATTTGACACTGTTTGATGTATTTATCATGAAAACTGCATGACGAGAATTGGAGTGGAACAGCTTTTTTTTTCTTTTTAATGAAGTTATCTGTGAAAAAAATACATTCATATTCTATTTCAATGGAGAAGAAAAGTTAGATTAGATTTGATTTGATTTGTTACAATTTATGCAGGATGTTTGTTTTTTGTAAAGCAACAAATGTAATGTGCGATAATGTAAATTTCATTTTCGCTTAGTGGATTTGCAAAATTGATCCAACGAAATGCCCCAAACCAAACTGGTGAATGTGATTAAATTTTAAAATTGGAAAACCCTATGAAAAGGAACTAAATTATTTCTTTTTTTTGGGAAACCTTTGACGGGGGCAGTATATTGTGTTTTGTGATATTAAATTGATGAGAACTTGATTTATTAAATTGCTTCTTTTTCACTCGCGAAAATCGATCGATCGATTGATTATAATTTTTTAAATTAAATTCTCTACTGCATTGCGAGTTGCTCATGAATATTTATAATAATGAGAATCTGAATGCATTTTTTGTAGAAAAATGCCGAGCGTTTGCAGCGTGAACTTCGCAACTACATTACATGCATGAAAGGTATTTTTTGAATAGAAGAAAAAAATGTTGTTTTTCCTCCTCCTACAGTGTATAATTATGGATTTTTATTTTTCATTGGCTTTTCCCCTAGCTCTCGCACAAGCTAGCCGAGGATATTATGAAGCTGTTCGAGAAGTGTACGATTCTGAATGGACTGGATCTGATCACGTTCGAGCGATTAGCCACGTGAGTGTTTTTTTTTCTAAATTAAATTTTTATTCATATTTATTTCATTTCATATCATTTCATGCAATTTTCTTTCTATTTAGTCAATTGAATTGCTCTGGGATGAATTTTGTGAAAAATTGATTGATCAAGCTTTGAATCCGTTGAATTCCTATTGTTCTCAGTTTGTCGATTTGAAGGTATACTTATTCTTTGCTTCATTCACTTTTTGGGGGTTGTTGTTTTGTTTAATTCATTTAATTAATGAATTAATTAATTAATTGAATTTACAAATATTCCAATACGAATTTGAGGTTGTAGGGGAAAATTGCCAAACGTGGTCGAAAATTGGTCGACTACGACAGTGCACGGCATAGCTATGAGTCGGTGGTTGGCAACGGTAAGAAGCCGGACGACGTGAAAGTGCAAAAAGCTCAACAAGAATTAGCTGTTGCGAAAAAGCTCTACGATGACATCAACAATGAGCTTTCCGAAGAGTTGCCTGTGTTGTATGACGGGTGGGTGGTGGAAGTGACTTTTTTTTCGCTAATTGCAGTGTTTGCTTATTATTCTTTTTGATATTCATTTCAATTTATACAGGAGGTACACATTTTTTGTTAATAATTTGCAATCCATGTTTTCGGCTGAATGTAATTTCCACTGTGATTCTGCTAAGGTAAGTAAGTTTTAATTTAAAAAAAATATATATGTATAATTTATCTTATCAAATATTATTCTACTGCTTTTTGATGTTTATTCTAGTTGCTCACGGAAATACGTGATGTGATCACTCCAAAATTTAACGGTATGTTATTTGTTTGTCTGCTTGTTTAATTGGAAATTTATTTAATATTATTTATTTCAGTTTCTCATTCGCTGAATCACACCGACGATTTGAACAGTCGATGTTCATTGTTGAATAGATCTACAACACCAGCAGCTGAAGTGAACAACGAAGTTGCATCGTTGACGAGCGATGATTCCAAATTGTTGGCCAATTCACCGACAGTGAAGAAGACAACAACGTTGAAGGTGATCAAAAACAAATCAAAATAAATGAAAATATTATTATTATTATTAATATTAATTGGATCAGTGTGAAATTGTTTATTTTTGTATTCTTCTCAGGACACTAGAGGGGATTCGGATGAAAATAATCCATTCGCTAATGAAACGGACGAAAGTTCCAAGTCAACGCCTGTAACTGAAAATGGAAATGTAAAAGAGAACAACGGAGAAACGGTCAAGGCGAATTCGACCACTGTCCACGATGTAATGTACAAAGTGCGTGCGTCACATCGGTACACTGCTGAGGATACGGATGAGTTGAGTTTCGAAGCTGGCGAAGTGATTTTAGTAGTGCCCTACGAAAATCCCGAAGATCAGGTTAATATAGTTGAATAGTTTTTAAATTTTATAATTCATTTACACACGTAATGTTGTTGTTGTTATCAATTCAGGATGAAGGTTGGCTGATGGGTGTTCTGGAAACTACTGGTCAGCGTGGAGTATTTCCGGTCAATTTTACGAAACCTCTTTGAATTGAAATGAATTGATTTGTTAGCAATTCCTCATTTTTATATTTGTACCATTTTTTTTGATCACCTTATATAATAATAGTTATTATTATTCTACAACTGGCTTTTTTGATTGTTTCTACCTACGCACACATTATATATACTACTACGACTACTACTGAACGCAGATGAATGACATAGCTTTTTGGAAATCAAGCATGCTGATCAAAAGTGAATAATAATAATAATATAATTTACTCGATTGCTTGTTTCTTGTTGTTATTTTCGAACCGTCTGAATTCCATTATCCCCAAGGCGTTGTATTATTATATTATATTTTATTATGTTACATGATTATTAGTTGTTTTATTTTGATATTAAGAAAAAAAGGCACCTATTCTTATTCACCGTGAAAACAAAACCAACAACAACAACCCTCTGATTACTATTGTTCATTTATATTGTATCTTATATTCTTTTGGCTTTTCTTTTCAACTCAATTCTTTCCCCTACTTATTTTAGAGGTGCTGAATTTGCATTGCTGTTGTCCGCATATATTTTTCTTTTATGTTCTTTCTCGACTCGCTTCGTCACAAACATTGTTCCAATCCAAACCCATTCTGCTCCTCTTGCAAAGACCAACACTATCTATTATAAATATGCATATTGTTCCTTTTTCCGTTATTTTTTCTTATTTTTCAAAGCTTTTCCCTATGATTCAGAAATGTCTTATTATTTTATGTTATCATTTTAATGAAAATCTGATCCCAGAAGAGAGGAACCTTTTCTTGTGAACACTGTTCAGTTATGGTATAGTCCAGTATAATATATATCATCGATGTTCATAATTATGAACAATAATAATTAGTAATAATAAAACATGGTGGATGTTATTTACTGTGTGCACTGTGGAATTTTTACATACTTTTTTTAATATCTGGCTGAATTATTTTTAAATGAAAAATTGACAAATAAAAAAGAACGCATTGGATTGAATAGAAAAGAATTAATTGTTAATAATATTATTTATTCATTGATTCTTAAAAAATATTTTTTAAAAACTGTTTGCAATTATTGAAAGTAAAGTATGTGGGCGTGAAGTTTCACCAATTTGAGGTTGTTGGATATTTATTATTTTTCCGAAAATAATATAATTTTTCAACGATTACGTTACATATATTGCAAAAATAAAGTATAATCTCTGTTTTTTTCCATTCGTTTGAAGGCAGCTAGCTCATCTGTTTAAAGTTTTTTTTGTTTTCCATTGAAAAGCAACGAAAAGTGGTCATATTACGTGTGTAAATATTTGAAAAATATTTCAACGCTTCACTGGAAGAAATAAATGGGAAAGTCATATTTAAATGCAAACAAAAAATTTGAAAAAAAAATCAGCTGAATAACAACAATAGATATTAATTTATTCATTCATAGATATAGGTAAGAATTGAAAAAATTTAATTAAAAAAGAAAACATTTGAAATATTATTCAAAATAAAGATATAAATATTAGTTGTCAATTTGTTTGAGATAAAGTTGTGACAGCTTTTCATTCAAGTCAGTGTAAATGTGTTGTTTATCAATCGCTACTTTTCTCTTCGTTGCTGTTATTATAGAGCGAGAAAGAGAAATGGCTATAGTTAGCTAGCAAGCTCAAATGGGCGATTAGCTTGATGTTTGTTGAAAATTTGAACAGCTGGCATGTTTGATCAATTGGAAAAATGAACAGCCGCTTCGTAAGCAACATTTTTGACTAGCAATCAGCTTAAAACTACTGCACACGAAGAAGAAGAAGAAGAAGAAGAACTTGTCTCTTGTGAATGAATGAAAATTCCTTGAAAATTTCTAATCTCTGCTTCTATTTCAAAGAGTTAAACAAACATTGGTTAATTTTACATTTCACTTTGAAATTCAACTTGTTCAAAACAAACAACGCAACGCTTTGAAATTGTAGAAAAACTTTAAAAAAAAATTACATTTCACTAAAATATTTTTCCATTTTATTGAAAAAAACTCTGCAGAATAATAACATTTTTACCCTAGAAATTATTTATCAGAATTAAGTTTTTATGCGAAACATCGGTTCAATATTGGACATTTTACAAATGAAAAGATTCAAATTGTAAAATAATTTACACAATTTCTCCCAGTACTACTGTAAGAAAATACTTAATCGTCATGATATTCTTACTGTAGGATGTTGCATTTTTCTTGCAAAGGCGTGTGTGGAAAATGATATTGGGATGGGTCGCTGCAGCATTTATCTATTATTTTAAACTGAAATCTTTATCTTGTTGAGTGAAAAAATGACACTGACACTGTCTAAACCAAATGTTCCAATAATTTTGGAAGATGTGTTCGGTTGGGTTCGCGAAGGAAACGCCTTCCAAGTGCGAGTGTGGCTTGATGACGTCGAACATGATTTAAATCTTGGGTAAATTTTGAAACGGGCACAACAGGTGAAACAATACAATTGTTTGGGGGTTTTTTCTTTTCTGTTTTCAGCGATGACCATGGATTTTCGTTGCTTCATTGGGCGGCCAAGGGCGGTCACATGAACATTGTGGACATGCTGTTGGTCCGAGGAGCTCGAATCAACGCCACCAACATTGGCGACGATACTGCTTTGCATTTGGCAAGCGCTCATGGCCACCGTGACATTGTACATCGAGTAATGCTGATTTTGTTTGTTTGTTCGATTTCGGCTTGGCCGTTTCATTTTCAAACTGCTTTCAGTTGCTTACCCACAAAGCAGATGTTAACGCTGTGAATGAACATGGCAACACGCCGTTGCATTACGCTTGTTTCTGGGGTTATGAAGCAATAGCCGAAGTAACACAGCAACTGCACTTGCTTTTATTATTCACATTCATTAAACGAAAACTTGATATTGAATAAGAAGTTTTTCATTTACTTTTCGCCAAATTTCATCCCACCGACATGATTGTTTTCATTCATAGTGCAAAATATAAATTTGCTAATTTTCTATTTACCACCATTTACTGAATAATCAATTTCAATTGATAAAAAAATAATTTATTTGTTTTTTTTCTGATCATTCATACTTTTCTTTGTAAGTTTAAAGTTATTTTAAATTCTTTATTAGAATGTTTGTTTCAAAAACTTTTTGAATTATAAATTAGACTGAGTTATTTTTTTTATTTTAGTTTTGTATAAAATGCTTTTTTTTCTTGCTTTTGTGAACTTTTTTTTGCTTATTCGAATAATTATTCTATCCAAATTGCATTGTTGTTGTTTATTGAATTAAATCGCTTTGATTCAGGATTTGATTCGTCATGGAGCGTCGGTGGGCATTTGCAACAAATACGGAGATACGCCGGTTGACAAATGCAGAAGTAACATTGCTAAGCACATTTGCGGTAAATTGGTGAACTTTGGTTCATATTTGTATAATTTAGCTGTTCGCTTTGTGTGCATTAATTGTTGACTGTGAATTTAGAAACTGCGGTCAATTGTGGACAAGATTTGAATTATCGACTTCCGTATCGTGATCAGAGTTGGAAGGGCACGAAAACGAGAAGTCGTGATGCTACGCTTTCACGTTATTCTGGAGTCGATATTGCCCAGCTTCAGTTGCAGATCAAAATTTCTGACGGTCCCACTGGAGAAGTACGTTGCTTGCTTGTTTTACTCTTCCATGTTTTTCTTATTGGAAGATGGTGTTTGTTTGTTTACTGGTTAATTTTTTTTGTTCAGCTTTGGCGTGGCACTTGGCAAGGCAACGAAATTGTGGCACGGATTTTGAACTTGCGTGAAGTGACGCCTCGGAAATCGCGCGATTTCCAAGAAGAATACCCCCGTCTGAGGTTAAAATGATGAATTATGAATATTTTTGATATTTTGATTAGGCTGGCCTTTTTAGAATTTTTTCACATCCCAACGTTTGTCCTGTGCTGACTTGTTGCAATCAGCCGCCCAATCTGGTGGTCGTTTCCCAGTATATGCCGTTTGGGTCGTTGTATAACATTTTGCACGAACAAAGTGGCATTGTAGTAGATCACGCTCAGGCGTTGAAATTTGCAATCGACATTGCCAGAGGAATGGCATTTTTGCACTCGTTGGATCCACCAATTGCTCGTTACTACTTGAACAGTGATCATGTGGTGATCGACGAAGATCTGTGCGCCAAGTTGAATATGGCTGATACGAAATTTTCTTTCCAAGAAAAAAATCGACTCTACTCACCAGCTTGGATGTCACCGGAAGGTTATTTAATTAATTAATTATTTATTTATTTATGTATATTGTGGAAATATTTTTCAGCGTTGCAAAAGCGTTTCAATGAGATCAATTTCAAAGCAGCTGACATGTGGAGTTTCGGTATCATTCTTTGGGAATTGTGCACCAGAGAAGTGCCATTTGCTGATTTGTCACCAATGCAGATTGGAATGAAAGTAAGATTTGGGAAACTATTTTTTACTTTTTTGTCGTGGTAGAAGAGAAATTTGATGAACAAATTTCATGTTTGTTTGTTTGTTTGTTGCTTTTTTCATATTTTCTTTTTTCTGCAGATAGCCGTTGAAGGTCTTCGAGTGAACATCCCGCCCGGAATTGGACGCAACACCAGCCGACTGATATCGATTTGTTTGAACGAGGAACCAGGCAAACGACCCAACTTTGACCAGGTGATTCCAATTTTGGAAAAGATGGCCCAGTGATAGAATTTTAAAAGCAATAATTAATTATTACAATAAAAAGGGGAGGGGGCAAGCATATTTATTTATTTATTTATTTTCTTTTTTTCCCAGAAATCTAATCTTTCCACATTATATTAAACTGCCAAATTTGATTGTTTTCTTTTCTTATTCGTTCGTTCATTCGTTTGTTTGTTTGTTTGCTCTCGGCACTTAGCTAGCAGCTATTCATTTATTCGATTTGTGTTTGAATTGTAGTTCAGAAAACGACAACGAAAAGCTCAATTTTCTCAGTTAGCATATAAACGCAATTTGTCATGTTCATTTCCACTAGCTCAGTTTTATAAGCACTGCGAATTTTTTTTTACTTTTTTGGCATACCCAAAAATGCTGAATGATCACTTTCTATTGCCCACATCCATTACCACTACTGAGTGAGTATAGTAAATAACAAGATGATCAATCTTACTTTATTGGTGTTTTATATTTATTAAATTAAAGAAAAACAATAATTTCAAATATTTTCGTGTGTATCAGTGCATTTCGGCTCGATCGATGGTGTGGAATTTCAATCGAAAACCTTCATAACTGTTCGCTTTGGAATCGCCCGACGTGAACAGCACTTCAACTTGATTGCTCATCATGATCACACCAGTGGACGGTTGCTGTAAAATGGAAAATTTACAATTAGAAAAATATTTTCTTTGCCGTTTGTGAACCTGCTCGCCGCAGTAGATCTGCGGTTCTTGGTTGTCGACGTTTGCTGACCGTAGCTCGAGACGATCTGATTGGTCATCGCAGGCAGGATCCATTTTCAAATGCGCCACGTGGAAACTGATCCAACTGCCCCGTGGAACGGAAATCAACCACCGGCAGCGTACACGCGGCGGATAATCGCCCGGATAATTCGGGCTCGTTATGGAACCGGATGCAAGTTGTACAGTGCCACCGCAGTCTGAAACGGATGAAAAAAAGAAGAAAACTGAATGAAATGCTTGTAATCGCATGCCTGCGTGCCTACCTTGATCCGTGACCAAGTAAGTGATCGAATAGCCTTGATAAGCCACTGAATTGTCCGTGTTGAAATGCAACGTCAGTTGATTTGTTTTCGAAGTCAACGTTGGCGGTATGTTGGTGTCGCAGTATTGTAGATCTTTGCTGTTCGGTTGACTGATCTGAAGTGTAGTAATAATTAAATATGCAAGATTTTTTTCCACTCTAAAAAAAGGCAGGTATATACAGTCAGTATGTCATTTTTGCACTGTCCTCTTTCTGGTTCGAATCGAAACGCGTTGAAATAAAGTCGAATTTTGTAATTCGGCGCTGCGATCAGTTTTGTAGTGCAATGGGCACCGTGGGGATAACTGTTCGGATAATTCGGACTGGTCAATTCACCGTCTTGTTGATCCACCGCCACCGCAATAGTTTCGTTGCATTCTGAAAAGGAGGAGAGAATGTCATAAAATAAAAAATTAAACAAAAGCAAACGACGACAAATCAGCAAATTTCACAGCAGTATTTTAAAATTGTCACCGACCGTCGATCATCTGATAGCTGATGTTGAAGCTGATTCTACTCATTGGTAGCGTGCTGAGCGCGGATGTGATCAGGATGGCTTTTTTCGAGTAAATTTTGAAACCACTTGATGTACCACAGTCGCGGAATTTTCGAGCACTTTTATCCTTGAATAAAAATATAAAAGATCATTTTCCACTTTCAAATAAATATGTAAGTATTATTATTCGTTTCAATTATAAATATGAAAAAATAATGCTTTTGAAAACAAACTTTTGGTGTTTCAGAAATTTCTATATACGAAGTGGAACAATCATCTTCGGCTGGTTCTACATTCAAATGGACAATTTGAACAAGCAGCTTCATGCCATCGCCGGCACTTTCAATTCCCCAACGACAACGATGATTCGACGCACTCTGCGTGTGATGGACAAACTGACGTTGCTTCAGCGGTGTCAACGCAGCACCGCACAGTGCTTCACGTGTTTCGAGAACAAATTGACGTTCATTTTTTTTAAATGCAAATCATGCAAATTATTATTACCTGGTTTCAGTTCATATTTCAACACAAATCCGGTGGATTCTATTTGATCATCGGTGACAAAGTGAAGCTGCAATTTGTCGGTCGAAGTGGTAAATCGCCAAGGTTGCATTGTTCCACAATATTTGCCAATCAACGAGCCACTGTCATAATGACCATCCTGTATCTGAACGGGGAAAAATCTGTTGTTGGGTGGTAAAAATTTGCCTGAGCATCATTTTTTACTTCAAGATAGTCGAAACACATGGGCAAATTGCTTGCTTCCAAAGAAAATTCGACAATTTGCACGCTGATCACACGACCAATCGGTGCTAGCAGAATCCAATGGCAATCTAAATATGCTGGATACAGTGCACTATTTTCTTGAGTTGGTGAGCGAATTGTTCCCGCTGTGGTCACGTTTATCGAACCGCCGCATCCCATTTCAGGTCCTGAAACGGTTTTCATTCATTCTTGGTTGTTGTCTGTCTATTTTTTACCGGGCGTTGCTGTGACTGTTCCTTCGAAAGCTGTCGGTTCGGTCAATGATGCATCAGTGATAAATCGCACTAGCATGTGATTGCTTGTACTTTTTGCGGCACGATCGGGCAACGTAGAACCGCAATATTTTCCCAATGAACGATCCGCTGTTGTCAGTCCATCGTGAACTTGCAAAAAATCATATTCACAGTAGTCGGTTTCTTCAATGCTCAGCTGAGATAATCTGAAAAATGTTGTCAAAATTAAATTGAAATGATCGAAACAACAAGCTTTGTAAAAAAAAAAGTAAAGAAAAATCATAGACATGAAAATTTACTTGAAAACAATCACGTGTCCTTCGGGAGCACTGATGAGCCAGGTGCAGTTCATTTGATTGTGATATGGAGGAAAAGGAATAGAGCCAATTCCGAACATTCGTGAAAAAAATTCATCACTGCTGAGATTGAACGTTCCTCCACAACCTGAATTTCAAAACAAATTATATATGCTGTGATGGAAAATTTACAATTAAGATATGTGTTCTTTTTTTTTTTAAAGTTACCCGTTGATCCATATTGAGCCGAAAACCCAACATTTGTAACCAGAGAATCAGAGTGGAAAATCACCTTCAAAGGCCCAACACCGTTTACCCTCTCGGGAATTACTTGGCCACACGTATTCAACAGTACATTGCCTTCGGCAAGTGAAGTTACTTCTACATAATCCAGACAATTGTCCACATAGCCAGTTTCTAATCATAATGATATAAATATGTATGACTGTTCGAATTTGAAATATTGTTGTTGTTGTTGTTGTTGTTACCTTCCAGCTGAAAGTGAGTAAATTCCAAATACACGTAATATTCATTTGAATGAATTGGATCGATGATATATTCGCAGTGCATGTTGTTTCCATAATCGTTTGGATAATAAGGAGAACTAATGATACCCTTTGGATCTTTGTAAACTCCTCCACAGTCTGAAACAGAATACACATACGGTAGCTGTGGAACTGTTTCTTTTTATGCGTTTTTTTTTGCATACCTGATGTCCATGAAATATTAAAACCTGTCGATTCGATTGAAGCGTCACTTTGAAAAGTAATTCGCACCCGATCGTTCTTTCCCACAAATGGACCCTCAACAGCGTAACCGCACAGTCTTCTCGACACTGACCAGGAATGATCAAAAATCGATGCTGTTCTATTTTGGGTTTCTTCAATCTAACGTCATTACAAAAAAAATTGAATTTTAGAAAATGGAGAAAATAAAAAATAAAAACGGAGAAATATTTTTTTATAGAAAAATTAATTGTATAATTCGCATTTCATAATTTATAATGCTTTATGTTTTATTTAAAAAAATCTTTTTTGTTACCACCAAGAAATCTTTGGTGCAGTTTTCTGAAGGTGAAACGTCGAAAATAACGAAATGAAGTTTCACGTGGAATGCATTTGGAACAATAATTTCCCAGCGACAATACAAATTGCTTCCATAATTTTTGGGAAAATTTGGACTCACAATATAACCTTCCGCTCCATGAATAACATTTCCGCAACCTAAATGTGAAAATTTATTATGCTGGACATAATTGAAAACACTTTCAGTTAGTTATGCATGAATACTCACTCACCAGGTGATATTGTTTTATATTCTAATTTGAAGCCTCGGTTTGAATTCACGTTATCTGACTGAAAAACTACTAATAAAAATCGACTGCTCGATACAAAATAATTATCTGGAATTGTATCATATGAATCACAGTAGGTTCTGACAATTGGTGAAGAAGTGAATCGACCATTGTGAACTGTTACATTATCATATTGGCATAATTGATGATGTTCAAGTTGAATATCTTTGAATTCAATCTAAAATATGCATTTTTCAAATTATGAACTTAATCGATATTTTGCAATTTTGAAATAATAATTTACAATAATTTAATGTACCTTTATTTCAGATCCTTGAGGTGCCACAATGAGCCATTCACAGTGAGAATCATAATTATAAATTTGTGGATAACCTGGACTTGTAATTATTCCTTCAGTTGCTGTTAATATACCACCACACTCTGAAAGCAAACATGGAATAAAATTCAGCGCACATATTACTTGAAATTAGCTTACTGGAAAATGAAACGTCCATTGTAAAATTGGTCATGTAATACGAATACCAACGAGACACAAAATATAAATCTATTTCCCTGTAGTAATAAGTCAAAGTTACATCTCTAAGTTCTCCACATAATTTTTTTCTTTCATCCTCTACTCCAAGTGCAATGGAAACACCTAACAATTATGCAACTTGTTATCAAACATGTGTTCAAAACACGTTTCAAAAATACCTTGAATTGCCAAATAGTCGAAATAGCAGGTATCCTGTGATCTGATATTCAGATGGTGTATTTTCAATACAATTGTTGAATCTTTTTTATTTGGATTCTTAATATGCCATCGACAGTAAATTCCATTTGGAATGGTACTGTTCTCTTTCGGAAAATAGTCAATTCTAGTTGGTGAATTAATTACGCCACCACACTCTAAATGCACATATATATCTTATTTTTTTATGTCTGTGGTAACATAAGATTACCTGCAGGCTCATCACTGTGATATGTTGCGCGAAATCCCCTTGCATCAGATGCCGTTTCTGTTTCTATTCGCACCACCATCACATTTCCTGTAGATCGAAATGACATTGGGAGTTCGTAATCTGCGCCGCACATTGCTGCATCAACAATTGGATTCATGGCTTCGGGATCACTGTATAGCTTAAAAAATCGGTTGCACAATTAATTTTCTTGAAAGTGTAATCTTCGATCAGCTAACATATGCATTTAAATTATACCGTCACATGTGCATTAAAACAAAAATGCATCAGTCCTGCAGGAAGAGAAAAATCTTCAAAAGTAAGAGTAACACGTCGACTTAAGGGCACCTCAATTATCCATTCACAAAATAGGCTACCACTCAGAAAATCAGGATAATGTGGAGTCATTAATTGACCATTCGGTTGATTTAAATGACCACCACATTCTAAAAGATGGACATACGTATTTTTGCATTCTTTGAAATTAAACAATACCATATGAAGTGTAGTTATAAAGCAGTTTAAAGCCTCGACCATTTAATGATGCATCACTTTTGAACATTATATACATTAAATTTGATTTCGTTCGGCCATGTTTGTTCTTATCTGCTCCAGAACAGTATCGTCCAATTAATGGTCCTAAAATCCATAATGAAGTTAGATAAAGCATATTCAAGCTATTAAAATTTACAAAACATTAAATGTCAAAACTTCAAAAATTTATTTCTTACCGGTTTTATTACTTTCTCTAATTTCTATAAAATCTGCAGTACATTCTGATGCGTTTCGTCTTCCAACTCCACCAAAATTCAGATCAGCAAAAGTGAAATTGACGTAACCTCCTTCGGGAACTCGCACATACCATTCACATTCTTTTAGATGTTCATAGTGGTGTGGATAATTTGGACTAGTGATCACACCCTGTCGTCCCACTACTGTCCCTCCACACCTAGCTGCATGATAAAAAATGTTGCTTTATTTATGATAGGTAATTTTTGTTTTAGTCTACCTATTCGATAAGTTGCTTTAAAACCACCTTTAGCTGCTGACTCATCACTGAGAAACCGAACAGTCATATAATTTGATGAAGATTGAATCGTTTCAGGTACTCTGTTGCCACAGAATCGACCGAGCGAGTTAGCCGCTATTGTGGCTCCGTCAAGAATTTCGACATAATCGTAAATGCATCTATAAATTTTCCATCAGTATCAGTTTGTTTGATTTTATATAAAACATATTTTACCCAACTTCGCTTGAAATCGGCGCTTGTTCAATATCAAAACTATCTGGATCAAAATCAAATTGAATACGCGTTCCACTGGGTGATTGAATTGTCCACAAGCAGTCCATACTGTGCCGATATATGTGCGGATAGCCAGGTGAATACAGTTCTCCTACACTGCTATCATCAATTAATACTAATGAATCACTACTGCAATCCAATTTCATTTCTCTAAATGTTATAAATAAATATTCATTTTTATGTAGCAAAACAGATAAAATTTCCAATATTTTCAGCTTTACTCGACTGTCAGTTGGAAACCTCCCGCGTTCACCAATTCGTCAGAGACAAACAAAACTCGAAGTATATTAGATGTACTAGTCAATGGTTCTCCAGATAATGTGGAACCGCAATAATGTCCCAGTAGTGGAGAATCATTTTCTGGTCCATTATATATCTGCGTGTTTGTATATATGCTTATATTACACTTGGGAAGGAAAAATGTAGTGAACAAAACGTTACTTGCAAATAATCCTTTGTGCAATTTGCACTGTCTTCTAATTGCAAAATATCAATGTGAAGTTTTATTGCTCGACCTGTTTTTGCTACAACCAGCCAATTGCAACGTTGATTATTTTCATAAAATTCAGGGAAATTTGGACTAGTGAGTATTTGCGCTGAGTCAGTCAAACTGAATACGGATCCACAGCCTAAACATTTAAATGTTTATTTTAAATTTAAAAGTAAATAATGCTTAGCAATTTTACCTAACCAGTATTCCATTACAAATCCTTTTCCAGCAAAAGAATGATCAGAATGAAAGTGAACCAGTACTTCTGATTCATGGCTGTATGTTTCAGTACCATTAGGAGCATGATGACCACAGTATTTCATTTGGTACGTTTGTTGAAAATCTTCGTACCACATTGAAGGTGCTAAATTTAAAAAATTTTAAATAAGTATAAATAAAATTCTCAAAATGTAAGCAAAAATAGTGCACGTTGTTTAATATACTGATATTACGTTTAATACTATTACACTGAAATTTGTGTGCAAAATTATAAAAGTTATAAGTGCATTAATTTGTAAATTTTTTACCTTGGAAAATCTCTAATGCATCATAACTGCATTTTGGATGTGCTTCAATATCAAGCATAATTATTTCAATTATTACGGAATGATTTTTTGGATGATTAATCCACCAAGTGCATTCTGTGGCTGGTGAATACTCAAGTGGAAATCCAGGTGAAGTAATGTTTTTCCTTTCTTTTGTGGCAGTCAAATGATATCTGCAGTTAGAATCTGTTGAAAATAAAAGTATTAACTGAGAAAAGGAATTGAAAACTGCTTTGAATTACTTTCTAGTTCATCTTCTTGTAAATTAGCTATAGCGCTATTCCAGCTCAATTCGAATTTTGGTGTTCCTCCAGTTGTAAGATGAAGTAAAATTGATAAATGATTTGTTTTGCTCATCATTGATACTTTTGGTGTTGCGTATTCTATACTTTGAATCAGAGTGCAATCTTCTGGTTTGGATATAACAGTCAAATCACAAAATCCATCATAAATCTTAAAAGAAGGATCATGCTATAAGCTGTTCCACAATCATAATTATTGTAATTTGTACTTGCAAATATTCGCCCTCATTTAACATGTTCAATCCATGAAGCCACCAATAATTTTCTAAAATTACGTTGGACAGTGTGGCTTCCACGACAAGATTAACTTCTGTTGAAATACGCCACCAAATATATTCTTTGTCTTGATCATATATTTCAGTTTCGTTTATGTTTATGATTTCAGGTTGCATGTAGTCTCCGCTATTCCACAAAGAATTATAATTGTAAAACGGTGACGTCAGCTTGCCTTCTTTACCTTCGAGGTCACCACCCATTACTATTAAATACATAAAAAATAAAGTAAACAAAAAACTGATTATGCATGTGACATACACAACTCATAATGTAGTTGAAAGCCTTCTTCAGAACTGTCAGGTAAAGATCTGAATCGAATCCAAACAGACTCCCATCCAACTATTGAAGGTGGAAATTGTTCACCACAGAAACGGCCAAGAAGTCGGCCCCCTTGATCTTTTTCTCGAACTTCGACAAAATCTTTCTCACAGTATTCAGATTCAGCAAGTTTAAAGCTTCTAAATTTATAATGTTTATGTAAAATATTTTAAATATATTTTAACAAAGTTTTAATTCAATTAAATAAAAATGACAAACTTACAAAAATGTTAAACGCACTCTACTTCCCAATGAGTTGAAAATTCGCCATACACAGTCAACATTTGATGGATATAAATCAGGATATAACGGTGAACTAAAGCGACCCGACAAAGAGTAATAATCACCTCCACATTCTAAACAGAAATTAATATGCAAGCAATATAATTAAAATTGATTGATTAATATCTTACGTGAATCTGATAAATAATAAGAGAAAGAGAAACGCATTGCCGTCGTTGGACTGATGGTTAAATGGGAATGAAGTTTCAAATATAAATAATTTCCGCTAGATTTAAATGATAAGGATTTTGATGCGTCGCACAACTGACTTAATAAAGTTTCATTTCTAGGCTCAGGACCATCAAAAATTTCTATGTAGTTCAGTTCACAACTCATCGATCTTGACAAGTAATCGACATTCAGTGTGATTTTTTGACCTGTTGATGAAAATGGGTAATGCTTCGTTTTTAGTTATACATACAGAACTTACCAACTTCCCCTGTTTCAATTAGCCATTCGCACTCTTGAGATTCCAAGTGCTTTAAAGATCCAAAAGATTGCCGAGTTGAAGAGGCGCGTAATTTACTTCCACAAACAGCCTCGTACTTTGCTAAAAACCCTCTTGCATCTTTATGGCTATTAGCATTATTTTTGGTGCCAACAAAGCGCACAAATGCTTCATTTCCAGTTGTAATAACTGTAGAATTTTCTGGCACTACATTGCTACAAAACATACCCAACATTGGGTATGAGGTGTTGGCTTCTGGACCATCATATATCTATTATGATTTTTGGAAAAATTAGTTGATGAAAAAATGTTGTTTAAAAAATAAAAAATGTTGGTAGTCGTATCTTTGAGAATATGTTAATTTTTAGTTTAATTTCCATATTGAAATGATTCATTAAATTTTTACTAAAATAATATTTCTCATCAGAGATACGCAGTTGCGAAACTAAAGGTAAATATCTAACGGTGCTTACTGCTAAGTAGCCTTCATTTGTTACTGACCAACGGCACTTTGTAAAGTAATTTCCAATGTTCAAATCTTTAATTTCAATTTTTACAAGATATCCATGTGGGACTTGTATTTTCCAATTGCATTCAATTTCTCTTTGATAACGGCCAGGATAACCTGGAGTTTGCAAGGATCCTTGCAATTCTGTGTGCACTCCGCCACATCCTTATGTTAATGAATTTTGTTAGTTAATGCACGTCTTTAACTGATAATGTTAAAATACCTCCATCTTTAAATTTGTATTCGACATGTAAAATAGTACCATCGTGTTCAGGAACACTACTGTAATGATGATAGACAAACAATACAAATAATTCATTGCTTACTGAATCAATAATCAGTGGGTTATTTCTGTTAATATGATCACAGATTGTTTTAAATGACAATCCTGATGCATTGTTCAAGCCATTGAATACCTAAAGTTTTTAAGTATGATCTTTCATTTATTAATAAACGTTGCCTATAATATAATATACAATAATGCAAACGTACTAACGGAACTGTACACTAACGTTTTTGGCTTTTAAAGTGACTTTTTATTATTTTTTCAATTATATTTTTCTAACTCAATTTTTTGTCATATGAGAAATATTTAATGAGTATATATTTTTTTATAAAAATAACAAGTGTACTCACGTGGAAAGCATCAAGATCAAACAGATCTCCGTAGCGTACAGGATAAGAGCAGTCTAAAATCTGACTTCTTAAAATTCCCAAATAATTTATCTGAAGTTCAATTTTTTGTCCTAAAGGAGCGTGGAAAGTCCATGCGCAGACTTTCAGTTCAGAAGCTGGATTTCCTGTATTATTAGTTATGATTAACTTTCCGCTATTTTCTGTTACTTTCATCCCGCAGCCTAAATATTTTACAATGTGATTTTTGCAATTTTACAAATACACACAACCATTTAGCAAACAGAAAAACAAGTGGCATTTGGATAAAATTTAAATGCTTACCATCAGTACCCCATTCTAGGCCAAAGTGATCCAATGAATTCTGTGGAGCTGTAAATTCAATTTTTACCATATTGCTTTCAACAAACAAAAACGTTGGTTGCTCAGAAATATCGCAAAATGCAGGATCTTTAAGCGTGACGTTCGCAGCTCTTTTGCTTAAAATTACATTACCTTCAGCAGAAATAATCTAAATAAAAAATAAAATTATTTACCAATTCATTATTTACTAAGCAGTTATCATACTTTCAAAGAACTCTTTGTGCATTCATGCAGAGAATTACTAGATTCATCTTGAATACTGAAATAGAAAAAATGCAAGCGCAGCATATTTCCTGGATAAGTTTCAATAATCCATTCACAGCGCCTTGCTTTTGAAATTCGACTTTTAAAGCCAGGCGATTTAATTCTTCCGTGAATTCCGAAGAGTTTTATGTTTTCGCAAACTTGAACAAATTTCTTAATCATGTATAGTAGTGAAATTAGCCTTACACCCGTTACCTGTGTTGTAGGTGACTAGGAAGCCTGATGTTGAACTAAGATAATGCATATAACGCAAACTCATCTCGTGTGAAGTAGATGTAAACACTCTTGTTGTAGTGTCACTATGGCAAACCTTTTCAATGGTAGGAGAAGAATGAAAACGACCGTCAGTAATCTAAAAGTTTGGTCATGCTTATTTTTCAAAAAAGAAAGTTTATTCAAAAATCACTTACTTCTAATACATCATATGTTGTGCATGCTGAATTTGGATGCACTGATCCATCAAAGGATAGAAGGAAGAGAGCAATACGATTTCCTGAAATAAGTATTTTTATTTTAATATAAATAAAATAATGTTTACCTTCAGAAACAACAATGTGATATAAGCAATCATATGCGTGACTACTTTTAAGGGGATAATTTGGTGATGCAATTGATCCAGATATGTCTGATATCATACCACCGCAACCTTAAATTTGTAATTACAAATATTACTTTACAAATAATTAGAAAATAAATATATTTTAATCAAGCATTACTTTCTGCCAATTCTTCATATTGAAAATAAAACCATAATGGCCGATAATACAGTGATGATGTCAACGATTTGAAGAGTACTACAATCATGTTACCAAAACTTTTAAAAGTATCAATTTCAACATCATCACATATTTGAGATTTTGGAATCCCTGGGAATGGCGGTGAGGTAATTAGTGGTCCATTTCTGAAATTTTCAATATTCATTATTATTTTTTAGGTTATTAAATGTTGATGTAATTTTATAATTTGCTATAATGATATTCAAATGTATTTGCATAATAAACAATAATAATATAAAACAATTTACCATAAATATATTACATATTATATATTATACACACATCATGAAAACCCTCAATATACATCTATTATAGAAATATACTTTATAACTTTTACTTTAAAACAATTCAGTGAAATGTAATTTAACACGAATGATTAATAAAATGTAAAATAGAATTAACCTGAATTCTAGGTATCCTCTGTTGCATGGAAGTGAATAATTAAAATTAAATAAACGAATCCTATATCCTTTTTGTATTCGAATGTGATATTCGCATGTCATTGGTTGAGTTACATGTAAAGGATAGCCAGTGTTAGTTATAACACCTGATGATTCTGTAAATGTAAAATCACAATCTGCAAGAAATTTAAATTAAATAATGGCGTGTAAAATATATTAAGATAGAATACTTGTAGTGGTATTTATTCCATCAAATCGAAGTTCGAAGCCACCACTGTTGATATTAGCGTCCGTATGAAGAAGTACTGTCATTTCATTGGAAGGGCTAATCAAAGGAGGTGGATTCAGATGGCCACAATATCTACAATAAGCAAATAAGTAAGAAATAATAATTTTGCAATAATTTAAATTTCACTAACTTTCCAATAAATCCCGTTGACTCATTTTTAGAACGGTACGTTTCATAAATTTCAACATAATCATATAAACAATTGGGACTTTCTTCTAATGCAAATGTTGTAAATGTAATTTTAACTTTCAGTCCCTGAAACAGTAATTAAACACACTGATTAATCATTTTATGTAAAGTGTTTATATAAGAATATCACAAAAGTTTTAATTTAAAGATAATTTTAAAATAATAACTAAAAATACTGCATTACTCTTGGTACTGCAATTTTCCATATACAGTGCAAATTTTGAATATAACGATCTGGATAGTTCGGACTTGTTATTACTCCATGCTTGCTGTTATATACTCCACCGCACCCAATTTCATATGTTCTATACTGTGCTTGGAAGCCCCGGTTTTTTGTTGATCCATTTGTAACAAATTTAATTTTTAAATATGATCCAGCTGTGATAAACGGTGGCCATAATGGAGCATTGCAAAACTTTCTATTGAACCATACATCGGCAATTCCAGATTGGAGCTAAAACCAAAGCAACTTCAAAACAAGAATTACTCATGTTAGAAACTTACTTCAATATAATTTTCTGTGCATGCCTGTGAAGTTAATTCATATCCGTTTCCCAAGTTTGATTCTATGAAAGTAAGTTCAATTGCAGAAGTAGGAGCAACAGTAATTTTATATTCGCATGTCATTGGTTGCAGAGATGGATCTGGATAATTTGGGCTTTGTATAGTTCCATTACTATCTTTGATATCCATTCCGCAAACTGAAATTTGTACCGTTTTCAATAACTGAAGGATTCATTTTAGAAGAAATTATTACGAAAAAACATTACCCATATCATAAGTAAGCTTAAATCCTCGTCCATTATTTTTATTATTTGTTTTAAATTTTAAATATAATTTAGGCCCTGAAGATTCCACAACACCTGGTTCAAAATCTCCACAGTAGTATGACATAAGATCTGCATTTTCATCACCACCATCTCTAATCTGAAACATATCAATGTAAATCAGTAATTACATGATAAAAAATAATAATTACTTCTATGAAATCTTCCTGGCAATATGGACCATGGTGAATTAAGCCAGTTACAGCACTCCCAACACGGCGTCGTGTCCAAAATGGTGAGCTATGACGATACCTCCACCATGAAGGAGCCATGTAAGTTCCACGCACATCAAATTCCACAAATGTCAATTTAACTTTGCTTGGGGAGAGGTTGGAAGAATCAAACACCCAAATGCATGTGATGTCGTGAAAGTAGAAACCATTTTTATAATTTGGGGATTCAACAGTACCATGCATGTCTTTTATAACTCCACCACAGTGACTATCCACTAAAATAAAATCCTCAACTAAAATAATCAACTGCTAAACAAATACCTTCTTGAACATTGTACTCTATTAAAAACTTCCCGTCAGACTGTGTGATTTGTTTTCGGTTTTCTGAAGATCGAAAATAAACAGTCACATATGGCATTGAAGTGTAAACTGAATCCATTGGTTTATTTATTGTAGTACAATGTCTTGCAAGAATTGGATCATCAATTCTGCTTCCATCACGTATCTAAATTAAATAGTGTTTTTTTAATATCATAAATTTTAATCATCTTTATACTTCAAGAAAATCAGCAGCACAGTCACTGTCTTCCAAATTAAATATTAAATTAGAAACTTTAACTTTGTAGTGAAATCCAGGCTGAGTTATCAGTGTCCATCTGCAATGTGAATTTGATGGATAACTGCCAGGATAATTTGGAGATTTTAGATATCCACTGGTTTTGTAAATTCGTCCTCCACAACCTTCAAAATATCTATATTTAGTTCGAATACCATAGAAAGTTTTTATTTAAAAATAATAAAATGAAAATTAAACAGAAAACTGAAGCTTTCAATACCTATCATCAGATGATTCAATAACAGTTATCAAATAACAAAAAAATTTTATTTAATATGCTGCTGTCCTTACTTGGAATAACAGCGTTCCAATGCAGTTTGAAACCAGCACCACTAAATGTTCTGTCTGATTGGAAAACAACATGTAATTTATTGGTAGATGTGATTATATATTCTTCTGGTGCAATCAGATCTCCCTTGTTACCGCAATAAGAACCTATTTTTGGAGTCGAATCATCTGCACCATCATACAATGTCACGTTATCAAATGGACAAATTTTTGATGTTGCTCTAACTGGTTTTTCCAAATCAAACAGCGGAAACGTTGCATTGATTATCTATATATTTTATAGTTCATAAATATCGATTGCATTTAAATCAATTAAACATTTTAATGCTACTTACTTTCCCTTCTTCTACAGTTATCGTCCAAGAGCATGTTTGCAAGGAGTTGTAAGTATCACTTTCTAATGGATGTTGAATAGTACCAGTATTTTGCTCATAAAATTTGTCACAAGCTAAAAATTATGAACTTTTAATAACGCATATGATAAATAAAATAAATTACTGTCTGCTTCATGTTCACAGAATTTTCCATTCATTCCTGGTTTACAGTGACAAGTATATCCACCTTGGGGATTAGAAACGCAAGTTCCTCCATTCTGACAAGGTGAGCTATGACAGCTTGTAAACTCATCGCATCTATCACCAACATATTCTGGTTTACAGTGACAAATAAATCGTGATGAACTGTATGCCTAAATTAATTTAAAAATGAAACCAAACTTATTTTGCAGTTTTAATTGAATGAATAGAACTTGGCAGATTCCTCCATTCAAACAAGGATTTGGTGTGCAAGGATCTTCTTGAGACACTTGACATCCAAGCAGTCCAATGCCATCTCCAACAGTCCCAGATGGACACTGACATCGAAATCCTTTTGGACTTTCTAAATAATAAACTCATTTAAGAGAAACAAATTTCTCAAACAAAACTTTATGGTAAACCCGGCATATTTATGCATGTGGCAGAAGCATGACACGGATTTCTCTCACACATGGATAACTTTGAACAACTGTATCCATCACCCTCATAACCAGCTGGACAGCTACCACAATAAAAGCTCCCATAAGTATTTATGCACTGAACCTTTGGATTTGTTGAACATCCACCATTGTTTTCTGAACATTCATTTATATCCCAACACTGCAAGCCATTCCCTGTGTATCCTAGAAGGCAAAAGTTTATTCAACAATGATGTCAGTAGAAAAGCAGTACCAGTTGGACAACTCCCACATTTAAAACTTCCTGGGAGATTTATGCACGTCACACCATGGAAGCAAGGATTGCTCAAACACTCATCTACATCAATGCAATAAGGGTTTGTTATTGAATCACTGGATTTCCATCCTGGTTCACAAATGCAGCTGTAAGAAGCCTAAGCATGCACAATACAAATAAATTGCTTCAGTAATAAAAATGATCCGTAATCAAAATTTATCTTAAAATATACAACGATGTTATGTGATTCCTTCATACATTTGATTAATGATATAACAATTTTTACATATATTTACATTTCTTAAACATTATTTGCATATTTACAATTAAACATTTGAATAGAAATTAGCGCATACTTTAACAACTGAGTTAAAAAACGACACTTCTCATAAACACTTTAAAATAACAGCTAAATTCTTAATATCATTATACTTTTTAAGAGATAGGTAAAATATAAAATAATTAACAAATTATTAAGTAAGTAACTTACAAGAATTTAAATATTTTTCTATATATTTATATATTTAATTTAAGCCTAACTGTTTTTAAAGCCTTTTTTTACTTTTTGCTTTTAGTTTCTTACTTACTGTTTTAAAGTGAAAAACTTATGAAATCATCCGTATTCGTATATTTTATAATAAAAACAGTATCTATGAATGAAAAACTGAATGAAATATACTTGACCAGCATGCGGATTAGCCAACGGCAGACAAGTTCCATGTGGTCCACATAAAGCATTTGGACTTGCTGTTTTACAACTATCGTGAGATTCTGAGCATCTGTATCCATGCCAGTTTGGAGGACATTGACATCTGTATTCAAAATTCTAAAGTAAAATATATCCTGCAACTTAAAAATAGTTTAACCTGTATCCTCCATGAGTGTTCAAGCAAGTGCCTCCGTTTTGACACCCAAGATCAGTGTCCTTGTATAAAGTACATTCATCGATGTCTTCAGCGCAGGTAGGACCCTTAATGTTAAAAATGTTTATTAATTAAAATTCTTTAATTAGTATTCTTAAACACATTTTTTTATTTCAAAAGCATGCCAGCTATTACTAAATGCTTATTATTATTTTAAACATTCTTATTATGATTAAGAAATTTTAAAGTACTTAATAATTAAATTTTTAAAATACTACTTAAAATTATCAAAGATTTATGATCAACTTACTGTAAACTCCATAGAGCAAATGCAGTAAAACCTTTCATATGCATCAATGCACATTGCTCCATTTTGACAAGGGCTACTATCGCACTCGTTTTTACTGAGAGACTGAAAAAATATTTAAAAGTTAACTGCATTCATTTAAAACAGCATATACTTTTCGAACTGCATTGAAATTGCGAATAAGTTTCCGCAATTTTTTTTGCATTGGTTGTGAATAATCTTTTGGAGATGTAAAACTTTCAATCTGTGTGAAAATAAAAATAAAAACTTTAAAACAAATAAAGAAAATTAAAATTCAAAAGTTATAAAAGTCAGGAAATAAAAAATAAATTACTTGCGCTTGAATAGTCTGCAATGATACTTGCAATCTTGACTGACTTTGTGCCATTCCATGCAACTGTTCTACAGAAATGTTTTGCCTAGTTTCCAAATATAAAAGACGGTGCTTTAAAGCATTTACAACATTCTAAAAATTCATAAAATATGAAAAATTATTATTTATATAAATTGTTCATTGAATTGTGAATTTTGCAATTACTAAAGTTGCAACTGAATTTATGTCGACATCGCCAAAAGTTATAGAGCCATGATGATTCGTAACAAAAGAAATATTCTTGTTTTCACCAGGATGAAAGAAAATGTTACCATCATGTATGAGAATACGTGCTCTGAAATTTATCTCATGATGTGTTACATATGGCATTATAGCTGAAAATTATTCACCTGCTTTCATAAGGACTGAAAACGTCGGAAGAACTAACTTTTAGTACTGTTTCAAAAAGTAAAAGAAAAAAGAGAAACTGGAACATTGCAAGCAAACCAAAATATATGTTAAACTGTTTTGCTAAAAGCTGCATTTTCGCAGTTCTTATAATGAAGCATTTTGATTCGAGACAGGCACTGAACTGTGATGCAGAAATTTAATATCAAAATTCAATGTAATTTTATATATTTGATGAGTGCTGAAAATCATTTACAAATACATAGCATAGAGTTTCAAAAAAAAAATAAACAAAGATTATAATGATAAAAAATATGAAACTTTTTTGTTATTCAGAACACATGCAAATATATTTTCATAATGAAATGTGTATGTTGCAAATGAACCTTTAGAAAAGCAGAAAACTTATTATTATTAAGTAAATCAACAGTTAATTGCTTTATTGAATTTTAAATTAACTGGAAGTGTAATCAGCATAAGAAAAAAAATTATTAGTAATATTTTATAAGTATTTTTATTCAAACAGCCTAAATCATTTTCTAAAATTACCATCATCTTTTAAAAATATACTGCAAAGGTTTTAATTTTATTAATTATTATTTTTAATTTCAATATAAATTTTCTGTTTACCGTAATTTTTTAAAATTAAGCAACACATGATTGTGGATAAATGAAAATCATTTTTTTATGAAATGAGGTGCATGAAGAATGTTTTGCGGATTATTCAAGTACCATTATTTTTCTAAGACTGTTTTATACGAAGCTTAATGTGCAGATCAATTTTTCTTCTACTTTGCTTTAACACTGATTAGCCATTTTTTGTTTTATCAGTGGTCGATTATGTACTGCTTCATGATTTGATTTGTTGTTCTGTTTGTTAAATTTTAATGATTTGTGAAAGCAAAACCACTAATAAATTTTGAATAAAAAATGTTTTATATTGTTCTGTTTTTGCTGAAAATTATTACAAATGAAGTTTCACAATTCATATACTGATTTAATGCGAATAAAAACATCCATATGTAATATGTTAATTGAATGAGATTATCAGGGCTTTTTGCCTAAATAAACGAACTAATAATTTCTTTCTAATCTTATTCACAAAATAATAACAAACAATTCATGTTTGAGCAACAAATATTCAAAAGATGGCTTGTCTATTTTGCACTTGCATATTACAATTTGTGCTTTTCTCTGAGATCAGCATGGTCAATTTTGGCAGTTGACACTTGTTTACTAAATGCTTTATGCTTTGTAGGAACGATATTGTCACGATTTAAGCAATGAATTGAATAAGATAATGAGTTCATTTATTTTTAATTTATTCCATTTCAACCTGAAAAATTAGATACAGGCATCTTTGTTAAGCTTTATTTTTCCTAGAGAAAAGAGACATTGGTCTTGTTATTGAAACAATATTAAACGTTAAGACACAAAATTTGGAGTAAAACTGAAAAAAATGCTTGTTGTGATGTTTAACAAAATTTTCCCCAGAAAAAAAATGTCGAAAATTTTAAAATATTTTTTCAGTTTTCACTAATTCATATTTGCAGCAGGCGAATTATATCATAACTTTATCATATCATGAATCTATACATTAATAAATCACTTTTTAACTCGACTTAAATATGCTAAAAGATTAGCGCAATTATTCAACAGCAATGAATGATTGAAAGTGTGAAAGTTCATCGCACATCAAACAAGCAAACAATGCACTTATATACACTAACACCTATGAAAACAGTCATAATTACTATTCACCTATATGTCAGTCGAATTGCTTTCATTTCTCAAATTTCATGATCTAAAATGACAAATCTCAAATTTCACTAAGCTGGCACTTCTGTTTTGTCATACTGTTGCATTCATAAACAGTAATTTTATTATCATCCCAGTTAAATTTACTGAAATCGTCATTTTTTGATAGTCATTGATAAATGACAACTGACAAAATGAAATTTAAATAAAATAAAATAAAATTTAATTTAATTTAAAATTTAAATAAACAGGATATTTATATACGTTATAGTTCAATATCAACATTTTTTAAAGCTTTCCAGTCTAACGATTTTAAAGTAGTTTACAATAAATACTGAATCAAATAATTTCATAACTCTATACAAAAATATAACAACAACAACAAACAAATGTGAACTATATTTCAATATATCCACCGCATACAAAAATATAACACAATACCTACAATACAAACATAAATTAATACAAATTTATACAATCCAATAATAATGAAAAATATAGAAATTGTAAAAATATATACAATACAATATATAACAATAATGCCATACAACAACTGCAAACCATGTAGAACTGTCGTAGATTACCTTCTGCCATCTGTTGCTTCCGTTTCCTAAATGGTGGTCAAACATCTGAAGCAATTCTCAGTGCTGAATCACAGGTTCAACATCCTTCCCTGCTTCTCATTTCTGTTTCCAGAAAATTCAACAGATCACCCATACTGTCCTTACTGTTCGTTCTTCCTCGTTTCCAATCAACGGTTAGTTCTCATGGTAGGAAGGTATCGACAACGCTTGGTATGTCTCTTGGAGTGTTCCTAATGCTTCAAGGCCGCGTACATGAACATTCGCCATTTTGATTTATACCTTAGCGCAAGCGCCTTAAATCCCATTGGCTAGTAACCACCGACATACTGTTGATTATTGTTCTTCGTTTCAAAATAAATAAAACGCTGCAGAATTTACAAGCTTAACAAACAACATTAATATTCACATTTAAATAATAATAAAAGTAATTTCGCAGACGAAGCGACAAATAAATACGAATATTAGAAGCAACTTTTGAATTATTATGAAGTAAAGAATACAACTGATAAATTTTCTCCATAATAAATATTAAAGAAGGAAGTAACACGGATTGAGAAATAACATAATAAACAACAAGTGGAATTTATTCTGAACAATCCGCTTTTCATTTATGTGAAAGGATTTAATGTGAATTACCCATAGCTGAATTGCCATTCAAGCCAACCAACAACAATACTATGGAGTGACCAGAAAAATAAAATGCGGGATTATAAAAATTTACCCTTCTTACAGACAGCTGCGCAAATTAGTCATTGTATACTTTTGCTCGAATTTCATGTTATAGTACTTGATACTGATAACAAGAGAATTCGAGAAGAACAAAAAGAAAAAAAATTTAACCATTATCAAAAGAATAACTTCTCATTTATTGGGAAAATACACAAATATCAAAGAAATCAATAAGTATCAGATGAAAAATGAATACGATGTATCGGCAATAACAAGCTCAACAAAGAACAATAATATTCACATTCGAATGCTAATAAATATAATTCTGCAGACGAAGCGACAAATATATTCGAGTATTAGAAGCCACTTTTGGATTATTACGCTTCGTTGTTTTATGTGTTCTTCGAATATTATATCTCTCGCTTCACTTGGCCGTCACTTGACAATTGCTCGTGATATTTCTTCCCAAAACTTGATGGCAATGTAAGCATTGCAATCCTCCAATCATCACGTTTGATATGTCTCTGGGAATGTTCCTAATGCTTCGAGGACGCGCACATGTGATTCCATTTGCAACAACCCGCAGGGGTCGTGGCGTCGTTCGTTCCAGCTGCTCTACTTTCTTGGCTATCACTCTTATTATGGCGTCGATCTGCTAAGCCATCTCTGTCTTCTCTGTCTTCGCGATGCCGGCGCGCGGCTGCTGTCTCTCCTGGAAGTCGTCCTCCACCTGGATTATCCTGGTGGCCAGCTTCCGAGCTTCGGCGAAGGTTGGTCGGTTCCTGCAGCCGGATCGCCCGGTAGACTTCTTTCGACGTTACCCCACCGCTAAAACGCGTCACGAGGTCGCGTTCTGACACAACCGCTCTGCGTCCCAACTCTGCCACCTCCTGGGCGAATTGCTAAATGGACTGGCCTTTGCGTTGGTGCAGAGCGTGGAATCGGTCGATCAACATCCCCGGCGACTCTTCGAGACTGTATGTGTTCAGCAACCGTTCCTTCAACTCCTCGAAGGAGTCGTCCGTCGCTTGTCCGGCCGGGTAGAGCTCACGGCGCACCGGATCAGTCAACAGGTATCGCCCGACAGCTCCATAGTCCATTGTTGGTACACCGCTGGCGCGGAAGAAGTCTTCTAGCTTCTTCAGCCACTCTTTTGCATCCATGATCGGGCAAAATGCCAGAGGCGGGCAAAAGTAGGCGCCGCGTGTAAACACTTGTACGGTTTCCCGGACAGGCCCCCATTGTAACGACCCGCCGGGCGGGATCGTCTGATTCGTTTCCTCCGGGTCCGCTCCAGTTCGTCCGCTGTCGCTCTTGGCTGGCTCCTCCTCGCTCACGCGGTCTCATCTTCTATTCGACATCTTCAGGGTTCGTTTCCACACGTATCATACGTCTCCACGACAGTCACCGCTCTCGCTCTCGGCACTCACCAACTAACTAACTGCCGGATGGTCTTCGCCGCTCCAATATATAGAAGTATTTCGCCGCAGGGGGGCACCGGGGTGGGTCAACTGAAATTTGATCCCCCTGTTGTCTTGCTGCCAGTCCCCCGGCTTGCAGCCCTTCTATAAATCAGCGGCTTCTTGCGCGGCGGCTTTGATCCGCTGCCCCAACGGACCATCAGCGACCGGCGGGCCCTTGGATCAATGACCAAACGGCACGCCGTACAGCAATGGTTGTTACACATTTGATTTATCAATTGTCGAAGACGCAGTAAGTTCCATTCAGTGGTAACCACTGGCAGTTTTTACTGTTCTTTCATATGCTCTTCAATTATTATTTCTTGTTTTCTAATTCATCATGGCAATGCGGGCGGGCATCGCAGCTTCGTCATTTGTTCGTCAAAGAACGACCTGCTATTGGTGGAGCTACGTTTCCAGTGAGGAGAGATCACAGATAGCTGAAGTTCTGGATCATGGAATGCGTCGTGTTGGCATGTATCGAAGTTCTAAACTCGTCCTGAAATCCTTGCCAATCACGAAAATTTCCATCGTACTTCTTTATTTCCAGCTTTGGAAGTCGCACATTGGGGAATGTGCTCTGGTTGAGTGGATCAGATGTTCTCCTGTTACTGGATCCATTTGCACGTTCTGCATCAGAGTTCCAGTATCTTTGAACTGAGAGTTTCTCGTTCGTCGAAAAAATCGTCAATATTTTCCATTGCTTCGCTGATGTCGACCATCGGTCAGAGATTTTCACCAAGCAGATCTGTCTGCGCTCTTTTTCACTATCCAAAGTATCTTTCAGATCGTCAATGGCAGATGTCAGCCAACGCAACTGAGGAATAATGAAGCAATTTGTCCATCTCAAGTATCGATCTGAACAGTTTCACATTCGCCATTTAATTTTTGCAAAAAATCCGTTCAGAAATCTGGACTTCTTCAGTCAATGAGGTTCTGCTTCTCAGAAACAGTCCCGTCTGCGAAATCCGTCGCTGTGTTCCAGCCTCGTGGTACCAAAACATGTAGCAGCCGCATCGAATAATTCTGGCTACACTTGATATGACAGTCAGGTTCTTTGTGACCATTTTTGTCTATGTAGAAAGTCAAGTTCAATATCAACTATCTGACTTCCGTCGCGTCAACACTACTTATACGTTGTGTTCGGCAAATAAAACGCACAACTGAGTGATGACACAACTTTATTCTGGCCATATGAACAAAGTCAACCAATAACTAAATCGTATCCGTTAAGAGTCACAAATACACAAGTTAAGCAACAGTGACACGCATTTTAATACGTCAGTTCTCCAAACTTCCCTCAATCAATCAATCTTCTCCTCTCAATCTCTCTCCTTCTTTTTCAGTTTTACTGTAATGATATTCATGTTCGAACACGTCAACTACAAAATCTTTTGTTTTGTCGTTTACAACATAAGGATTTCAAAAACTCTGTTTTAGCTGTTATTTCAATATTAAAAATAGTTTTTATGATAATGTATTATTCATCTTGTGAAATCAGTAAACCATAATTCATTACTATGTTCAGTCGAAGGTAGACTGCCGAGTATTTGTTCATTTCACCTTGAAAATCAATAAGTACTGTAGAAATACAGTAATCATAAATCTGGCGTGGTGATATGAAATGATTAATATGGCATGTTGGCATGAATATGTAGTAAAGAAGAATATTTCACTGGTTTGTTGGTGTTATGGTATGGAGCCTCAGACGGAAACATCCATACACCGAACCTGAACATCTACAGTATACAATCACGAATGGATTAACCTGCCACATATCTTTACTTGCTGTTTTCGCCTGACCCAACCACTTGTGTATATAATTCTTGTAATTTTCGGGATGAAAATGATCAGTAGTCGACAAAAATTAAAATCCTCTCACAAACACCCGCACAAACACACATAAGAACGACGCAACACAACCACCACACTGAACACGACGTCAAACGAGAACTGCGCTCGCTCGTCTGCCACGGCTACTTTTATACTAGCGTGGGGGAAACGTGCCGTAGTGTGGAACCCTGACAGTGCGAATGATCGGTGTCACTTCACCCCTCACGGACGGGCAGTGTGGATCCTCACAACCCCGTCGCGGTGAGCCATCATTGAGTGGCGGAATTACCAAAACACGAGTATTGGCATTATTCAAAAATTCCAACATTTTCGGATACGACAACGACGCAACTGACACTTTGGAAATTTCGATAATTCTAGAACGCTGACGCAAATTTTTTTATAAAGAAAACCCGTGGACTGGGATTTCACAGGTAGAAGTTCAAATTGTAGTGTTTTTAACAAACTTTTGCCACGTCATATCATCCTTTTTAGAATTAATCGCTAATGAGTTTGACGAATTAGTGGAACTCGTTCAAGATTAATCGTACAAGAACCTTAAATGACGCCTGCTGTAACGTTTTGGCATATCTAAAATGTAGCACTTTCTTGTAATCACTACTCCATGGGCAGTTGGCAACGTGAAGTCGTTCCAGATGTTTCGTGATGAACTAGAGTTGCGACAGTGCTATCGACCAGAATGCATGGTTTCTCCGTAACCAATTTTTGTGTTGTCTACTTGTGAACATGGAAATGATAATTGAAATGGAAATTTTGCCAACGTAAAGGAAATGGCCAACAGATGTGATAATCTGTTTTCTTGATCACTGCCGTCCCGATGGAAACTGATGACAAAATTGTATCAAGCATGGCAAACAACTGCGCTCTTGGCAAAAATCGACACCAGGCTCACCTCAACATCCCTACACTAGGACTGATGCGAAGGGCGCATTGAAGGAGAATGGAAATTATTCTGCGAAGCAGGTGTGGCGTAGCTGCTTTACTAATCGCAAATTCAGCATCGCAGTCCGCCAGTGTTATAGACGGGACTTTCCTGAGCTGATATGCAATTTTTACTTCTTCTTTTCTACTGATATAACATCTTTCGTTTCCTATGAAAGCATCAAGCCGTTACCATAGAAGATGTGCATCAGCTTCGTTAGTTTCTCAGTATCATCAGCTTCTAGGGACGTTCTACCTACCAGATGATGCATGCAACGATTACTTCTGGCAAACGCTTCTCTTGGCAACAGGAGAATACCCAGTTGAAGTTATGTTTCAACAAGTCTGTGAAAATGCTGATTTGTCATTTGAATAAGATCCTTTGAAGATGCCTATATGGCATTTAGAAACACTGTTGTTGAATGTGATCACGCTGTTCAGTGAACTTCAAAGAGAATGCCGTGCTTAGACTTTGCTTATTACCCGCATATAGCTAATTTCCGGGTACCATTTGCTGAAATTGCCGCGATCAGCAAAGTAATAAATTAATTGTTTCATTATTATTTTTCGTGTTGTGCTGTATTGTTTGTGTATTGTGTTCATTGCATTTTTATCTTGTGCTTATTTGCTGAATAAAGAAGTTATACTGGTGCTGATGTCTTGTAGTCGCGAAGCGGGGAAGGGAGAGCGAACTGGCATTGCTGATGCTGTCCGCGACAGTCACAGGTATATAATTCGCCAGTTTGTATTAACAGTTATTTGCTGATGGAATATTGAAAATTATCTTCTAAAGATATCCAGAGTCATAGAAGTCAATAATGAAACTTTACATAGGATTCAATCATATTAAAACAATTTTGAATCAATCAACAAATAAAACCGATGAAAATATTAAATCAGCAAAAGAACTCGAAGGAAGCAATGCCTCCAAAACGAAGCATTCATTCCTTAAACAATTTACAATTATGCTTCAAATTTTTATTTTCACCACTTATTAAATTATTATAATTCGTCTGCATACATAAAATTAAAATTTATCTGTGCAGACAGCTTTAATTAAAAATTCTTTTTAATTACAAATTAACAGAACGTTTCCAACATTGTGAAACCTACTGTAACGTCCCGTCGGGTGCGGCCTCTAGATCTGCCTCCACGTCTGCGCCAGTTCGTCCGCCGCTATTACTCTTCGGCGCCTCGTCTTCGCTCCCGCGGTCTCTTCATCGTGTCGCCATCATCCGCGCTCGTATCGTCACTGCCACTGCACTACGCGCTCGTCCGCTTGATCACTCCCCATGGTCTCCGCTGCTTCCATATATAGAAGTATTCCGCCGCAGGGGGGCACCGGGTTGGGTCAACTGAAATTCGATCCCTCCATTGTCCTGCTGACAATCCCCCGGCTTGCGGCTCTTCTATAAATCAGCGGCTTACTACGCGGCGGCTTTGATCCGCTGCCCTGACGGACCATCAGTGACCGGCTATGACCGAACAACACGCTGAACGACGGCTAATTACGCACCGGCTCGTCGGGTCATGCGGGTTGGTCGCCAGAAGCCGACCGCGGTTCTCGTCGGCGGTATCTTTTGAACTGGGCGGGAAGGGGGGATTTATTGCCGCGGTTCGGCGTCCGCCTCAGCTGGACCTGCAATTAGCAACGCCGCCGTACAGCAATGGTTGTTACACTACTCCCCCCCCCTTTATTATGAGCACGTCCCGTGCTCGTCCCCCGGGTCATGTATGAAGTCCCGCATCCAGGGTGGTCTCTGGGTCTTCCTCTTTTCCCGTGGTTTTTGCTGTCCTTCCCAGGGTTGCCTCGAGCCGTGGTACGGCTTCAGCCTGTCGAAATGAACCACTAGTCTCTGCCTCCTACCCTTCATCTCCTTCACTCGGCACGTGTTCCAGTCCAGTTTCTTCTGGACTTCGTACGGGCCATCCCAGTACGCTCCCAGCTTGGTCTTTTCTGGGACTTGTATCCACACCTGGTCGCCTGGCTCATACACAGGTCCGTGGGCTTTTCAGTCCTTCCAGAACTTCTGGCGCCGTTGCTCGCGGCCCGCCCTTCCCCGGACCGCTTCGTAGAGCTGCT
Source organism: Trichinella murrelli (assembly GCA_002221485.1). Lineage (NCBI taxonomy): Eukaryota > Metazoa > Nematoda > Enoplea > Trichinellida > Trichinellidae > Trichinella > Trichinella murrelli. Next base: position 16,186,523 of record CM008133.1, on the reverse strand, counting down.
CCAAGTCCTGCCGCAGACGCCGAGTGTACTCTCCGACTGATTCCTCTGGTGTGTTCTCCGGCAAGCCATACACCAGGTCCACTGGGAGACGCATCTCTCGTCCGAAGATGACTCGGCTAGGGGTAGCGCCAGTGGTGTGATGAACGCTGGACCGATAAGCAAGGAGAACTCTATCGAGGTGGGCATCCCAATCATCAGGGTGGTCGATGGATGCCTTCGCCAGAAGGTCCAGTAAGGTGCGGTTCATTCGTTCCACCAGACCATCAGACTGCGAGTGGTAGGCTGTCGTCCGGGTTTTGGCCACCCCGAACAGCTGGCACACCTCCTTCACAAGTGCGGACTCAAAGTTCCTACCCTGGTCGGAGTGGAGCGTCTCCGGCGCCCCGTAGCGGCAGAAGAGGCCGTTCACCAACGCCGCGGCCACCGTACGCGCCTCTGCGTTCGGCAGCGCGAACGCCTCCGGCCACTTCGAAAAGTAGTCACACACCACTAGGATGTACCGATTTTCGTTCCGCGTTTCTTCTAGAGGCCCCATTTGGTCCATGCCCACCCGTTGGAATGGGTACCCTACCGGCTGGAGTTGCATGGGTGCCTGGGGCTTCTTCGTCGGGACCGCTCGTGCTGCACACGTCTCGCACGCCCGGCACCAGTCCTCGACGTCTTCCCGTTGCTGGGGCCAGTAGTATCGCTGACGCACCTTTGCTAGCGTCTTCGCCACTCCCAAGTGGGCCCCCGACTGCCCGTTGTGGACGGCGGCCAGGATCTCCGGGATCCTCTGCCTCGGTATGACCTGCAGCAGCCGTGTCTCGCCCGTATCCGGCGTCTCCCACTTCCGGCATATGGTCACCTCACGCACGACTATCCAGTCGCGCTGTGCCCAGAGGCTTCTCAGCAACCGGCTACCCTCTGGGGCCGCCCGTGGCCAAGTCCTCTGCGTGCTCCACTCGCGGATCTGCTGGAGCTCCTTGTCACTCTCTTGCCACTGCTTGATAGGGTTGGCCGCGTCTAGCTTCACAGCCCCCACGGGTACCTCAGCAGGGCTTCCCTCCAGTCCGCATTGCTTGCAGACGCGCCGCGACAGCGCATCCGCATTCTGGTGCTTCCGCCCGGCTCGATGGACGACCTCAAAATCGAACTCGGCCAACCTTTCCAGCCAGCGGGCTACCTGCCCCTTTGGTTCGCGAAAGTTCCGCAGCCATCTCAAAGAGTTGTGGTCTGTGTGGGCAATGAACCTCCTACCATACAGATACGGTCGGAAGTGCTGAGTAGCCCAGACTAGTGCCAACATCTCCCTTCGCGTCGCGCAGTAGCCCCATTCGGCCCGTGAAAGCGAGCGGCTGGCGTACGCGATCACCGATGGCGGGTCCTGCCCCCCTTGTTGAGACAGTACTGCTCCGACGGCGTCTTCGCTGGCATCCACATCAAGGAGGAAAGTGCGGTCGAAGTCTGGGTGGCCTAGGATCGGGGGGCTGACCAGCGCCTTTTTCAGGAGGGTGAACGCCTCTTCCTCCTTCGGCCCCCAGTGCCACTTTTCCCCTTTCTTGGTCAGTGCATGCAGAGGATTCGCCATGCCTGCAAAATTCCTGACGAACCGTCTATAATAGGACGCCAGCCCCAGGAACTGCCGGACCTCCCTCACGTATCGGGGCGTGGGCCACTTTTGGACAGCTGCTGTCTTCTCTGGGTCGGTACCAATCCCTTGCTGCGTTACGACGTGGCCCAGGTAGTGTACACTCTGCCGCATTAGTTGGCACTTCTCGGGCTTGATCTTCAGCCCCACTGACTGTAGGCGGGGCAGCACCCCTTCCAAGCGCTCTAGGTGCTCCTCTTCTGTCTTCCCGAAGACGATTGTTAGAAATTCGTCTGGTCGCTCCTGAACTCCTGAGCATCCGTACCTGCGTTCATGGTTACTGTAGCGGTCTACGGTAGATGACGCAACAGTGTGTGTGTATTTTTTTAGATTGTGATAGCGTGTGTGCGTGTACTATATACTTGTGATTGTGCGTGGATAGTGCTAGTTCTGGTTGTCGATTTATTCTTGGTAATCTGACCCTCATAAAGTGCTCTTGTATTTTGGCATTGTTGCTGGTCGTTGAATCTTTAATAAAGTCTCCCGATACTACTCTGTTCTCTTGTCACGTTCGGCAACGAACGGGGTTAATCAGCGGTTGATCAATCAAATAAGGTTGGACTCCCGCGTGAATTATTATTACAGTCCACTAGCGTTCAGGCGATACAGTTTTGTCGCTAACATTCTGGTCCTCCGAGCCGGATCGTGAGGGACAGCGACCTGTGGATAGTCTATGGTGCCGAAAGGGATGGCGAAGGCAAGCTCGATTCCCGCGGAGAAGAAGTTAGCCGCGAGTAAGACCCGATTGAAGATAATGCTGCAGGATCTCAATCGCATGTGCGATGAGTCGGAGAAAACAGTTGTGATCCAAGGACAACTGTCGCTCGTCGAGAAGCTCTTCGAAGAGACCGACGCTCTCCAGTCAGCGTTTGAAGAAGGCCTCGAGGCGGAGGCGCAGGAAGCGAGCATGATCGAGTGGTCAGGATATCGCCTGGACTTTCTTAGGAGTCAGGCGCGGGCGCACGAGGTGGCAGGCCAGGGACTGGCAGATCGAGCTGCACCTCAAGAGCTGAAGACAGCGGAAGTCGACCCGAATGTTCGCCTACCTCGTCTCGAACTTCCTAAGTTCGACGGTGATGTCACGAGGTTCCATGAATTCTGGGACCAATTTGAGACCAGTGTACATCGTCAGCCTGGGGCGTCGGGTGCGACGAAGTTGGCATACCTGCGAGGATGCTTAACTGGTGCGGCGCTGGACACTATTGAAGGTTTGTCGGCTTCAAACCAAGGCTACGAGCTAGCATTACAGCGGCTCCGTGAACGCTTCGATCGGCCGATGGTGGCTGTCCGGGAGCAGATACTTCGGCTAGTCGACCTGCTTATGACCAAGAATAAGCTGTCTACTATTTGTGACGAATTTCACAAGAAAGTATATGCACTGACTGCGCTTGGGAAGGATCCGCGGACTAGTGATTTGTCAGTCGCGGAAATTTTGATCGCTCTCTGTCGGGAGCAATTGCCAGGGTCTGTTCAATTCCGCTGGGACGAGCTGGCGCAAGCGAACAACGCAGTTGTCGCTGATTTACCAGCATTCCTACGGTTTCTGCAGCAGCAGACCGACTTGCCTGGGGCCTCGCGGAGGTCTAAGGAGCCCACGCGTGAAAGGACCAAAGCACGTCGGTCGGGTGGTGAGCGGAAACGGAACAGCCCTGAGAGCCCACCGCGAGGATCAGCCACCTTCCTGCACGCCGCCGTCAAACGAAGCTGCTACATTTGTCAAAAGCAGCATCTGCCGCAGCAATGCCCGAGCTTGCTTCGAGCGGGTCCCCATCAGAGACGGGAGTTGGCAAGGCGTGCCCGCCTATGTTTTGCTTGCCTGGAGCCTGGGCACTACGCTTCAGGGTGCAAGCATCGAGGGAAGACAACGGATGGAAAGCCTGTTACAGCAAGTTCTCCGAGCACGTCGGCGTCAGAGAGATCGGTCGCTGAGCAGAAGACGATCGTAAGGTCTGAGGAACCATCTTCGGCTCCTGTACACGCCAACGTCGCTACCAGGAGTAGTCAGTGGACCTCTCGGTTGCAGACGGTTCGAGCTGTGGCCTATGGCGAGCAAGGCCCGGGAAAGCGAGTGACCTGTCTTCTGGACACCGCTTCAGAGCGCTCGTTTGTCAGGCAGGATCTCGCCTCCGCCTTGGGTCTCGTTGGGCAGACCAGCCCATTGTCTCTCGTCGGGATCGGCGGAATCCTCCACGAGATCCCGGATGCACAGCTCGTGAAACTCTGGCTGGGCCGAGCCGATGGCAGATCGGCAGAACGTCATCCTCTTCAAGCTTTGACGATGCCAAAGCTTTGCAACAATCTCTGCAATACTCGGTTGCGAACCGATGATTGGGAACACCTGCGTCCATTGGGATTGGCAATAGATGACTGCCCCGACTCAGATCAGGTGGATATGGTGATTGGCATTGACAGTTATTACCGTTTTCTGGGGAATCAAATTCGAAGAGGCGGACCGGAAGATCCGGTCGCAGTGGAATCTGTGCTAGGATGGATCATCTGTGGTCCAGTGATCGCTAATCCTTCATCACCGGTGACAACCACCCTCTGTGCGTCAGTGGATCAAGGCATCGACAGAACGTTGAGGCGGTTCTGGGAGATCGAGGAGATTGGAGTTGGTTCGAAGGGCGATCCTGAGATGTCGGAGCAGGAGAAGAGCTTTCGGGACAGTCTTTCATTCGACGGAACAAGATATTCCGTCCGGCTGTTGAAGAAAAGCGGTGAGATGAACCTCCCTAACAACTTTGAGTTAGCACGAAGACGGTTAGGGGCGGTGGAGCGTCGTTTGGCCCAAGATCCAGTCCGAAGGGAGCAGTATGCTTCCATCTTCCAGGACTACTTGAAGAATGGTTGGGCAGAGCGAGTGAATGACGAAGGGAAAAGCGGTCGAACATGGTATCTCCCCCACCATGTGGTTTACCAGCAAGGGCCAGAAGGGCAAAAGGCTCGGATCGTCTTTGATGGTTCGGCGAAATATCAAGGAACTTCCTTGAATGATCACCTTGACGCCGGCCCGAAAGTGCTGACGGACCTGATGGGGATCCTCTTCCGATTTCGACGGTATCGAGTCGCTCTGCAATCAGACATCGCGAAGATGTATTTGCAGGTGGGACTGCACGAGGACGAGCGGGATTTCTGCCGCTTCTTATGGAGAGACCGTAGTGGCACTCTTGACATCTATCGGCTCACTCGCGTCTGTTTCGGGTTGGCCTGCTCACCATATTTGGCGATCCAGGTGGTTAATTCTCACTTGGAGGCGCATCGAACGCTCTTCCCGAGCGTTGCAGACGAAATCAGGTCGTGCATGTATGTGGATGATTTGGTGGTGAGCCGCGACTCGGTAGCCGACGCTAAGTCATTCGTCCATCAAGCCTCTGACCTCCTCAGCCGGGGTGGTTTCCACCTCACAAAATGGGGGAGCAATGCTCCTGAGGCCCTTTCTGACTTGCCGGCTGAAGATTGCTCAAGTGTCGACCGTTCAGGACTTTGGAAAACGCTTGGGATTTCCTGGAATCCCCAGCTCGACCAGCTGTCGATCTGTCCCCCATCGCAGGCGGCTTCTGAAACGCACGGAACCAAACGAGGACTTCTCCGACTGGCAGCTTCAGTGTTCGATCCCCTTGGCGCGTTGACCCCGTTCACCGTCCGTGCCAAACAGCTGTTACAGTCGCTCTGGCAAACCGGCATATCGTGGGACGATCCCTTACCGCCCGAGATTAGCCGCAAATGGGATCAATGGAGGTCAGACCTAGGTGACCTACACCAGATCGCGCTGCCCCGGGCGTACCTGCCGTACTCCCCGATGGAAGCGAGTCGATTGGAGCTGCATGGCTTTGGAGATGCGTCAGAAGCAGCATATGCTGCCGTGGTCTACCTGAGAGCCACGCAAAGCACGGGGGTGACCCGAGTCAGCTTCGTGGCTGCGAAGTCCAAAGTGGCTCCGCTTAAGAAGCTCAGTGTTCCACGACTGGAGTTGTCGGCGGCCTTGCTGTGCGTCCGTCTGGTTCGGTATGTGCTACAGGAGTTAGCTCTACCCGTGGATGCCTGCTACTGCTGGAGTGACAGTTTGGTTGCTTTGGGCTGGATCCATGGAGATGCGTGCCGGTGGAAGCCTTTCGTCGCGAACCGAGTTCGTGAGATACAGGGTCTGCTCTCTCCTCAGTATTGGGGTTATTGCCCAACCCAGGACAATCCTGCAGATCTTGCGAGCCGAGGATGCAGTGTGACAAATTTGTCTAGTTCGCTGAAGTGGTGGCAGGGCCCGACCTGGTTGCGAGCTCCACCCGAGACCTGGCCACAAGCTGAAAAGGAAGAACGGACTGAGCGCTTGGAGGTGCTCGAAGAGGAACGCCGAGCAACTACTGCATTGGTTGCAGTATCACCGCCGCAAGATGCGGCCACTGTCATCGACCCAGGTAGGTATTCTAGTTTCGAAAGGCTGATCCGAGTGACTGCCTGGTGCCGACGTTTTCGGCATAACAAGACCTTGCCCGCCGGCTCAAGAAGAGCAGGGACTGCGTTGATGGCAGACGAGTTAAAGGCAGCCGAGAGAATCTGGATCCGGCAGGAGCAGATCCACGCTTTCGGATTGAAGGATCCGACTGACAAATCGGTGATGAAGACGTTGTGCGGTCTCAATCCCTTTATAGATGAGTTCGGGGTCATGAGAGTCAGTGGACGTCTTGGCAGAGCTCAGCTGGAAGAGGAAGCGAAATTCCCAGCTCTGCTCCCTTGCAAAGGGATGATCGTGGATTTGCTGATCGAACGGGAGCACGGCCGGCAATTGCACGCTGGTGTGGCTCAAACTCTTGCGGCACTGAGAGAAAGATTCTGGGTTCTCCGTGGTCGCAGTGCTGTTAAACGCGTTCTCCGCACGTGTAGACTCTGCCGACGAGTGGCAGCGCGTCCGTTCGAGCAACGGATGGGTGAGTTGCCTGCGACCAGGGTGAATCCAGCGGGGCCGTTCAGCAATGTAGGGATCGACTTTGCTGGACCCCTCATGATCAGAGACGAAGGTTCCAAGCATGGGAGCAAAAAGGCTTACATCTGCCTGTTTACATGTATGGTTGTCCGAGCCATACACTTGGAACTCGTCCCTGACCAGACGATCGAGAGCTTTTTGCGTGCATTGCGACGGTTCGTTGCACGTCGCGGACGCCCCGACACCATCCAGTCGGATAATTTTAGGACATTTCATCAGGCGAACGTCTTCTTGAAACATCTTTTCAGCGGTCAGAACTGGGAGACTGTGCAGCGACATCTCGCATCAGAACGTGTTGAATGGATATTCATCACGGAACGTGCCCCCTGGTGCGGGGGGTACTGGGAACGCCTTGTGCGATCTGTGAAGACCGCATTGAAGGCAACGTTAGGCCAATGTCTGGCAGCGCCTGACGAGTTGCGCACGGTATTGTGCGAAGTAGAAGCTCGTGTTAACGACCGTCCATTGACCTTCGTGGGAAGCGACGTAGATGAGAAGATGGCCCTTACTCCAGCCCACTTCCTCATCGGACGAAGTCTGGCGTCATTTCCTGACCGGAACAACAGCGCTGATCGTGGAACACTGCGCAGTAGTTTGAGACACCTGCTACGCCGTTGGTCCTATCAGCAAAAACTCGTGGACGCCTTTTGGAAGCGCTGGAAACGAGAGTACGTGGTTACTCTGAGCTCCAGGGGAAAATGGAAAAGGTTACACGAGCAACCCCGTGTTGGCGACGTGGTGTTGGTTGCTGACTACAATACTCCACGACGCCGCTGGCCCCTTGGTCGAATCGTTGAGTTGCTCACTGGCGGTGACGGGCTGGCAAGGTCTGCAAAGGTCAAGACCGCGGCAGGTATCTTGCGCAGATCGATTCGCACTTTGATCCTGCTGGAACCAGCCGAAGCTCATTGATGGGCTCCGCCCATCAGGGGGGAGTCTGTTAGAAATTCGTCTGGTCGCTCCCGAACTCCTGAGCATCCGTACCTGCGTTCATGGTTACTGTAGCGGCCTACGGTAGATGACGCAACAGTGTGTGTGTATTTTTTTAGATTGTGATAGCGTGTGTGCGTGTACTATATACTTGTGATTGTGCGTGGATAGTGCTAGTTCTGGTTGTCGATTTATTCTTGGTAATCTGACCCTCATAAAGTGCTCTTGTATTTTGGCATTGTTGCTGGTCGTTGAATCTTTAATAAAGTCTCCCGATACTACTCTGTTCTCTTGTCACGTTCGGCAACGAACGGGATTAATCAGCGGTTGATCAATCAAATAAGGTTGGACTCCCGCGTGAATTATTATTACAGTCCACTAGCGTTCAGGCGATACAGTTTTGTCGCGAACAACGATGATGTCGTCGAGATAGACGAGGCACGTCTTCCACGTTAATCCCCTCAGCGCCTTTTCCATCAGCCGCTGAAACGTCGCTGGGGCGTTGCACAGCCCGAACGGCATGACGCGGAATTGGAAGAGCCCCAGAGGTGTGGAGAACGCTGTCTTCTCCCGGTCTTGTTCTGCGACTTCGACTTGCCAGTAACCGGACGCTAAGTCCAGAGTGCTGAACCACTTGGCCCCCGCCAGCGCATCTAGCGTATCGTCTATGCGCGGGATGGGTTGAGCGTCGACGCGTGTCACGGCATTCAGCCTGCGATAGTCAACGCAGAACCGTGGGGATCCATCCTTCTTTCGGGCCAACACTACCGGTGAGCTCCAGGGGCCTGAGGCTGGTTCCATTACCCCGGCATGCAGCATTTCCCTGATCAAGCGGTCCACTGTCTCCCGCTGGGCTTGGGAGAGGCGACGGGGTGGAAGCTTCACCGGCTGGGCCCCTCCGGTCTCGATGCGGTGCTGGACGAGGCTCGTTCGTCCGAGATCACCCTCACCGCATGAGATGGCCTTCCCGTACCTCCGGATTAGGCTGCGTAGGGTTCGCCGATTCTGCGCGGAACACTCCGCTCTGTCCACCAGAGCGCGTTCACACGCTCCTAGCTCACCGCTATTGTTCCCTGGTCTCTCCCCTACGGTCTCCTCTCGTGATACTTCCCGGGGGCTCGCCGTGATCCAGGTGCATCCGATGCCGGTCCGCGTTGCGTGGGATGGTTCGTGGGCGATCCGGACACTCGAGCCGTCCGTCATGGTCATCTCTCCGGCTTGCCAGTCAATTAGCTTGACGTACCGGTCGAGAAAGTTGGTACCCAGGATCCCTGGTACGACCAGGCTTTCCACAATGGCGACGTGGAGGCGTCCTCTCCAGCTTCCCAACTGCAGCGGCAACGTCCCCTGGCCGCAGAGGCGCACTCGTCGCCCGTCGCCGAGCAGGATGGAGCCTCCGGCGGCTTCTAGAGGTTCTCCCCCGGTGGACTTGTGCCAGATCCAGAGTGGTACTACAGAGACAACCGCCCCGCTGTCCAGAAGGAGGGAAATCTCCAGCCCGTTTAGCTTACCTGCTACAGACGGCGCATGTCCAGCTTGGAGCTCCGTCATCGCTAAAAGACGGCGGTCCCCGTGTCCATTATTCAGGGCGTGCGCTGGCCGGGTTCGGGTCCGGAGCTGGGGGCAGTCTCGCCGGAGGTGGTCCAGGCTGCCACAACGGAAGCATCCGGGTGCGGTCCTGGGGGGCCGTGGCGCTGCCCGTTCCAGCTGTTCCATTCTTTTGGCCAGGTTGCCCATTTCCCTTATCATGGCGTCGATCTTCTCGGCCATCTCCGACTTCTCTGTCTTCGCGACGCCGGCGCGGGGCTGTTGCTTCTCCTGGTAGCCGTCCTCCACCTGGATTATCCTGGTGGCCAGCTTCCGAGCTTCGGCGAAGGTTGGTCGGTTCCTGCAGCCGGATCGCCCGGTAGACTTCTTTCGACGTTACCCCACCGCTAAAACGCGTCACGAGGTCGCGTTCTGACACAACCGCTCTGCGTCCCAACTCTGCCACCTCCTGGGCGAATTGCTAAATGGACTGGCCTTTGCGTTGGTGCAGAGCGTGGAATCGGTCGATCAACATCCCCGGCGACTCTTCGAGACTGTATGTGTTCAGCAACCGTTCCTTCAACTCCTCGAAGGAGTCGTCCGTCGCTTGTCCGGCCGGGTAGAGCTCACGGCGCACCGGATCAGTCAACAGGTATCGCCCGACAGCTCCATAGTCCATTGTTGGTACACCGCTGGCGCGGAAGAAGTCTTCTAGCTTCTTCAGCCACTCTTTTGCATCCATGATCGGGCAAAATGCCAGAGGCGGGCAAAAGTAGGCGCCGCGTGTAAACACTTGTACGGTTTCCCGGACAGGCCCCCATTGTAACGACCCGCCGGGCGGGATCGTCTGATTCGTTTCCTCCGGGTCCGCTCCAGTTCGTCCGCTGTCGCTCTTGGCTGGCTCCTCCTCGCTCACGCGGTCTCATCTTCTATTCGACATCTTCAGGGTTCGTTTCCACACGTATCATACGTCTCCACGACAGTCACCGCTCTCGCTCTCGGCACTCACCAACTAACTAACTGCCGGATGGTCTTCGCCGCTCCAATATATAGAAGTATTTCGCCGCAGGGGGGCACCGGGGTGGGTCAACTGAAATTTGATCCCCCTGTTGTCTTGCTGCCAGTCCCCCGGCTTGCAGCCCTTCTATAAATCAGCGGCTTCTTGCGCGGCGGCTTTGATCCGCTGCCCCAACGGACCATCAGCGACCGGCGGGCCCTTGGATCAATGACCAAACGGCACGCCGTACAGCAATGGTTGTTACACATTTGATTTATCAATTGTCGAAGACGCAGTAAGTTCCATTCAGTGGTAACCACTGGCAGTTTTTACTGTTCTTTCATATGCTCTTCAATTATTATTTCTTGTTTTCTAATTCATCATGGCAATGCGGGCGGGCATCGCAGCTTCGTCATTTGTTCGTCAAAGAACGACCTGCTATTGGTGGAGCTACGTTTCCAGTGAGGAGAGATCACAGATAGCTGAAGTTCTGGATCATGGAATGCGTCGTGTTGGCATGTATCGAAGTTCTAAACTCGTCCTGAAATCCTTGCCAATCACGAAAATTTCCATCGTACTTCTTTATTTCCAGCTTTGGAAGTCGCACATTGGGGAATGTGCTCTGGTTGAGTGGATCAGATGTTCTCCTGTTACTGGATCCATTTGCACGTTCTGCATCAGAGTTCCAGTATCTTTGAACTGAGAGTTTCTCGTTCGTCGAAAAAATCGTCAATATTTTCCATTGCTTCGCTGATGTCGACCATCGGTCAGAGATTTTCACCAAGCAGATCTGTCTGCGCTCTTTTTCACTATCCAAAGTATCTTTCAGATCGTCAATGGCAGATGTCAGCCAACGCAACTGAGGAATAATGAAGCAATTTGTCCATCTCAAGTATCGATCTGAACAGTTTCACATTCGCCATTTAATTTTTGCAAAAAATCCGTTCAGAAATCTGGACTTCTTCAGTCAATGAGGTTCTGCTTCTCAGAAACAGTCCCGTCTGCGAAATCCGTCGCTGTGTTCCAGCCTCGTGGTACCAAAACATGTAGCAGCCGCATCGAATAATTCTGGCTACACTTGATATGACAGTCAGGTTCTTTGTGACCATTTTTGTCTATGTAGAAAGTCAAGTTCAATATCAACTATCTGACTTCCGTCGCGTCAACACTACTTATACGTTGTGTTCGGCAAATAAAACGCACAACTGAGTGATGACACAACTTTATTCTGGCCATATGAACAAAGTCAACCAATAACTAAATCGTATCCGTTAAGAGTCACAAATACACAAGTTAAGCAACAGTGACACGCATTTTAATACGTCAGTTCTCCAAACTTCCCTCAATCAATCAATCTTCTCCTCTCAATCTCTCTCCTTCTTTTTCAGTTTTACTGTAATGATATTCATGTTCGAACACGTCAACTACAAAATCTTTTGTTTTGTCGTTTACAACATAAGGATTTCAAAAACTCTGTTTTAGCTGTTATTTCAATATTAAAAATAGTTTTTATGATAATGTATTATTCATCTTGTGAAATCAGTAAACCATAATTCATTACTATGTTCAGTCGAAGGTAGACTGCCGAGTATTTGTTCATTTCACCTTGAAAATCAATAAGTACTGTAGAAATACAGTAATCATAAATCTGGCGTGGTGATATGAAATGATTAATATGGCATGTTGGCATGAATATGTAGTAAAGAAGAATATTTCACTGGTTTGTTGGTGTTATGGTATGGAGCCTCAGACGGAAACATCCATACACCGAACCTGAACATCTACAGTATACAATCACGAATGGATTAACCTGCCACATATCTTTACTTGCTGTTTTCGCCTGACCCAACCACTTGTGTATATAATTCTTGTAATTTTCGGGATGAAAATGATCAGTAGTCGACAAAAATTAAAATCCTCTCACAAACACCCGCACAAACACACATAAGAACGACGCAACACAACCACCACACTGAACACGACGTCAAACGAGAACTGCGCTCGCTCGTCTGCCACGGCTACTTTTATACTAGCGTGGGGGAAACGTGCCGTAGTGTGGAACCCTGACAGTGCGAATGATCGGTGTCACTTCACCCCTCACGGACGGGCAGTGTGGATCCTCACAACCCCGTCGCGGTGAGCCATCATTGAGTGGCGGAATTACCAAAACACGAGTATTGGCATTATTCAAAAATTCCAACATTTTCGGATACGACAACGACGCAACTGACACTTTGGAAATTTCGATAATTCTAGAACGCTGACGCAAATTTTTTTATAAAGAAAACCCGTGGACTGGGATTTCACAGGTAGAAGTTCAAATTGTAGTGTTTTTAACAAACTTTTGCCACGTCATATCATCCTTTTTAGAATTAATCGCTAATGAGTTTGACGAATTAGTGGAACTCGTTCAAGATTAATCGTACAAGAACCTTAAATGACGCCTGCTGTAACGTTTTGGCATATCTAAAATGTAGCACTTTCTTGTAATCACTACTCCATGGGCAGTTGGCAACGTGAAGTCGTTCCAGATGTTTCGTGATGAACTAGAGTTGCGACAGTGCTATCGACCAGAATGCATGGTTTCTCCGTAACCAATTTTTGTGTTGTCTACTTGTGAACATGGAAATGATAATTGAAATGGAAATTTTGCCAACGTAAAGGAAATGGCCAACAGATGTGATAATCTGTTTTCTTGATCACTGCCGTCCCGATGGAAACTGATGACAAAATTGTATCAAGCATGGCAAACAACTGCGCTCTTGGCAAAAATCGACACCAGGCTCACCTCAACATCCCTACACTAGGACTGATGCGAAGGGCGCATTGAAGGAGAATGGAAATTATTCTGCGAAGCAGGTGTGGCGTAGCTGCTTTACTAATCGCAAATTCAGCATCGCAGTCCGCCAGTGTTATAGACGGGACTTTCCTGAGCTGATATGCAATTTTTACTTCTTCTTTTCTACTGATATAACATCTTTCGTTTCCTATGAAAGCATCAAGCCGTTACCATAGAAGATGTGCATCAGCTTCGTTAGTTTCTCAGTATCATCAGCTTCTAGGGACGTTCTACCTACCAGATGATGCATGCAACGATTACTTCTGGCAAACGCTTCTCTTGGCAACAGGAGAATACCCAGTTGAAGTTATGTTTCAACAAGTCTGTGAAAATGCTGATTTGTCATTTGAATAAGATCCTTTGAAGATGCCTATATGGCATTTAGAAACACTGTTGTTGAATGTGATCACGCTGTTCAGTGATCTTCAAAGAGAATGCCGTGCTTAGACTTTGCTTATTACCCGCATATAGCTAATTTCCGGGTACCATTTGCTGAAATTGCCGCGATCAGCAAAGTAATAAATTAATTGTTTCATTATTATTTTTCGTGTTGTGCTGTATTGTTTGTGTATTGTGTTCATTGCATTTTTATCTTGTGCTTATTTGCTGAATAAAGAAGTTATACTGGTGCTGATGTCTCGTTGACGCAAAACAGACTATTTTTTATAATTTTTCTTGCTTTTATTTTAACAATGCTTTTTTAAAGAATTTTAAATTTAAAGAATTTTACTTTTATTTTCACAATGCCTTTTTTGTCCTTTTTATCTAGTATTTATGCTTTTTTATGTTTTATTTAAATAAGAATGAAAATCTAGAATTTTCTTTTCAAATAAAGAAACATATTTGTTCACACATGTTGTGTGAATGGTGCAAAATTTGTTTTTCAATATCTAAAGTGAACTGACTATTGGATTGACGAACATTGAAATTGCAATACTTGTATTTCAATGATAAGGAAATGTTAAATTTTGGAGATCGTAATCATCGCTTATGATTTAGCTGATCTGTTACATTTTGAAATCATTTCAGCAAACAAAACAGAAAGCAAAGAAGATTATTTTTCAGCTAAAGTTCCCTCTATCACTGGCGTGTTTCTTTTCTTGCTGTCTCGGCTGGGATCTGCCAAAAAATATGATCATTGCTAATCATCCTCGTCGCAGGAATGAAACATAAATTGGTCTTTTATTTGCCTCCGAAGCTTCTATTCCCATTGTTGAGTTTGAAGAATAATTGCGCACTATCAGTGACTTCACTGTCTGGGTGAGTTGATTTGCGATAGCATCCACAGCTTATGATGTTGATAGGATTATGCTTGAATTTATGCCTTGTGTAATTGGATAGCATCATAGTGCTCAGAAAGACTGAAATGCCAGCTTTTGTAGGGTAGCGTGAAGTGTTAAGAAGTATGTAGTGTAGTATGCACTGACTTCATATTTCTGGCGATTCGTGAAAAATTTCTCAGAGTAGCTATTGCATGCATTTAATTGAAAATGCTTTTGCCCGCACAAACGGGACCCAACTGTAAGACATGTTTGTTGATCCAGCTAAATTTCAAAAAATCGTTCCTGCTGCATGTTAAACTGGCTCATGATAATCATGTGCACAGCTTTCTTCTATTTCAAGCGAAGTGAATGTGGCTAGCTGCGTTGCCACCGTAAAAAGTCATTTTCGAATTCAAAAACAATGACTGACCCAGATAAGCATGTCTGTTTAACAGCTCCTTGTTCAGTTACCTCTTCTATTTGTTGTTCATTTGTTGCTTCTATATTTTTGATAGAATGATGTAATTGGATAATAAAAACTTGAATTTGTCAATTCTATTTTTTCTTATTCCATTTCTCAGTGTTCATCACTAGCTTGTGCTATTTTCTGTGTCGTATGTTTGAGAATTTTTTCACATGATGAAGCTGAAAAATAATAAAATTCAGTTTGTATTTCACTAAACCAACAAAAGTGAATATGCAAAAGGAGATGTTACACGCTCAAGCGCACAAATCATAATGATAAAGCTGGTTGTAAACAAACACAAAACCAGTGACTTATGCTAAATATAAATAAGTAAACAAATATAAATATAGGTAAATAAATAAACAGATATGTAAATAAATAAATTTGTTTAGGTTTGTATATACATGTATGCATTTTTTTATTTAGATATCCCTTCAGGCAAGTAGTTTAAATTATTCATTTTTGTCAGCTATCTATTTTATTGAAACATATTCTGAATGAAGATTGTAGAATATCATGAAAGAGATGTAATTTTGAAGGCCCAGCTAAACAGGCAACTTCCTTTATGGAACTTCCTCCATGAACAGTATGGTTCAGTTTCAAAGCAGCATTTTTAGGTAACACTTGCTGACGACCGTGACAAGATTTTGCAGCAGCGACTCCTTTCTCATATATCATCTTTTCAGTACAGAGTAATAATGAAACATTAAAACTGAAGACAGAATAATGTGAAGTTGTGAATGTTTAATAGAAAGTGAAATAATCATTGAGACTCATGAGTCATCAGCCACATTAATATGACATCATTGAAGTTTTGGGTTTAGTACGGTTAATCTTGAATAAATACTGGTAAACCATGAGAAAACTAAACAAAAATTCAAGGTATGAAGCATTTCACGTGCGTAAAAATAATAGCCCCACTCAGGGTGTAACACTTTTATTTAGGAGAATGTTATTATGTATACTTCTAAGTGAAAAATTTTACTTTAAATTTCTATTAGATAATTTCTTTTACAACGTTTCTTTTACAATGTTCAATTTTTCCCTTATCTTCTTTAAAGATAAATTAAAATTTTTTATTTTATTTAAACTACAGTGAAATTGTTTAAAGTGTGCAGTGGTACATAAAACTATTGTGAAAATGAAAGCTGTTCATTCATCGTTGTCGCTAGTTAGGACCATGCCTTGCTCTAGAGGTTCTCGCTTCGCTCGACGTTTCAGCCAAAGTTCCAAAGGCAGTCACAAGCGTAGTCGTAGTGCAAGTCGCAGTCGTAGCCGTAAACTAAGTCGATCAAGAAGTCAAAGTGAAAAGCATTCTGCTCGACAATCCTTGAGTCGTTCATCAGAATTAGAATTACAGAAAATACCATCAGCCGTACCATTGGATGACGATCAGTCATCTTTGGAATTGATTTGTTCAGTTTGTTTGCAATCATTTCGATACCAGAAATCAGAATTGAAAAAAAGTATGACAAGAAAAAGAAGCACTAGCAAGAAACTGACACCTAAAGCCGTAACCCGACCAAGATCTAAAAGTCGACGAAAATCTCGGCGTGCTAAGAAAAGAAGCGTGAAGAAATCTAACAGAAAAGCAGCTTTAATCAAGTCAACTAAATCCCGAAGGAAACGTTCTTCATTGAAATCAACTATAACAAAGAAACGATATTCGTTGAGAAGCAAAGTTACGTCTCATTGATTCACTTCAATGAAGATGAAAAATATAATAATTTCATGCTTTTAAAATAATGCATTATATTGATTTACTTTTTTTATTTGTAACAGAGCCTACAAATTTCCATTCCACATGATTTTTTATATTTTAATATTTTTTAATAAAATAAAATAATTTTAATTACATATCTTATTGAAATTAATGGCATCATATTGAATTGAAATACTCCTTTCAAGCATCCATATAACGTACTTACAAAATGTCCTAAAATTTTATAACAGATCATAATTTGTGTTAAACAGATGAGCATTATGAATTAATATGCAATATCATGAATTATTTGTTTATTATGACCACCTGCGATGAATTAAATGAAAAATAAGCTGAATCCATAATTGTTTCTTTCAAAAAAATTAGATGCTTTTTTATATCATTAAAAGTTGTATACTGTTAAAACAGTATGAAAAAATTTTTCAGTTTATTTAATCAGGCATTATTTCTGCTTCTTAATGCTTCTGCAACATTGTTTTCATTTATTTTTGAATTTCACAAATAAAGAAAATCACTTTAATTTCATCATTACCTACTATGCTGAAAATGGCATAAATATGTATGATTCAAGGGATAAATTTAAAAGTCGGGAATATCTGCGCGGTGACTCTGAAATGTTTTTTATCATAGACTATTTGCATTCTAACAACATGATATGAAACAAGGCTAAGCAAAATGGCATTTTTAACATTGTATTAATGTAAATATCACCTCTGGAAGAGAAAAGCTGTATTTTTGTTTCCATACTCATTGCAACGTTTTGAATTTTACATAGAAGTAAAGGCGTAGGTTCTGGTTTTGTATTTTATTTTATGCCATTTTCACTATTTTTTATGAGATGTTGGTGATATCTTCGCCGATGTTGTATTTCCGTGATAATATTCTGAGCAAGCGTCTGTCTGCTCGGAGTCTTCAATTTCAATGATGAGTTTGAAAGTTACTGAAATTTAAAATACTTATTTACTGGTTTCTCTAAAGAAGCAGAACAACACCCCGCAAATATTGCAACAAACATACCGAAACAAGACACACATTAATTAAAAAAAAGAAATATACGTTGAACAGACATTGCACAGTACAAAACAAAAAACATTTATTTACATACATATTCATATTTCATATTTACACACATTGGTAATTCTGAACAGTTAAAAATTGCTATTTACCGAAACTGTGAACAAACGGTTGCAGAGCAATTAAAAAACACTTGCAAGATATACTGTAAATATTTTATTCAACCAATTCGTATTCCATTCAAGCAAAACAAAATCAGAACTATCAACCGTTCACAGCCAGGTACACACCTCTAAAATACTGTAGAGTTAGTTAAATAAAAAATGAAGAAAAATAAGCAGAAAAAGCAAAATAATATTTTCATAAAATAAATATTATTTCATTTTCTCATTTCTCTTTCAAGCCAGCACTGACATAGATGTTTTGTTCTGTTCGTTTGACAGAGCCAGTTTCGATACAAGAGAACATTGAATTGAATAGATAGAAAACTGGGCATGCGGCATGTCGAATAAAACTTATTTCAGCCATTAGCAAACATTTCGCAACAGCAGCAAGCAGAGCACCATATATTACATTGCACTTTTTCAAACCATTTCACCATCGCCTGTATCACCATTAAGCTGATACAAGCGGTCTAAACTTTTAGATCTCCTCCTCCTGTCTTCGCATTTTTCCACTCTTGCCAGCACCAGAATCCAAAAAATGTGCAGCCATCTTCGAGCATGTGACCGTTGTAATGGTCATGTGATTGAAAACTATGCGCATTACATTGAGTCACATGCTTGCAGAGGACTATCATCATCATCATCATCATCATCATAGCGTGGTATTGTTCAAATATTGCATCATAATCATAATCATAATCATAATGAAAACTTTCTGTTTTCAAACTGATGCCCAGCTTTATTAATCTGCTGGCTAATTTAAACTGCGAAAGCACCATATTATAAATGCTTTGTTTCATTCTGTGGATGCACTGAAAGAGATTTTCCCAATTTTGCTTTTATTAAATTCACAAAATTAAGTAGAAATAAATTTCAGTCCTTTGAAAAAAAAGAAATAACTTTAATTCATTTAATCTTTATTATTCTCCATCCCATCTCAACGCATTCTCATTCAGTATTATCTTTTATCTTTTTCCTTTTCCTGTTTTTCATACCAAGCAAAACAGCTTCGCACTGCTCTAAAAAATGTCCATTGTCACGTACGCATAATTGAATTTCGTGTCAATTCTTATTCAACATTAAAAGCAAATTAATACATTTATCATTTCCAAAATTTAAAAATGATTTTTTTAATGAAACAATCATAATTTCATCAAAACTTACAATGTTATTTACTATTAGAAAATGTCGCCTTCTTCATGAATTTACACAAAGTTTACTCATATTTACAATTATTCATGCACGATTAACAAAAAATTACTATTTAAATAAAGTTGAATTCAACTCTTCACTTACTGCTAACTTCTTTTACATTTTTGCAAAATTGATTGACTGCCAAATAATACACATGCCTTGCCAGATACGGATCAATTCCAACGCATTCGCCGACAAATTCCCAATCCACATCGGAATACTCAGATACTCCAATATTATGGACACAGAAACGTAAGCTTTAACAAAGCAATACATTATTTTTAAAATGCACAACAAAAATAAATTCAATAAATTTCTTACTTACCATTTGAAAATTTTTTTTCGGTATTCATTAATATCTGTCTGCTTTAAAATCCAACTGAACCTGCAACACAATTAACACTCCTTCATCATGTTTGCAAAAAATAAATTAAAAAACAATCAAACCAATGATTTTTCAGCTGAGAAAATGTTCGCCCTGGCAATTGTTCTCTTACTTGAGACCAAGCAATTTCATTCACACGCACATTTAACAGTTCTGATTCAGTGCTTTTCTTCAAATAAGTTTTGATAGCTTCTAGAAATGTATTATTTATAAATATCCAAAATACAGACAAATGATATTCACCAATAAATGCAGTGTGTTCCTCAGGACTAAATCTTCCCTTTCGACGACGCAAAGTTTTGTAACGATAGCCCACACTCAATGGAGTACGACCTAATTCATCAGCAATTACTGCCCATTTCCGCCCATACTCTTGTACAAAATTTATAAGAGCTTCATTCTGTTCTTTGGTGTAATTCGCATGATTTTCATAGTTTGGGTGCAAAATGGTTCTCGCACGCTGCAAGACACTGCAACTTGAGCGCCACGGCAATTTTCTAGCTTAAAATTAAAAAAAAATTTTCAATTACGTAAATATTATATAAAAGTAAAATGCATTGATAAGATACACACACAAATATGCACACATTTTTTTAACTGTCGAATTTAAACAAGCAAGATCAAAAATATAGAATAACATCATACGTAAAGCTTTTTTACCTAATTCAGCGTAAAAGTTGGTACTCTTCAAAAAAGACCTACGGTTAGGGATTTCTGAATTTTCTATGTAAAAGAAGTCTCGGTATCCCACGTTATAAAAGCGAGAATAGCGCTTCCAATTCTTTCGAATTCGTTTATCTTCCTTTTCAGTAAAAGCCCCATCTTTCAATGTAATGTCTAAAATGATTGAAGCTGACATTGAATTCGATTTTTAATTTGAAAAAAATTACTCATTTCTTTCAGTAATTCTAACTCATCTCTTGAAAGTCTTGAGCTACGACGATGCCAAAATGGTATCTCATCTTCTGAAAGTGGTTCAAACCTAAGCACAGCAGAATACACAGGTAAATAAAAAGAAAGTTAAAAATCCTTACCGTGATTTATGTCTTTTAGAGGATTGTTCTCTATCATCATTCGTAGACATCAGTCGCGCAACTATAAAATTGATCAAATAGCATCATAATTATATGTTATCAAATAGTATATATAATCTTCAAAATCTAAGATTTTCGCCTCTTTTGTCTCCCATTGAATTAAAATGCAAATGATTATAATAAACATAACAATCTGAACTATTGATTTCAAAATACAACAATTTTTTCAATAAAATTTAAAATTATAATTACTAACGCTGATGACAGTCAACAAAACCAAGCTTCGGCCACTGAATGAGATTTTTACTGCCATCAGTGCTGCCACAGTTTATAAAATGCACGTACATTTTTACAATTATGAATTGATAAATAAAATAATGATAATGTAATTGCGTGATAATTGCATATTTATTTATAGTGCACATTTAATTAATTTTCTGCAAAATCCATGCATTAATTATTTTAAAACAGTTCGAATTTAGTAATTTAATGGGACTGCAATTACAGTAAGAATATTTTACTTTCAAATTTAGCAAAAATGCGCTGCTTGCAAATTAAACTTATGAATTAAAAGAAAAAATACTTTTTATTAAAAGAATTCAAAAGTCTGTTTTATATTGTAATTTGTAAAATAATATTTTGCTGAAAAATATCCGTACTTATGACTATTTGTTTGTTTTTATATGTTTACTTGTTAAATATGAAAAAAAAGCGGATTTGTGCTAATTTTATATTCATTTTTATTTTTCAATTATTAACGTTACGATAATTTCAAAGCAATATCAATCTGTGCAGCAATGATAAAATTATTGAACTTGATAATTAATATTTTGTAAATTGCATTTAACATACTGTATTTTCTTGCAAAGTAGCTGTTCATGAAAACTTCAAATTCTTTGACGCCTAGTCCTGGTGATAGAAAGAAATTGAACATCACAAATTGTAATATATGTGGCTCAACATTTTTACATCGGGATAAGCAGAAGCACAGTTGCACAGAAGACGCTCCCTATTTTCCACGTAATGCAAAATACCCATCTTTATATGCGCATGGTCTTTGTAACAAAGACGTATTAGTCGTCTCCCCAATAAATGTAGACACCCCTGATCAAATAACGAAACTAAATCCTTGGTATCGTGACCATGTAATACTTCTTCACCCGGATGCAATGCAGCAATGCAATTTCGATTTAGGCGACGTAGTAACTGTTTATTTAGAGAATGCAGTTGCTGAGCCAGCTTTTGTTTGGCCTTATTTATTTCAAAGAAAATTTTCTATTTACTCTTTGGGAATAACGAAACTTTTGAAATTATCGTTGAAATTGCTAAATAACGATTTTGTATGTATTCGGCGAGCCGATACCACATTAGCCACGGAAATTACTCTGCACGCGATGCAGCATTATTTCTTTACAAAATTTTCAGCATTTCATCAGTATTGCCGAAGCTATCTGTTACAATCAGTTCTGTTGAATAAACAGTTGATCTCCGTTCCATTCTATGGTTATTCCTGTGAATTTGTGGTCTCGGCGAAGGGGAATAATGAAGGAGAAGTCGAAGAGGTGTCGCGTCAGCTGAAATCATGTCAGCTACAAAATTCTACCGAAGACCAACGTGAATGTGAGTTTTTGCATGGTGAATGTTCATTTCCGGTATTTTACAAATTCGTAGAAAGTACAAAATTGATTTTACTGGATTCTTCTGTTAAAAATGATCGCAATTTTGAAAGTCTGGCTGGTTTGCATCGCGCCAAATCGGCTCTTTTGGGTCATATTGTATATCCTTTGCGTTTGTTGAAAAATGGCACTATCCAAGCGGATGCTCTGTGCACTAAAAGCGTTCTTTTGTACGGACCGAGCGGATGTGGTAAAACTGAAATAGCCATAGCGCTGGCAGGTGAAATTGATGCCAGCATGATCATATTCGATTGTGACAATCCCAAACAGTACGTTGAACAGCGTAACCCAGTGCTGTACTTGTTGGACAATATGGAACGATTGTCGAGTAATAAGAAAGCTGAATTATCGTGTTTGAATAAGGTGCTGAATTTGATCGATCAGGTGAACAACGGAACTTCATCGACCGTGCTGATCGGAATCACTTCCGACATTGGCCATACAGATGCTCAGCTGAGGACTCGCTTCCACGTTGAGGTGGAAGTGTCGGTACCGGTCGCTGCGGAGCGTTTGGAAATTTTACAAAATTTACTTGCCAAATTCAAGCACAGCTTGAGCTGCGATGATTTTGCCGAAATCGCCGACATCACGCATGGATATACGGCCGCAGATTTGCATACTCTGGTACGCGAAGCCTGCGGTTCCGCTTACATCGCCCGTCCCGACCAGCTGTCCATTGACAGGCAAATTATGCTAATCACTGTAGAAAAAATGACACCGTCGGCTTTGAAGGAAATTTCATTCGATATTCCAAAAGTTCGATGGAGTGACGTGGGCGGCCAAACTGAATTGAAAGAAAAATTGAAACAAATGGTCGAGTGGCCAACAACACGCGAAGAGGCGTTCCGTCGACTGGGAGTCAAGCCGGCCAAGGGGATTTTGATGTACGGTCCACCAGGATGTTCGAAGACCATGATCGCCAAAGCGTTGGCCACAGAATGCACGTTCAACTTTTTGCCGATCAGTGGTCCGGAGTTGTTCAACAAATACGTGGGCGAGTCGGAGAGGGCGGTGCGCGATTTGTTTCGTAAAGCTCGGCAAGTGGCACCGGCGATCATTTTTTTCGACGAAATTGACGCGTTGGCGGCAGAACGAGAAATTGGATCGTCAGGTTCGAATACAGTAGGCAACAGAGTGTTGACTCAGTTGTTGACTGAAATGGACGGCTTTGAAAGTTTGAATCGAGTGCTCATTGTGGCTGCGACCAATCGACCGGACAGAATCGACCCGGCTTTGCTCAGACCTGGACGATTGGACCGCATCGTTTACGTCCCTTTGCCGGACGTGAGGACCAGGCAGGACATTTTGCAGGTTCGCTTGCAAAATACTCCCCTTTTTGAAGATGTCAATTTGAAAGAATTGGCTGAAATGACCGATGGTTATTCCGGTGCAGAGTTGGTTGCTGTTTGTGATGAAGCAGCTTTACAAGCTATCAAAGAAGATGCAAATGCATGTGTTGTTCGATGGGATCATTTTCAAATTGGCTTACAACTCGTACCTCCTCGAACAGATAAAAAATTACTTGCTTTGTATGATCGATTCGGTAGATTATCTCAATAAATTAAAGAAAAAAATGTTATTAATTGCCTGCAGAATTAATGAAATTACATCAAGCAGTTTATTTTCAAATCGAACGTAGATTTAGATTAACCAGAAAGAAGAATAACATTTTAAGAATATCATAATGTTATAAAATAGTTATAAATTGTAATCTACAGTAAGTTTGTTATATATAATTTATGAAAATTTTGATTAATAGTAAGATTTCATTTTCACGATTATGAAACTATAATCTGAGTATGCAAGTACAACAAATTGTATTTTCTGATCAGTTTATCTTCTTCTTTAAAAGAATCACAGTGAACACAATTTGCATATAGTTATGGCATGGCAAATGCGTATTGCGCTAAAAAAATAATTGTATAAGTATATCGTATAAATGAAATGTAGATAATTTTGAAGTGATGTATGAAGAAAAACTTTTGTTGATAGGAAGTTGTTGTTTACATTGTGAGCTTAAGATTTAATAATGGCATTATTAAAGTATTTGTAAAACGACGCCTGCGCAGGGGGTCGAACCCTGGACATTTAGGTTAAAAGCCTAACGCTCTACCGACTGAGCTACGCAGGCTCGATGGAAATTGTACTCAATAGCTAATATACAAATAGAATAAATAGCTGTATGTATTATACTATATATTATTTTTATAACAGTTTGAACAAATGACATGTTTTTGTCAAATAATACTTTATTAATTTCAAATATCATAACCATATTAGATAGATATCTCCATCTGAATTATTTATTGCACATTTTCTAGCATCCTCACAATTTTTTTGATTTTGTTGTACAATTATTAAATTTTTTAAAAATAAAAAATAGTACATTCCTAAACAAACAAAAGCTTTTTTAGTAAACATAAAATGTACAATGATATGATTTTAAAATGCACCATTATTACGCTTAGCGCTGTTTCTAACTGGTGTGTCACGTGGGTCATTTTTGCTTACTCATCGGCAACACTAGACTTATCAGATGCATTCATTTACTCAGCAAGTGAGTTTATTTATGGTAATTTGTTTGGAGTTTTTGTACTGTTATAGATTTTACATGTTTTATTATGTAATTTTGACGCGTTTTGCCCATTATAACAGGAAGAAAGTGTGCAGGTGATGGCACCTCAAAAATGCAATGGAAAAGCATTTGTCTAAATATAGAACTGCAAGTGTGGCGTTGGCTGGAACCTATTAAACGACAAGTCGACGTTGGTGCTTTTCTTAATATGGCAACGTCTATTATATGAACAATTATGAAAAATGTAGATAAGATAAAATCTTTAACATCTAAGACCTCGAATTTTCAACAACTAAAGTAACTTGTTCAATAAACCATTTGTTTGAAGAAATGAAAAGAATGCTTAGTATTTGTGTAGATGATCTAGCGCAACGGTGCATGCCTTTAAAACAGATGCTAATTAGGGAAAAGGCACAAAGCATTTTTAGTTATATGCAAAAAGAAACTGGAGATGCATCTGAAAATTTTATAGCTAGCAGAAGTAGGTCTGATAGATTTAGAAAGTGAGCTAACCTTCAAAATATACGTATCAATGGTAAAGCAACTGCTCAAATGTCAAGGCAACACAAGAATTTTCTGAGCAAGATGTTCAGCAATTATTAGAGCCTCACAGCGAGAGTCCTAGCAATGATGACTTCATGGAACTGTCAGAGCTACGCACTTATAATTCAGATTCAGATGATTTCAGATTATGAACAGTCGTTGATTCAGAATATAATTCACCAGTGAGATTGCTGAAACATAATTTTTAATATCATTTTAATATTAAAATTACTAAACAACATCATTACCAAGATAACAGAAATCATGGTGCAGTTTGTAGAGACGACGATCCAGATTATGAGTGGGGTGTTCTTAAAATAATTCCTTTCTATAAAGAAATTCTGCATGAGAAAAAACTTGAGAAAATACACTTATCATTAACATTGATTGATTGATTATATCATTATTAACCCTTTGATGGATTGTTGGGGTGGAGCCCACCCCAGGGGATTTTCTTTTCGTCCCATTCTGTCAACTTTCATTTTTATAGTCTGAGGCTTTGTGAGATCTTTTTTGAAACATTAAGACATATTTTGAAAAAAATTTCAATGTTCCAGGAATTTTTGTTCGGTCTACAGAACATTGTAAAATCAAAATATACGTTATTGGATTGTTGGGGTGGGCCCTACCCACTCTAGAAAAACACGTCTAAAAAGCTTGGAGTTTGTTCAATTTTTATGAAATTTATTTTATTGGATACTTCGAAAATTCTGTACATGATGGTATCAAAGTATTTCCAATTTTAATAATTTTAATGCCTTTTATTGGCAAAAAATGCGACAAAATTTTTGTTAAAAAATTGTCATTTTTCAGTTTTTTTCTTAGTGTGGACTTAGTTCTGTAAAATTCGTGAAACAAATTACAGACTTGAGTAGAGCACGCTATTTTGCACATTTTGATACCAAACTCAGTTCTATAGTCATTTTTTTTGGTTCCGAAAAGACTTTGTTTCTTTAAGCCCTTTCTATAGTTTTAACATAAACATATGGAAAAGTGTTGAGCAGGAAATCGATATTCCACATTTTTTGATTTCAATATCTATAATTTATTTACTTTTATGTATTTTGATTAAAATTTTATTATTTGAAATAAATTTTAAGTCTCTTCTAGCTGAAAAATTCAACCAAATTGACGTAATAAATCAGTTGATCTTCCTTTATTTGAATGCATTTACAAAAACATTATACGTGAAGGCTAAAAACACAATGCGCAACTTTTTGTTGCAAATACAAACTTTTAATAATAATTTAAAACATTTATATAAATGATGTTACAAAAATATACAATTTTATAGGGATAATTTGCTTATTTCCAGAGATAAATAATTATACTGTTTTAGAACATCTTATTTTGTAATAAATTTGATTTTCATTGTAATTTAAAGTAATCGTGGATGCTGAAAAAGAAAGTATAATCACGAAGTTTGATTAGTAATAACAACTTTTGTGAAAAGTAGAAACGCCTGCGCAGGGGGTCGAACCCTGGACATTTAGGTTAAAAGCCTAACGCTCTACCGACTGAGCTACGCAGGCTGACATACTTATTTTCTTTTGAACATTTTATTCTGTTTCATTGGAAACCAAAACTGAATAGAAGCTCTCAAGAATTTTATTTATTTTCCTAGTTTTTTCCATTACATTTTTTTTATTTTGTAAGCTGAATGTTTTTGAAATTTATCAGTCAATCTTTCTATATATATGGTGATCTATTTATGTGTAACATGTAAAACATTTCTAATTGTTGCAATTGATTGACAGAAAATATTTCCCTAGATAAACAAATAGTAAACGAATGTTTTCATTGCAACATAATCATCTCAGAATAGTAGTTGCATGCCATACGTCACCTGCCACTTAAAATTTTTTTTTAATTACAACAGTGGAACATTCTAAAGATCAGTTCAGTGAGCAGCAGTGAGCATTTAGGCTATAGTCACTTGTTTATGCTGTATTTGTGCAATATACCCGCTGTTTACTGAATAAACATCTACAAATTTACTTACTACAGTACGCAGTTGCATTCGTTTATTAAAAATTATGAACGAAAAGTTTTAATCATAAACATGCTAACAGTATTTTGCAGCTAAGTTTTTTTGTGCAATTATGAAATGAAGTAATTTCAATTTTTTGTAAATTAATATGGGGTGCGATAGTTATAAAATTGTTTAAAATGCTTTTTGTCATATATTTAACGAGCTGAACTTTTTGTAGGAATTCTAGATAGAATTAGATGACCCTTACCTCTGAAGCAGTGGCCGAGGGATAGTCATACGTTTAAAAATAAAAAATAGTACTATTTTTAGCATTGCAGTTCAGTTATTTCAAACGTGCAGTAGTTACATTTATTCATGCTAACTTGCACCCATTGGCATGTAAATTGTATTATCTCAAAAAATGATGCCGTTTGGTGAGCTTATTTCCATTGTCATTTAATTTTTACGACTAACAAAATCAAAGAGACGTAATTCCTTTGTTTGCTTTTTGAATTATTGTATTTGATTAAAATCATATTTTCACAGTTATGAATAACTTTTTTCAAATTCAATTTTTTAATGATGTATATATAAATCTGGCACTGTGCAACTCTTTGGTTGATTGCTATTAACGGTTAGTTAACTGCACCGTGCATAAAAGTTTTATATGTGTATTGAATGCATTGAAATTTGTTTCACAAAATCTTGTTTCAAATGAAAATTCAAGCAGCTTATTTTATTCTTAGCTATTTTCACATTGTGTAGACAGTGAATACTTCGTACAGTTTCAAAATTAACAGTTACAAAGTTTGCTTAAAGTTTCGAGATTAAGTTAAAATTGAAAATTATTTTTTAAATGAATTTTAAGGTAAGTATATTTTATTAAAATCTAAAAAAAATTTGTAAAAGGTTTAATAAATTACACGCAGTGAAAATTAATTCAACATTAAAAAATTTTATTGAACTGCTGAAATGCCACAATTTTCTTAAAACTATAATTTCAATTAAATTAACAATACCCATATAAGAATAATGTTACAATGACATTTTATTCATCTCACATGTTTGAGTGGCACATTGAACTAACATTTTGCAATGCTAAAAATTATATTTCAGCAATCTCAGTTCAGCAAAAAATATAGCATATTAAAAGCTAATAATAATCTTAAAAAATCATTAATTAATACTTTAATTTTTGCTTTTAATGCTTCCATTAATGAAACAAAAAATTCAGTTTTTATGTTAATTACATCTTAATAAACTGCAGCTGTTCTGAATAAATAATTAATTCTGAATACAGCGTAATGGAAATTGTCATTTAATTCAAATCCAATCATGACAACAACTGACAAAGAAGATTGAAACAGATTTTTTTCATTCACTAAAATTCCCAATCGAACGGTTCATCCTCTGAGATGCTGAACTCGTACGCACTTTTTTCGATTAATATATTCAAAAATTCATAACATGGTCGATCTTCAAATCTAAATTCAATTTGAAAAATATAAACTGTCAAAATTCAAGCGAGAAAAATCAAAATACTTCAAAGTGGACAAATGCAAAGCGAACAGATTAAATTCTGGTAAGAGTTCTTCGCACAGCGTTCCCAGGGTAATGGATGATTTCATCTGTAAAATTTTATCGTTATCATGTATACCCTGCCATGGCAAGGAGCCGGTAAACATTTCAATTATGCTATAAAACAGAGACCACAAATCGTCTACACGTCCAATATCCTAAACACAAATACACTGCTAAAAGTAGACAAACATTTTCTTCCAATCACCGACTTCATCGATTACCTGATTAAGATGGGCTTTTATGGATGCATATTTCCGCGTTCCTTTGAAACAAGTTATCTTCCGTTTCTTTATCAATTGCTTATTTTCATCAATGTATTTTCTCGACAATCCAAAATCAAAAAGATAAAGTCTTCTTTTGTTATATTCACTAGTTCCAGTAGCGAGATTTGCCTTACAAGATCAAGAATAAAATCATTATATTAATTTTTAACAGTGGTGCTTAAAGTTATATCTACCAATTTTATATCACGGTGAACATAGCCTACATCGTGCAAATCTTGAATGCAATTTAAAATATCTGCACAACAACGCACAGCTGTATTTGGGCTAAACGCAAGTGACGGCATTTTCAGACGTCTTTCATGAAGCGTAGGTCCCAATATTTCCATAACAATGTACGAAATATCTCGCCATTTACCATATCCAAACAGACGAGGACAATGAACACTTTCTAAATTATAATTATTAAAAATTTATGATCTCATCTATACAAATATCATGTAAATCAGAAATGCTAATATTGCCAAACAAAACTTTTCCAAATACAATATCAAAAATACTTACTATGATAAGCGAAAAACACTTTCAGCTCTTGATCTATAGAATCCTCTTTCTCTTTGACTTTCCGGTGCTCTGATTTAACGGCAGCTGACTTTCCTGTTTTCAGATCATCAGCCACATGCACCCTGCCGTAGCCGCCTTTTCCAATTAACGTTTTCTGAAATTTAATTTACTTTAATTTGAAAAAATATAAACTTAAAAAATAACAAACAATTTTCCAACGATTATCAATTATTTCATCAATTTGAAATCCCACCATAATGGTAATTTTTTTTCAAACAATTGCTTTCTTCAACTCGATTTTATAATTGCAGAACAGTAGATTGGTTCAATTTCAGTTGACAATGCATGCTACCTTTTAACAACTTTTTCTGCTCACTTTAAACAAACTTTAGAATAATCTTTAAAATGTCTTTATGAATGAATACATTTTAAACCGCAAATAAGAAATAATATATTCATTTAATATTGTCTAATAATGAACCACCAAATGAATAATTTGTACATATATGTTCACTTCTTTATAAGACAAGGATACTGAAATTACATTAAATTGCTAATATGTGGCTTGAAAAATTCATCAAGTTACTTACTATACTACAATCACTGAGTTAAAACGATGAACAGCTTTAAATAATGATAATAAATTATTCCAATGCACATGCATCTCTTCTGTTTGATCATATTTTTCTTGCCTCTTTATCTTATCGAAACTAAAACTGAAAGACTGGAAAAAATGATACGCACTGTTTCAATGAATAAAAAAAAATAAAATTTAATAAAAAATACTTAACCAGCTAAAAGTCAAATAATCACTTGCCAATTAAACTGAGAGTTTGGTTGGTGCAAATGAATTTTTTATCTTCGAAAAAAATCTGTTTGTAAAATTAACGTTGAGTAATTTTTGAAATACATATATAATGAAATAATTTACAAATTTATTTTCTATTGTTAAACAGACAATGAAGAGAATATTTTCACAGAAGACGAATGAAATAAAATTCTGAAATGCAGTTAAAAAATACGAACATTCAACAATGACGGCGTTCGTGATGAAAATTGATTGCAGTTTGAAAAGCACAACTCAGCATAGCTTTCAAAACAGCGCTGAAATGGGGATAATTTTGCTCAGAAAACCCGAACGTGAAACGACTTCTCATGTGGCGACAAAACTCATCGCTGTTCAATATTCCATCTCCTGGAATTGTACTTGATTTTCATTACAGTAAGCATGATGCGAAATTTGTTTTCGCGACAAAATTTCTAGAAAAAAAAGCAAACAAAAAGCTAACACCGACAAATCGACGTACCGTTTTCATCAAAGATGGCAAATAAAATTTCCGCGATGTGGTCGAGATGTTGTTGCCGGCTGTTGGCAAACAGGCCAACAATCCGTTTGAACTGTTCGACGTCGACAGTCAGGCCATTCAGGTGACAAATTTTCAAAGCCGTCTCCAGCTCGTCGAGTCGATTCAACAGCTTGAAATAGTGGAAATAATCTTGGAAAGAAAAGCGACAACTCCGCCGGCAATTGTTGGCGTGCTTTTGAACACCACGCATCATTTGGTTGAACTTTTCACGTTCAACACGCGAATGAAGCAAAACCAACTTGGCAAAGCCGAACGCATCCACTGTGGTGGTGGTGGTGGTGGTGGTCTCATTTGCATGTACGTGCTCGTTGAACTGAATTGCAAATGGAGAGAATTATGCAAATCAAGTGTACAATCATCATCAGTACTTGAAGTTGTAAAATGAACTCTTGGAAGTGTTGACGAAATTCCAAAAAGTCACTGAAACTGACAGTTCGTTGCAAAGTTGGTCCGAAGAAGATTTTCGCAAAAATCGACTCTGGCTCCAGCGCAGAATGCGCCGCATTCAATGACGAATCACTTCCTCTTTTGCTCATGTTCGCTTTTTGGACAAGAAATTGCATCTGAAAAATCAGTATAAATGTGGAAATTTTTTGAAATGAATTCAATCAATTGCAAAACTTGATTAAATTCTTCATAATGCAATAAACCATCATTATTGTAATCAAACATCTTGAAAGCGATGGCAATTTTTTCTGCAGAAGCTGAAAATGATGTTTCTCGTCTGATAAAAAAAGTCACACTCTATTCCGTTGTGCATTCACATTCACCTGTCAGTAGTACGTTGAATGCGAATATAAAATCTGCATATGACATTAATGATTCTTCTGATATGCTGGAAAAATCAACAGTTTCCACGCTTTCTGTCTGAAAATTGGATGTTTCGTTTTGTTTTTTTAAATTTTTACAAAAATTCAAAATAAATTAAAATGTCAACTTGACGTCGAACACGGTGAAATTGATCCAACCTCAAACCTGAATATTAAACAGAATAAATTTCTGTTTCACGATGATGTAGATGATGCAGTTACCATTCGGTTGCAACATTCCTGGTGTAATGGAACGAAGAAAATCCTTGAATGTCATGTAAATTTTACACTTTTCGTCCCCACCTTCTTCCACCGGAGAGCATAATTTGATTGTTGCAAAGTAGCGAAAAATTTTCCAAGTAGACGAAAATGTTCGAATGCGATTTTCATATTCTACAATCTGAAAATCAAAATTATTACTTCTTTTCTAATGGCATAATTTAACAAAAGAAAAAATTGAATCACACTTGTAACACTATTACTATTACAGCAGAACAAAATAATTACACTTTAATTATTATTAATCCGTTTATTCGATATTCTCCAATTATACGAACTGACATAATGATGATGATAATTTGTCTTTTGTATTACATTCGTTACGTTATAAATTATTAAAATTGCGCAAGCATAAAATTAAAAAATAGGCAAAAGCATATGCATCGCATGTATTGTTCAAAAAATGAAAAACCAATAAAATTGCAATTTCTCATTTATTCCAAGCATTCAGCACCGGAAAAGCTAAAACTGAAAGAAATCGAGCACAATGCAACCAGAGGAGTAAAATAACTTGCCAACATAAAATTAGTATTATTATTTCGCATGTTTTTTTTTTAATTTTTAGTCAATATTCAAATCCTTAACTCTTTTCTCACGGAACGTCAACTGGGCATTGTCGTCGAACGTTGCAGCATCCTTTCGGCCCACAATATATTTGGCTGAATTTGAAATTTTCTCCGTCCACCTGACAAAACAACAGAGTATGCGAATTGGAAAAGGATTATTTTAAAACGATATTCAAAAATGGAATCACCAATTGTAATTCAAAAATGTCGATACAATGCATACTGTCGATATTGTGAAGGACACGGCAAAGGCAAATGTGGTTTTGGCTCGCCCGTGGCTAAAACCGCTGTAACCTTTGCCGGATTTGTGACATTGCAGTATAGTGAACATTGACGAGCGTACAGCTTTTCGACAAGTGAACTTTTTCAAAAATATGCTGCTCATCTATACCAGCATCAGTATCAACAATTAACTCACCGTGTGTCTACAAATCCAGCTCTGCACAATTATGCGGCTAAATCAAAATAACTGACTGATATTGATTGCTTTTGCAAAATGAATACAATGGGAATTCAATTCCAATCTTTCCGCTTTGAGCAGCGTTGTGCTTGCAAAAATCAAAAATAAAAGTGTCATTTTCCAATGTTTATTCAGAAAAAAGTAATTCATAATTTGAATTTTTCCACTTACGCTGTTTACCCGTTTACATTAAAATAAGAAGAAGAAGAAGCATTTTCAACGTTCAACGCTATTAACACGTATGTTGGTTGATATGAATGATCTGTATTTCTGAAAATATTTTACACCTTTCTCCGCTTCAATGCAATAATTTTATATCATTCATCAAAAAAATAATTTTAAATAATAACTCACCTTCAATCTTTGCATTTTGTCAAGTCAATCTCAAAATTTGTAATTGCATTGTTTTTACGTTTCAAATATAAGTTATTGAACAACAACAGCAAAAAAGAACAAATTCACCATCAGTAGTCACATTTCTTTGCCGACAGTTGAATTCAAGCTTCACTTATCCACCACCATATGAGCACAATTTTACCAATAAGCATCATTCACGTGAATTACCCAACAACAACAACAACAACGGCAAACAATTATATCATGTGTCGTGTCTAATAAAACTTATTTTCAGTCGAAATTTCGTTCGTCCGTTCATTCATTATTGCATGCATATGCGTATTGAAACAGCAAATCATAAAACACTAACAGCATCATCAGATAGTGAACGCTTTGCATGTATTGTCATTATTGGACTCTTCTCGCCGTATCTTGAACTTTAAAAATATCTGTACGAAGAAATAAAAGCCGCTAAAATCAACGAAGCACTTTTCAAATCCTAAAACAAATTCGTCAATGCGCTAAAGTCTCACATTATATATACAGATATAGATATACTGTAAGTTAAAATATTTCATTTGACTTTGCAGCAACTATTTTTTGCATCAAACTCTCCTAGCTCACACAAACTGAATTCTAAAATGCACAGAGGACTGGACTGTTGCCAATGCTGTCCTCGGCTTCGTTGCCTGAATTTGGAAAATTTTATTTCAACACACATAAACGTCCCATCCATCCGTTGTGAAGATCAAATTTAAAACAGAAAAAAGAGAAAAGATATTTTTTTAAAAGTGATTCTTGCAAATAAACGAAGGGACGTGGAAAAATAAAGCGACGCTAATAACAACAACGCGGTACAGTCTCCTGCTCATCCTTGGTCACAACAGGCGAACCGTGTCGACCAAGCCACCACAGTTCATCGTTCCATGTTTCAAAGATCCATTTCCATCCACGCCTATTCACCTTTGTACAAAATCCAAACACGAGGACTCTCGATGCAAACTACAAAAGAACACATTCGATCATATTGTTGGCAGTATAAAAAGCATGCGGTTGGCAATATTTTCAAACTCACCAGTGTGACTTTCTTCGGATAAATAACCCCCATGCACAGCCAATGTGTGATATTTCAACTCTGACCATTCGACCATCTTCTCTTTGCAGATGATGCAGACGTAACCGTGTTCACGACGCTTGTGATCACAGAGACGCATGAAGCGGTTGGTTTTGAAATCACAAACTGTGCATTCGAAGTTCACTTTCCCTGTATGAATGCGTTCGTGCAACGCAGTCTAAAAAATGACATCCATTAATATCCAAGAATAAACAATCACTCAATCAATTGACAGTATACCTGAGTATCTGTGGGAAAATATTCTTCACAAAAATGACACTTGTAAGGCTTTTGAATAATGTGAGCCATCTTTTTGTGCTTTCGCAACTTTCTCGGCGTCAGAAATTTGCGAGAACACTCGTTGCAGCGGAAACCACTCTGCGAACCGCGGTGGAACTTCTTCCTGTGCACATCCAAACGTTCTTGGGTGATCATGTTGCGAATTGGAACGCAAGACCAGCAAATCCAAGCCAGCTCGCAGTCGTGGGACTGCATCTCGTCCATTGATTTCAAAACTTTGAAACATTTGTTGCACTGGATGAAGTTGATTGCCTCGGGATGCTTTTTGGCGACGTGCTTTTTCAAAGAATTGTCATTTCGAAATCGCTTATCACAAAAAGGACACTGGGGACTGATTTTTTTCACGTATGCACGGCGCTTTTTCGTCGCCAAACCGTCTTCATCGTAAGCAGTGTAATAACCGCCGACATCTTCTTCGGGTGGCAGTTTAATTTCAGCAGGATCCGTACGTGCCTCTGCCTCTTCAACATCTCTGTCAATTGGAATTCGATTGAATTCAAAATTATATATAATTCTCTTTCAAATCGCCTACTTTGCTGGAAGTATAAAACCACCGGTTTGAATTTCTTCGCGGCGGATTTGTTCAAGCTCGGCCAATCGTTGATCTTCCATAATTTTCGCCTGCTCCTCGGCGTATTTGATATAAACAACCGGGTGACGATCGCGAAGATGCCGCTCATAGATGTCTTTTTCAATGAAACGATTTTTGCACACTTTACATCGATGCATCTTCTTTCGAATCGCCTTGCGTATTTCAGCAACCGTGGTAGGCGGTTCGAAGGGCGGTGGCGAAGGTTCGGCAGCGGGACGCTCTTCAACTTCGGTCGAACTGAAACCCGCCTTACCGTGCTGTCCTCCATAATAGCCAGGATAAAATGAAAAACACGACGGATTTGGAAACCTGTAATGGTTGTCCACTGGAATCCACATACCACCGCAGTAACCGGTGTACGGAAAAGCGACTGAATTTTTCTTCGGCGCTAAAGTGCCGCCACAGCTTCCCACGGTTTCACATTCGGCAGCTTTCTTAAATGAACAAACCTTCAGCATAATCAGCAAAAGTACAACAATATTAATTCAAAAAGGTTTTGCCCTTTTCAGAACAACTTTCTTGGACAAAAATAATTACTGTTCTATCAAAATAAAATGCTTTAAATCTGCAAAATTTTTTGCTGGAAAACATTTCCACAAATGTAATATTAAAATTAAAAAAATCTTATTCCATGCTTACACAACGTCACACTTTCAAAATTGATAATTAAAGTGATAAATACATTTTTCAACATAAAGTTAAACTATAAGCTTAAATTAAAATAATAAATTCTTGAGAAATGAAAAAAAAATATTTCAAAATTATACACTTTACTTTGAAGAACAAATACAATACATGCATTTTGGAACAAGAGTATATTAAATAAAATCAATACTGCATGGTAAATCTAATATGTGGCACCAACTCAAAAATGAACAACGCTATCATCATGCCTCATCATCCTCACTTGCTCTAGAATAAAACTACCATAAATCTAAAAAAATAGTAAAAAAATGCTGCTAAGACAGATACTAATTATAAAAAGCAAAACTAATACTAAACAACAAAACAATAAAAAAATAATAATGAAAATTTAACGTTACATAATTAAACTACAACTTTATAAAGTTAAACCTAAATAAAGCTTAAAATTTTCAAGCATATGTAATATAATTTTTTTAAACAAATTTATTTGATAACTTCATGTTCGTCCAGTGCACTAGTTGTTTACAAAATTTGTGAACATTTGTGAAGATGATTTACCGAAGATTCGCCACCGCTGACGGCAGGACAATTTGAGTAATTATTGACTGCTGCCAAACAAGCTTTTTTGTCTGATAGCAATGCACTGCCGTTGCTTCCATCCCTTACAGAGTGAATTTCGCTTTCACATTTCGATGACTGCATCACAGAATTCATCGGCAATACCTGTGGCTCTTCCATCACCGACAGTTACCCAATAACTGGAAAAACAAAGGTTCAGCATACGGTATGTTGAAGAAAGTCAAAGAATAAAATTAACAATCCACTTGAACTTGATTATCATGTTTAAAAGAAATAAAAAACTTTCAGCACATGTAGCTCAAAATATAATACTTATACAATAATTAATACATATTTTAATTCTTTATTAATAAATATTTAAAAACATTAAATTCAGAAATATCTTAATCTGAGCTGCATAAACCTGTGCCTTCAAAAAAGATTTAGCATTTGCCTTTTGGCAAGATTAATCTAATACAAAATTTTAACTATTTTTAACCAAAACAACGCATGCATAAATAAATCACTTAAAAGCTATACATGTGCAAAGTAATATGTGCACACAATTAATTTAAATAAAATGTTCATCTGCTTAAATAATGTTCAACTGCAAATTTATTATGCATATTGCGCAAAGTTATTCATGAAAATTTATCCATGCATCGCTTTTTATAATATGCAAAAAACAACAGCTATACTTAGCAGTGTTTACTATTGATGTTAATCTTCAAAAAAGTGTGCTTCACTCACACAAATGACAAATTAAATGCATCTGCCACACATCAATAAGTATTCCAACGGTTCTAAACAAGACTGCATCTTACAGTAAGCAAATATGATCAAAAGAATAACACCTGGTATACTGTATGATAATCTACATTTTGTATTTGAACTCTGCTAAAAAAGGTAGTTTAAAATATTAATTAATATAATCATAAAATACATATAAAAATAAATTAATAAAGTCAGCATAAAATAATATAGCTTACATAATAAATATGATGCATTTATTTGAAATTTTTTAAAACTGCTATATATATAAATTTAAAAAACTGTTCAATTATTCGTTACTTTATAACAGGAAGCAACTATTGGCATGTACTAATGTTTGCACCGATCAGTTTACAATTGTTCATGATGTAAGTAAACGTAACTCATGGTTACTGCCAGTTTGATTATCAATAAAAAATTTCAGTATTTATTACAAAAGCAATTCAGAACTTCAAAGTGTAAAAATTGAAGTTTCTAATAATAAAATTTAAGTTAAGCCACATGCAACATGACAGTGGCAATAAGAATAATAATTGCACGACTGCTATCTTGCTTTTTTAATGATTTTATGAAGTTTTTTATGATTACTTCAATTTTTTTAATACTTTATTGAATTTATATTATTATCGATAATTTTTATTTCATTTACTTGCTTGCATAGTGGTATTTGTTCATTGCAAAAATGAAAAAAGTTTTCATGCAAGTGTGTTGCACTGCAAAATTAGCATCATTATTTAAAATTTACAATAAAGGATTTAAAAACTGATCTCTTTGCAATTTCTAAATTTTGAATCAGCAACGATCGAATGACTTTAATATTGCAAATAGTTAGTTGTTGCAACAAGCATGCTTTGCCACTTTGCGCATCAATTGTAACAACAATTTTTTATTCGTCATCACAATTTCCAACAGATATTTATTTTATTGCATATAATTTTACAAATGTAATTTTGAAACTTATCACATATATTCTTCAAATGAACAAAAAATTTTATCAAAGAAATTCAATTTAGCATGAAAATTCTAATGCCAGTTGAGAGTTTGCTTTCCAACATAAAAAAGACTTCTATCGCAATTTTTCTCAATTTAAACAATATTCAAATTTATTCTGACATTTAAAAAATGCTGTTTTTTTTCAAACGGATACAAATAAACATAAATAAATAAATAAATAAAAAGTGGTACGTATATAAATAAATTGATTTGATTGCTTTGAGATCAAATTTCTTGAATTAGTTAAATTAAACACCAACTAATGTTGAATTGTTTTCAGGCAATTTTCTTTCAGCATCTTTGCTGAGGTTGAATATTATCGCCGGTTCCATGGGGATCGATTTGGTGCAATTGTCAGTTTTGTATATTCCAACGAGCAATTTCGCCAATTCGAACATCTGCGGCCGAAGCGAGATCACAATGAACTGCGCGTTCGAGGTTCGATTCTACAATAAAGAAAGCATTAATTTTTGCTTTTCAACTTCAAAAATTAAATCCAATCACAACATACCGAAACATAATTTCCCACAATTGAGACGTTGCGAAAATCCAATGCCGCGTCAATTTCGTCCATCACGTACAGTGGAGTTGGTCGGTAAGCGTGAAGCGCAAATACAAGGGACAAAGAGCTGAGAGTTTTTTCACCGCCGGACAAATGACTCATCTCTTTCCACGTTTTCTTCGGTGGTCGTACGCTGAAAACGACAAACGAACATTACAAAAAATACAATATCTAAAATACAAATAATAAAAAAATTTTAATACGAATAATTGACTCCGTCTATAAATGGATTCATCGTGTCGATCAATTCCAAATCTGCATCTCCGCCATTTGTCAACGTCCTGTAAATATCTTTCAACTTTTCCCGAATCACACTCAAAGCGGACATGAATTCATGGAGCCTGAGCCGTTTTGCGTCGTCCAATTTAGCAAACAGTTGCTTGTGAAGTTCATCAGCCTGAGTCACCTGTTGATAAACCACTTTGTAAGCTTCTGCCTAAACAGTACAATAAATTACAGTTTTTTTTTCAATTGCAAAATGAAAAAATACACATCTAACCTTCTCTTTGTATTCTTCAAGAGCTTCCAGGTCTGGTTTGATGCTTTTCATTATTTTGCCAACCATCGAAAATCTGCTTTCTAATTCATCCTCGTCCACAGCATCCATCTCGTCTTCTTGAGGTACAACCAACTGGCCAAAACAATCAGAGGGAAAATAGCGAATTTCAGAAAATCCATGCCGTTCATTATTATTACATTTCAAATGACCCTCATTTTCATACGAAAATAGACCACAAAAGTCACTCAACTTCAACTTCTTTATCTACAAATTCAAATATCCAGTATTGAAATTATTTATTTCTGAAGCAAACAAACAACTCACATCATCTTTCAATCGAGAAACAGCATGGCGTCCTTTAGTGCTTTTCGCAGTAGTTTCTTTTAAAGCTGCGTTGACGTCGATCAAACGACTCGACAATTCTTGAACTTTATTTCCCAAAGTATCCGCTTCATTTTTCGCATCTTCCATTATTTTACTGATGTTTTTTATATTTTCCTGCAAAACAACAACAACAACATTGCAGTCCTTTCAATGATTTGAAAATAGAATTTACAAACCTCTGCTTCGGCTATTTGATCCTTGAACTCCGCCACTTGGACTTCAGATTTCTCCAACTGCTGTTCCAATTTGCCAATATTATTCTTGCCTTGACTTATCTCTTTGACAGTCCTCTCCAGTGCTTTCTCAGTGCTGGAAATATTTCTAAAATAATGAAAAAAACATTATTATTTTTAAAAAATAAATAAACAGTAAAATTAAAATATACTTTTCCGCTGTTCTCGCTTCAACGTCACCTTTCTTCAACTTATTCTGATAAGATTTTATTTCTCGTTCACAATCCGCCAAACGTGTTCTCAAAGAACCGACAGCGCGTTCAGCCACGGATGCAACTTCCGCTTGTAATCTGGATAATGCAAAAAATAAAATCTCACATATTAGTTCACAGTCATTCATCAATTTGCCCTTTTACTTGTTCAATTCAGTGTTGAGCGAAGATTGCTTGTTCAATTCCACATTTAAATCTAAAATTAAATTTTTATACAACTTCCTTACAGCAGCACCAAACTGCTGACCGACTGACAACTACCTTTCTCTAGTTGTTGAATTTCACTTTCCAAATCCAACATCCTATTCTCAGCAGATATGGACCTATCGAGAATTTCCTTCGCCTGCTTCAGTTCCCGCTTCAACGTTGCCTCTCGTTCACGGAACATCTAGAACGGCAAAGTATAAAAAAGCGAACCTCTTCGACCACTGCCTAGCTCCTAGTTGAACGTCATTTTATCATATATTTAGCAATTTCACCTGCAAAGCATTGCGCTGTTGTTCGTATTCCAGCTTCACTTGCGTGAATTTTTCATCCAACGATTCAACCGTTCGTACCATGCTATTTTTCTCAGCCAACACAGCCTCGTGACTGTCGCGCATCTTTTCCAATTTCCCCTGAATTACTTTCAGATCTTTCGACGTGATCACTTCCTTCTGGGCAGTGGCCGTCCGTCCCATTCGACCGCTGATCGGCTTTCCACCGGCGGTCATTGAGCCTGAGATTATAATTTTTTGTGTGCAAAATAAAACAATTTCAATTAAAATACAAACTTACCAGACATTTCGACCAACATTCCACCCAAAGAGACAACGCGACGTCGAACCCCTTGCTTGAGTCCAATTACTCGAGCTTCTTCGGCTGTTTCGGTGACCAAAGTGTCGCGCAAAGCAAAGTAGAATGCAGGCAAAACGTCCACATCTTCGGCCACAATAAGATCGAACAATCTTTTCGACCCTTTTGGTCTAAAAGAGTGCCAGTAAGCGAACAATTTCAACGTTAGCATTGTTCATTGAATGATAAATTAGAAATAAATAAATAAAAAAAATATATATATTATTTACGCAGTGAACGGTCGTTTGATTGCATCGGCGCAATCTCTGATTTTATCCAACGCAATGAACGTCGCTCTGCCCAAGTTGCTCATTTTCAAAAAGTCCACACATTCCGTTGCTGTTACCATCGTGTCCGTGACAAAACTGTCCAACTGAGGACACGCTGTGCTAATAGCAACGTCATATTTCTGATCAATTCCACCCAAATCACCCTCAAAACGAAAACATTTTTTAAATAATAATTTTAATATCAAAAGGAAAAAAAACACAACAGATATATGCAATAAAAACTGACTTACCAAACGACCATAGAAGCCTTTGAATTTTCCAATTCTCTTCTCCGACATCAACGCTTGAACTATTTTGTTCTGACTGGTGCCTTGGCTGAATCGCATTCGCATCTCTTGGTCTTTATTTTCCATATCACGAAGCTAAAATTGCATTAATGATATCATCCCATACCGCAAGATTCTCACATCACAAGCTCAACAACAACTCACATCCGCCATCAACGAAGCTTCTTTCGCTATGAGCATATTCAATTCGTCTTTTTTCACCGTCACATCTCTCTCCATTGAATTCAACTGCTTTTCACAACGTTCAAATTTTCTGCATTGAAAATTTTTTTTAATTTCAAATATTCCACCATAAACATGTACAAATTTTTTTATTCATACAATTCTTCTTGTTTGATTGATTGCAGCAGCTCATCCAAAACTTTGTTTTTCTCGTCGATGTTTTCTTCTCCAGCCAAATGCTGTGACTTCAGTGTTAAAAGTTCATTCTGCGCTGTTTTCAACTAAATCAAAAAAGATTATTATTTTTTTCAATGTCAAACTTTGCACTACTTTTGCAGTAATTGCATTCTCCTGTGGTTTCAACTTTTGCAATTCACTGGTCAGTGTATTGATTTCTGTTGTCATTTCCTTAAAATTAAAAAAAACAATAACAAAAAAATGCATCGTTAGTTCATTTCAGCGTTTCTAAAGCAGTATGCAAATTATTGGAACATTCTTACCGCAGTATCTTTTTGAACACTTTCCATTTTCACCTTGATATTCTCTTGCAATTCCACTTGTGTCGCCTTCAATTCCGGCAACCCTGCATCCAAATCATTTATCGTCTTCAAGCACGTCTCACGCTTCAACTTCAATTCTTCGAGCTGTATGAGAAAAGAAAACAATATTTAATTGCGAAATAAAATTTTTAATAAAAAAATCCAAAATCTCTTCTTGCCTTCTCCTTGTAAGTGGTCAGTAAGTTTTGTTTTTTTTCAATCTCCACACGCAAAGTGGACAAATCTTTTTTCGCTTTTTCGGCATTTTTTTCAAATTGTGAAAATTTATTACGAGCATTTTCCGCTGCTGCCACTGCAGCACTTCTTTTCCTAAAATTTCACAAAAAAATAACAAACACTTGCGCCCACACATTCCCCATCATAGTAATGATGTACTTTTTCAATGAATCCAATTCACGTTGTGAAGTCAACGCCAACTGTTTGTGCTGTTCCACGGCATCTTTGATTTCATCGTGTTCAGCTTGTAGTTGTTCTTGTTTTTCGATAAGTAATTTCAATCCTTGTTCCTGTTTCATTCTGCAAAATAACAAACAAACAAACAACTGCATATCAATAGCAAAAAGCGTAACAAACAGATTTACAATTTCAATTGAGTTTTCAGATGTTCAATGCGAATTTGTTCGTTTTGCAAACGCAAATAAAATATTGCCTCTGTCTTGGTTGGTTCCAAATTCGTTTGCTCAGTTTGGATCCTTTTCAATTTGCTGGCCTTAAAAAGAGACCAATAAAAATGCACCAATCACCAGAAGAATAGAAATTACCCTCTCACATTGGACATCTTGCACTTCGTTGATTTTCTCCTGCAATTCTTGTATGCATGGTTTGAGTCGTGACGATCCGATCAAATCTTCCAAATATTCCAACATTCCTGGTTCATTGTCATCTCCTTTAGCTTTCATCAACGAAATCAATTCAACTTCACCCTGTACAATTGTACAATTGCATCACTGCACGTTAAAAATTGAAAAACCAAACAATGCTCACTTGTAGAATCAAAAATCGACTGTGATTCAAATCAATACCGTACTGTTGCAGACGTTCTGCAACTTGGGAAAACCGAACCACACTGTTATCAATCTGGTAAACCGATGTACCATCACGATGGGCGGTTCGAGAAATGACAAATTCACTGTCCCCAACAATATCATAACCGCCGTCTGGACGGTCGACAATCAAGCAAAAGTGAACCTCGACTTTACAGAAACGCATGTGACCATGTTCGGCTGTGTTGTGAATTAGGACGCTGATTTTTTTCGACCGAATCCTTTGAGCACGGTAACCAAAAACGAACAACAACGAATCGATAACGTTCGATTT
This sequence comes from Trichinella murrelli, assembly GCA_002221485.1. Classification (NCBI taxonomy): domain Eukaryota; kingdom Metazoa; phylum Nematoda; class Enoplea; order Trichinellida; family Trichinellidae; genus Trichinella; species Trichinella murrelli. The sequence continues at coordinate 16,143,118 of CM008133.1, read as the reverse complement.
TCCACTTCCATTCGGACCAACAATTGCGGTAAAACTCTAAATAAAAAATCACCTCCACAATTTGTTTTCATTACAACAATTATTTATCCAATCTATTTGCAATCTGATTTACAATAAATGCAATCGAATGCTGGTAGCAAATTTCCAATTTCACTAGTTTTCACAAAATGTGGAACACTTAAAAGCTTTTAAACATAAAAAGATAAAATTTGAATTTACAATTCTCTTTGAAATCACGGATAAAACATCCGAAAATACGATAAAGAAACATTATAATCACACTTCTTTCAATCAGAATTATAAACAGAACAAAACAAACTTTGTGAAAAGGTCCAATGACATGACGACCAGCGTAAGATTTGAAATTTTCAATCCATATTTCTTTTATCATTAGACGAGGTCCTGTTCCATCACATTTTATAGGCGGCTCTGGTGCAGGAGGCAATTCTTTTTGAAGGACGGTAACTTTAAACAAAAAACATTACATGATAAATAAAAATGCATTCAAATAATCATTCACCATCATTAATGACAGCATAAAAGTGCTTTTCCGGCGCACCATCATCTACAAGACATTTCTCGTTAATTTTATTCGATGCTTCATTTGAAATATTTTCCTCTTCGGTATCGCTTTGCAGCTGATTTTCATCTCGCACATTCGTTTCCGACATTCTAAAACCAGCCGAAAGAAAATCTGCAAAAAAGTCAACTAATTGAAGATTTATCAAAAAAATTAATACTCAAAAATTATGAAACTTATTTAACTTTAATATCATATTTTTGAATATTACTTAACATAAGTTAAAACAAAAAGCGACAGAACAACAAATAAAATGAAGATAACACCTTTTCGAACAGTAATAGAAGCTACACAACAAATTTTAAATATCAAATTGTGCCAACAGTAAGCTTATCGACAAATACGAATTAATTTTGTCAAAATTCTAAATATCTTATTGGACAAAAAAATTTAAAAAAATAACAACAAAAATATTTTAAAAATAAAAAAAGTGCAAAGATATCATTGAAGGCACAGCTTACAATGCACACAAAAGTAAAAACTAAAAAAACAGCATGCTTAAAAAATTAAAACAAATGATACTGACAAATAAAGTACCAAAACATTAACAAGAATTTAAAAGAATATATTTCAAAAGAAGAAAGCAACTGTTTAAAAAATTCATTTCACTTGAATTTTGTAAGATACTGTATTAATGTTCAGGTTCAGTTAGTCAAGTTTAAATTGTGACCCATATGAATTGGGTTCTGAAATTTTATTTATCATACTATTTATAAAACAATAAAATAATAATAAAATATAATTGCTTTGATATTTTTAAACATTATTAAAATTTGATTTATTGTAAAAGCATTGCTAATCATGGAACACCGACATTTTATATTCAGGTCAAACCTGACTTTTCAGTAACTACAGTAAGAAATTGTTGGTGACGTAAGAGGTTGCGTGTTTGCCATATTGTGCTCAGTTTGCGTTATGAATTTGCGTTTGCTAGTCGCGTGTCTTGTCTGTGTCTGACATTGAATGAACGGTACGATTATTTGACAAAGTTTGACTGACACCCTGTTGTTCATGAACGTGAAACAATCGACATCGGGTAGTCATAACCGAGTTGGTCGTTCTGAGATTTGTACAGTTCACATATGAGAAACCGAACTAAATTTTCTCGCCAACATTTGGTCCTCAGTGCTGGATTCTCAGTGCTTTGGATGGAGTCCATCATGATGGAAGACGCAAAGGAGAGAAAACTGCACTTGCGGGGAAGCGCGATAGAAGCGAAATACGACGACGTCGAGAGAAGCTTGAAAAATGGGTCGCATGCCAGGCGAGTGTTTTGCACCAGCATTACAAATGACGACATTTTAATGCGTATGGATGAAGAATTATTTCTTACATCATAGATGAGTATTCTCGGTCTCGAAAATCTTCTGTTTTTATGGGGTACCAACACCAATGATTTCAATAGCGTTTCAAACATGGCCTTAGTGAACTGTGTAGCATGGGATGCTTGATATCTCCACAGTTTTTCCCTGAATGAAATGCGATATGAGGAGCATCAAACAATCAGTGAAAAAGATGGTTGATTCTTCAGCAACTGTGTAAGACAGCCATATATCAGGACAAATTTATACGATGTCCGCATCAGAGCTGCAGCTACAAGTGCACATTCGTCGTATTTCTAAGGACTCTTAGATGTTTCGGTGAAGTGGTCAACGCATATTGAGGGCCACTTTCCGCTGCTCGAAAGCAGCACCCCGTAAGAGAAGACATGGTATTTGAAAAGAGGCTCTGCTTTGCTTGTTTGCAGTGTGGATGACCAGATAACGGACAGCAGCTCCGTTCGGAGATGTACGGTGGCAGGATACAGAGCTGGAAAACAAAAGAAGCAGCCAAAAAGTAATCCTGGAGGAAACCTTTCCGCCGTTGATAGCGACGTCGTACTTGAGAGGTTCTAACAAATATTGTTTTTAGATGACGAAAAATACAAGTTGGACCTCCCCTGGATCGACCAAACACCAAAGTCACCGGCTGGTCACGGCTTAGTGTCACCTAAAGGAGAGCAGCCAAAATCATCCAGACTACACTTCAATCACGTGACATTGCGTGGAGGATGGACAAAGTTGAAAGTTATTAGAGACGAGTCTCTCTGGCCAGACTTGGTGTCGTGTCCACTTCGCCGTCTGTTAGGACATGGGTGAAAGTCAGATGTGCAGCGTTGTGTTTGATGGATCTGCTCGCCACCGTTGCAAATTTGCGAAATTACAAATTCACCCAGTCGACGCCTTTCTTCCCTTTCCTCATTTTTCGAGTGGAACGAATTGGCGGCAAACCAAATGATGTATCTTCCAGTCCGCTTGGCCATACAGTATCGAGAACCTTCCATTTTTTTGCAAAAACATATCATCAGAGTATGCATGTACAGGCAGACAGCCGCACATCTACAGCAGTTTGAAACCGCCTGAAATATTAGCAGCTGGCAGAGTTGATTTTATCATCTGCTTCTGGCTTGCTTCCAGGAGCTAGCGACATGGTGCGCGTGCATGAGCGCGGCGGTGGGAGTTCTACTCCACTTTCGACACCATCGAACAACCGCGCAAGATCGGCGCGAAATCGAAATGCTTTTTATGGCTTTTTTATGAATTTGCCTGAAGAATTATTTCTTACATTATGGATGAATATTTTTGGCATCGTAAATCTACTCTTTTTATGGGATACCAACATGAATTATTCCAGCCAGCTGCCAGTTCAGAACAAAATGTGGTAAAGTGCTGTCACTCAACGTTGGAGAATGTTCGAAGCAACCTGATCACAGCAGCCTGGAAAGCAGAACACATGTGCATGAATTCACTGCAGTAAGACTAAGATGCTCTTGAAAGAGCCGTCGTATTCACGTGGACAACAGCTCTTGTTTCATGGTCTCAGAAGCTGTTCTGTGCTGATGTGGCGTAAAGGTGCAGCGATTTCTATATCTGCTTTGACATGCGGCATTTTGTCACAGCAGCTGGTCCCTGACTCGTGTATGGTGACTGAAGAGCGCCTTGAAACTATTTTGAAATATTACCTTTTTACCCTAACGACGCTGTTGACTACTTGAATCGTTTTGAATTCTGTATTTTGTTTTCTGTTACTTTTTGATATTTATTAAATGTATTATTTTGATATTTCGATATGTTTTCTTTTGTTTAAGTGACTTATGTTCAATTTACAGATCTGTGTTCTTTTACTACTCGAGTAAATGCTGATGTATATTTTATTCTCGTTGACAACAGTAGAGAATTGAGGCTTTCGATTATAATTGACTTGTACAGTCTATATTCCTGCTGGCTACCAATTAAGGCCTGTTCTTGCTGCAGTAATGAAACTTCGATTTTCATGGTGTAAATTGGATAAGATTTCTTTATTTGATTGTCAGGAACAGAAGTTTTTTTACAGTAATGTTTGCCATGAGCATTTGTGTAAGAAAAAAATGTTTGATGATTAAATCGAAATTTTTTTCAGTATTTATTAATTCATTCGATATTTCATATGAGCAAATTATTGAAGTTGATAATTTGAAAAGTTTATTTTGCATTTTTTCAATATATGTTTTTTAAATATGTCATTTGCATTTGCATAATTTTTTAAAATTATGTATTGTTATTAATTGATATGAATTTTGAAAAAAAGATGAATGGTTGTGGTGGAAATGCATCAAAAAATGAAATTGAATTTTTAAATAATAACTGTAATTTGAATTTATTCTTGAAAATCGTTAATTAATGCTACTCTTCAAATGCTGCTTTTGTTCTTCAAATGTATTAATTTGATGGTGAATTTTTTTCATTTAAGCAACTGAATTGTGCAGAATTGTTTCACCGTTGCTCATTGCGTCATATCTCGTTGTAATAATTGCTTATCATTCAAAGCAAAAGAATATATACCGGTTGTTTGTTTAATTTATTCCTAATTATCGGTGCACTGGTGGTTTGCTCTCTTCGAAAATGCAAATCAATTTCATTCTGTCGTCAGTGGAATTACTTTTTTAATGAAATTCTCAATAGTTAGCTACCAGCCAGTTCAGTTTATTTTACGTGTGTTAAATTATTTTTCTTTTTGTCTAGTAGCAGCACTGCTTTCATTCGGTATGCTTGACGGGAATATTTTTATTTATATTTTTTGCTTAACCAATGAGCAGTTTAAATTTGCTCTGTTGTTGCATGAACATTTTGCTGCGGTGTGGCCCAATTGACAAATGTTGGCCAGTTTCAGGTGCGAAATTGCTTTAAATAATTGTGTTCGTTTGGAAATCTGGTTTCCATTTCAACCAAACCACACAACTCTGCATAATTTTCTTCCACATTGTATGTGATGTTGGGTTGTTTTCGCAGTTTGTCGCCTGGCGAATATTTGATATGCAAAATTACCAACTAGCGCTGTTGAAAATTCTCTTTTTCACTCACAGCAATCATTAATCTGTGTAGCTTTTTCTTTATTTTGCAGCAAATGACCAGCATGGAATTGCAATTTCTCGATTTGTTGTCAATATCAGCCACCTTTTCCACTATTGGAATGTTCTTGGTGGGCATGTGAGTGTATTTTCTTTATTTGTATATTTATTCAGCTTCAAACATCTATCTCTATAGACCGATGTGTAAATCCATAATTAGGAAAAAATCATCAGAAGGTGTTTCGCCCGTTCCTTTCGCAATGTGTGCCGTAAGGTGTGTGTGTGTGTGTGTGAATATTCACATCTACCTGTGATGACGTAACTGTTTTTTGTGTTGTTTATAGTTGTTTCTTTTGGCTGCAGTATGGAATTCTGAAACATGATCGAACAATTGTTCTAATTAATCTAGTTGGATTTATTCTTCAAGTTCTCTATTATGCGGTTTTGTACAGTCATTCGAAACAAAAAGTACATCATCTGTGGATGGATTTCGTTGTTAATTGAATGTCAAATTTACGAATTTCATTTCTAGAATTTCATACATCTGATAATGTTAGCGGGCATTTTGGCTTGTTCAGCATTGCAATATTACTTGATGAAAAGCACAAATCACAACACAACGTTGAACAACCTTGGAAAAATGTGCTTAGTGTTGAATGTGTTGAACTTCGCTTCGCCGTTAGCTGTGCTGGTAAACGGCTCGAATTGGAAAAGCATCTACTGTCGCTGCAATAGTATTTTTTTTTCTTTTGCAGAAAGAAGTGATTAAGACAAAATCTTGTGAATGTCTGCCGTTACCGTTGTGCGCAGCGAATTTAATTGTCGCTGCTCAGTGGTTTTTGTATGGCTTGTTGGTCAGCGATCCTTACATCAAGGTTTGTTGTATGCAGTATTTTTTACACTTTAATCTGTATATTGTTCCATTTCAGATTCCAAATATGATTGGCATCGCGTTGGCTGTCTTTCAACTTTCGCTGTTTTTTATATTTCCCAAAGAAAGAGCTCACCGTGGCTGAAAAACAAATTTAAACTCTTCACAATGCATAATTAGTTACACTTTACAGATAGATACTTTTTGATTATAATAATTAACTGTGGCTAAAATTTCCATTGCATAAATATTTTCTTTTTGCTTTCAGCTGTGGTATTCTCTCAAATCCAGCTTTAAACGTCTACACTGTAGGTTTGCATTTTATTTGACTAATCATGTTTGAAATGTCGAAATAGTGCCTCTGTAAAATTTACTATCGCTTTATATAATAAAAACTTCCCGGAATGACGGTCAATTTTCTTGAATACAAATCTGCATGGTGACGCCAGTATCGATTGAAAGCTTTGTATCCTTCGCTTTCAGTTTTGAAATCATAATCACGCGGCTTGAATGTTGGAAATAAGCCAGATAAATGAGCTTGCATTACAAGCCTTTCGACAATCCGTTGCTGCTTGGTGCATAATTTGGTCAGTTGCTGAGGAAGTACTGTGCCGTCGTTACGCATGAATTGACGCAAAATAAGCACATCCTTAAAATAGAACTCAACAATACTAAAAATGTGAATGAAAATCAATGTCGATTACCATGAAAGAAAGTTCCAAACCGAGACGACACAGCGAGCAGCCATCTTGGTGAGACGGAAATTGTCTAGTGAAGTTGCTTTCATCAGATTTCAATATTTCTGCGCTAACTGTGACGTTGTTTCCATCAATTTTTTCAAAAACTGAAAAATTAATTGAAAGCAACTGCATATCGATTACTGACTAGAATTTTAAGCAAACTGGAATTTTCAACTACTAATCAGTGTTAATACTGAATGTGAATTAAAAATCTTTTATACCTCAACAAAAATAAATATCTTAACAAATTAAAGATACAGTGTAAAAGTTTACATTAAAATGTTTGACAATGTAAACAATTAATTATTGTTCAAATTAAGTAAATTCAATAAACTACTATACAATAAATACAAGTTGAAAAGTCTTGATTAAAAATAGTCCCCAGTGTAAATGCATAATGAAATGAAAAATCTTCCATCACATTCCCATCCTCAAATATACGCTGCATTTTCATTATTAAATCTTCATTAATAAAATTTACTGAAAAAAACTATTCTTTTCAACAATATCAGTGCTAAAAACATGCTCTGCAAATGTGAAAAAAACACTATAATCTTACATGTAACTCAGCCAAATTTTCATGTTTTAGAATAAATAAAAAATAATTTCAAAGTTCATAAATATAAATCTCAGTTAAGCCAATTTATGAAAAAAAAGATAAAAAGATCTTCTTTATTCAGTTTATCAAAAAACCTTTTCGAATTGCGTTAGTTAAAATGTCAGTGTTCAAAGTTGCATGAACATCAAGCATATATTTAAATGCATACCTTTTCTAATAAATCTGAATGAGTGAAACTGGGGATGATAAACTGACGCAAGCAATTTCATGGCTAATGCCAACCGGATAAAAATACAAAAATTTTATTCCACTACTGTAAGAAAAAATCAATCAATTAAGTATAAATGACTCTACTTTTAAGCAATACATTATGGTTAAAGTAAAACAAACTAATTACTGAAAAAAATTAAATTTAAAACTTTAAAAATATTAATTCAAAAACATTTTAATTTGGAAAATGCTTAATTTATTAAAGCAGCACCAAGCAACAGTAATGTTCAGATGAAACGGAGCATATAAACTATTGTAAATTGTTTATCATCATAAAGTAAGATTTCTATATTTTTAAACATATACTTAGAAATAAGAATCTGATTAAATTCAAACTACTCAAAGTTTTTTTTTCCAAAAAATGTAATTAATTTAAATTAATGTGGGTAAAACAGTGATAAAGTGATGTTTTATCCGGCCTAAGCTTGGATTTTTTAAGGTACTACAGTATTCTTATTTGTTTATGACTTTATTTCATGCTATTAATAAATATGAAATTTATGAATATAATTTGATGTAAATGTGATTATTTTAGCAAAAATGATGTTTTGCTTTAAAAATTGAAAAATTCATCTTGAAAATCATTAATGCTTACGATATATTACTATAAAAAGCTCATTTCCTTTTGTTTTTCGTCATGGCAGGGTGTTGTTGTGCTATTTTACGATACTGTTTAACAGCTTAATGTATGTGGTGAAGTATTTTAAATGCATGTTTGTTGATTTTTGAATTATTTTTAAAATTCAAATTGAATTTTATTTTTAAGTTTTTGCTTAAATTTTTCTTTCCCAAATTTGACATCATCTAGTTAAATTATTTACTTATTGCCTATTAAATGCTGCATAAGTTTAAATTTATTAATTTTACACTTTTCAGTTTTAATAAATTGCAGAAAATTTATTCATATTTGTTATAAACGTTCCATTACTGCTTTGGAAATTGATTTCACGTTTCGTATGTTTTTGTTATTTTTCATTTATGGTAGTTGAGTAAATGCCACTTACGTTATTTGTTCAATCAATTATATTTACAAACCTTTCAGATAGCAAGTTGGTTTTCGATTGCAAGCAATTGATAATATGGTAGACAGATGCGCGCACGGTGGACGCGTATCGACGTATTTTTCGGCGCTTGTCTTTTGACGATTAGTCTTAATTCTGCTGTTAATAATGTTAATTGCGCACCTTGTCCAGACAGTTGTTCATGCCCGTCTGTGGAGACGGTGCTTTGTCGTCACCTACAGCCAGACGAGGAATTTTTGACCAAAAATTGGCAACTACTAGTCAATGCACGGACACTGGCGTTTTTCAGTTGTCCTGTCGGTATCCCACTGTTGAACTTGACCGAATTCTGCGGGCTGCGTAAATTGTCCTCGTTGAGCTTGTGTGAATGTGGTGTGGAAAGGGTAGAGTTTTCTGCCAGCCGTAGTAGCCCGGTAGTGGGTTTGCGCTTTTTCAGCTTGTCCGGCAACAGTTTAATTAAACTGAACGCCAGCGAGCATTTGGTGAAATTCGCCCCATCACTGTTGTCTCTGGATTTGGGTTCCAATCGGCTGGTGGAAGCTGACTTGTCCGGTTTGCTTGCACTGGAACGTTTGGATTTGTCGCGCAATCGGTTTGCGAAACTTCCCAAACTGCCTTACCGCTTGCAATGGTTGAACATATCAGAAAATTTGATCGATTCCATTTCCAATTTCCACCATCACCGTTTGCACGGAATGGATTTGAGCGGAAATCGATTGACGGTATTGCAAAATGCCGGCACGTATTTGACCAGCTTGCACCATTTGAATGCCTCTAGAAATAGCATCATTTCTGTTCGCCTGACCAAAATGGACAAGCTAGTGTCGTTGGATCTCAGCTGGAATCAGCTGGCCGAGTTGGGCCGGCTTGAAGCGGCTGTGCTGGTCGAATTGAATCTGGCCGGCAATAAACTGCAGACGGTGCCGAGTTTGGGTTTGGAAAATTTGAGCTCGTTGATTCTGTCCAACTTGTCGGTGGTCAGTTTCAGCATGGCCCAACTGACCGGTCTGAGAAAGCTTGTGAATTTGGATTTGAGCGGATGCGTCGATTTGCGCACGTTAACGGGAGGGAAGTTGGCAACTTACGTGCCGGCGTTGAGTCAACTCGACGTGTCGGATACGGCTTTGCAGAGCTTCGAGGTGGACTTTTTCCAAAGTAGTCGGTTGGAACGGCTCCGCGTTGTGGGCTGTCGTTTGCACTGTGATTGTAGGCAGTTGTGGCGTCGGTGGTTGTCGGACCAGGTTTTCGGCCGCGATCCAATACCCTGCTCGAACATGTCGGTGCCCGACCATTGTCCAGTGGGTGTGGCCGAGAAAAGTGGCAGAGTGTTCAAGTTGAGACTTGGTCGCGTCGGTTATCTTCAGTGCGGAGAGTACGGGTACGAACAGCCGAATGTTTTGTGGGAAATTTATCGATTCCAAAAAGCCGCCTATGAACCGATTTGCCAATGGATACCGGTGGCCGACGAAATTGTCAGGTATAAATTTAAATGTATAAAAAAATTTTTATTTGGATTTGTTTCACAGATATCAAGGGTATAGTGACGGGTTGTATTGTTTGCCGGGTGGTTTGTTGGCGTTGCGTTTGATGCACAGCGACGACGCGAGTCCAGTGCGGTGTAGGGCGATGAACGGCGCCGGCAACGCCACTGGGATCACGTTGATCCATTTCGACTACAGCCATTGGTGGCAGCTTAAAATGAACAGCTTCATCTGTGCGATAGCTACAATGGTCGGGCTGTTGGTGGTGAACATCTTCTACATTGTCGTTCGTCGGTTGATCGTATGGCGTATTTCGAAAATGGAACGGACCAGTCGAGTTCGTCGTCTGCTGGAGGCGATGGAAAAATACCGCCAACGGCAGTTGGAAGCGTTGTACGAAAAATATGCCCAGCGAACCCAGCAAATTGTCGACAACTACCACCAGCAGGTGGAACAACTGAAGAAAGGTTACATGGCTCAAAGTGAACGGTTCCGCGATTACAGGGCCGCGCAGATGGAATCAGTTACCCATCAGATAGACAGTGTGCGCGTTGCCTACGCCCAGCAGGCCCAACGATTCCGAGACTACAGTAGTCGGCAGATGGAACGTCTCTGGGAAAGTTACGAACGTCAACTGAACCGTCTGAGAACGTTCACGTTGCAACAGCGACTGCGTGTGATGCGCCAGTATAAATTTCCCCAACAGTACATCAATAAATTGTTGGAAAATTTTTACTCGGATTCGGCGAACAAGATTCGAGTGGAATATCCGTTCATAGATCCAAATTCATTTCGCCTGCCGGATCTGACTTCGCCCGAACATCAGCTGCCTGTCATGTTGCTCGTCGAAATGCCTGGGTCTAGCAGTGATCCACAACAACAACACAAACTGCAAATTGAACTTGAAAGCATTACATCGTGCGAAGCTGATTCATCGAAAGCGAACTGCGTCGAAAGCTCTTTTTAATTGTCTATCTAACGCGTTTATTAATTTTTTGTTATTATTATTAATGTTTGTTTTTCTTGTTCATTTAGGTTCAAATTAAGCAGAGGTTGGTTTGAATTTGGCTTTGAAATTGTTGTTGAGTTGAATGATTTTATTGAAATGTTATGTTCAGTTGTTTACTTCTTAATAAAAGTTAATCAAAACATGAAGAAAATGGTTCGGTAAAACAGTAAATCAATAGATCATTTTATTGAACAGAAAAAAGGGTACCCACGTACATTATGAGGAGATCACCACAAACAGTATTAATTATTTAATTATCAAATTACATAATTTATTTAAAAAATATGATGCAATGAATAAATGCGCTTCTCTTTGCATTATTTTATTTGAAAAAATTCTCAGAAAACAACTTAGCTGTTTTGTAGTTTCATTAGAAAATTTTTTCAACTAACTCAAAATATGATGAAATCTTCTAAAAAGTATTTTAGTAGAAATACAATTATAAAGCACAGTTCAAAATCACATTTTATTACAATTTACAATATATTTGTTTGATACAATACTGATTTTTTCACTTTCATCATTTCTCTTATTGTTTCTGCGCTGCTGCTGCCCTTTGTGCTGCTACTTTGTCAGAGATATCTAAATTAATAATTTCATAAAAATGAGTTCACAGAAAATTACTTTATAAATGTTACCAAATTCTTCGACCAATTTCGGATATTTCAAGGTTCTTTGGTAACCCCTATTTTCATAATGTGATTGATAATCACCGATTGATTCTCTTGAAACTGATGTAACTTCTGCAGTATCAGCTCCTTCTTCATAAATTCTAACAATCAGAGGAGCGGCAGTACAAACAGTAAACACCAAGCAAGATGCAAGAGCAAAGAAAGTAACGCCGTGCATTTTTCTTTTTGATCAAAACACTGTTGTTTCAAAATGCAAGTCACATGTATATATATTTTTTTAAACTGACACAATGTTTACAATAAGAAATGATGCAGCCTATTCTCTTGCATCATTTATTTGGAAATTTCAATATTACATCCGATTGTCTTTAAAATTAATCAAATAAAAGATATAAAATTATATTAACTTATCACTTCAGATTATGTTATTAGGTTTTTTGTTCTGTTAAGACCTTACATTAAAGCATTATCTAAATATGTATTTAGAAAAGTACATAAGAAATAATACTGCTTGCCATTGCTTGATGATTAAATAAAGCAGATGAGATCAGCATTACGTTAACCACTCGTGCAATGCTAACGTATTCTATTACTGTATTGTGTATTATGTCTACTGAAATTTTTGAAATTAAACATCGATTGTGGAAAATATTGCATGACTTCGTAAATTAATTTTATTTTAATTAAAAAGGATCTTAATTCTTAGCTATATAAGACAAATATATTTTTAATATAACTTGTGATCTCTAATTATAGATTATCAAAAATTTATCAACTGATTATGTTATACCTGAAGCTACAAAATATTAACATTTAAATTAAACGCTTTTCCATCATTATACTATTTCTAAAAAGAAACATTCATTGATCAGTTTCACATATTATGATTTACATGTTAAAACAGAAGTCGTGTGTGCATCAAAGAGGTTTTGTCAGTAACAACTAATTCTTTTAAATTGTACTTTATTAATCTTAAAGTAACTTATTACGTGCATTCTTATTGTTAAAATTTAATCAAAGGTTCGGTGCAGTTCGGGCCATATTTTGACCTCGTTTTCTTATTGGTCTTAGAACGCTCTATTTTATTGGACCTTCGTCCCGTTGTCTTATTGGTTGACTGAAACAAATTCAATATAATCTACTATTATTATTTTCACATCTTGCTTCAAATTATGAGGTTGTTTATTCTAAGTTCATTTTACTCAAATGGACTGTGAACAAAAATGAAGAAAAGCATGCAAAGATAGCATGACGCAAATGATTCCGGGTTGCATGGTACGACAATCGCCATTACGCTAACATCAATTTACCTCGGCTTTAACCAGTAAAACTGAAGCCACGGTGGAACTGAAGGCAGCGGAAGAGAGTCATTGTTAAGGTTTCTTCCATTGTGCGCAACTACAACGTGCATATGAGAGGTGTCGATTTAAACAACATGCTCTCTGGCCTGTATAAAGTCAATCACAAAAGCTGAAACTGGACGATGGCTATTTTTTCTGGGTTATGCAAACGCACCGACAAACGGATGGCTGCTGTATCGAAGAGAGTGTGAACTGTTTTCCGGACAAAAACGGACAGCATGGATTTACTGGCTTTTATGACCAGCATAAGTAAATTGCTTTGTCTCACAAACAAAGCGCTTACACCACGAGAAGGAAGGAGAAGTGAGACGGTACTATACAAGAAGCATCTGAACCAGGCACATCAGTTGGAGCAAGATCAAGACCGTCAGTTGTGTATGATGCACAGAAAGATAAGGTAGGGCATTGGCGAGATGTAGGAGAAAAGCGAAGAAGGTGTAGTTACTGTTCAAAATTATCTCTTGTATATTGTATGAAATGTAACGGACATTTGTGCATGAGCAAAGCAATAAAGTGTTTTCAGCTCTTCCATAAATAGACCTCATTTAACCACTTTCGTAGAATATAATTTTAATATCTTGAACTTGGCTAACACAACAATTTACTTCCCATTATATAAAAAAAGAAAATAAGCATTTCCGTATTACAATTGCTCTAAATAAACGCAAATAAATAGCGCTTATAAGAAACAAGTAAATAGAATTGAAACAAAAGTGAAAACATAACGATTACAATCCACATCAAAATGCATGATGTACTACACTTGATTAGTGACTATTAGGTTCTGCAGCTAACTGCCTTCTTCTGCGCAAAATCAGATATTTTACGAAAATTTTGCTTCGTATCTGAGAATCGTGAGTATATTTTATTGAATATACAATCAAACAACAAGCTAATACGAGCAAACTATCCAAAAGTATCATATCTGATACACCTCAGAAAAACAATACGGCGCCAATTATTTTCATTCAAATTTTCCATAATCCATCAAATAATCAGATCCATAATAGCATACATTCCACCAAGTTTTCAAATCTTTCTGACATGGGAAAATAAATAGGGTCTGAATAAGATACAATGATATTTCTGAATGGGATATGTTTATCCGATATTATGCACAAAGTAATGCAATTAATTAACACGAAATAACCCTTTCAGACCAGCAATTTTTTCTGTGAAACAATCTTTTTTTAAATATGCGTTTTAAACATGTTATGGTGTGTTTATGAAACGTTTAATAGGATTTATTGTTTGAATAATATTATTGCCATTTTTAGAGCTGTATCAAAATTGATACACTGGGCCTCAATGGAGTATACGTTTCTATAACTAATTGTGCATACGTGTATTGTTCTTATGTACGCAATCATGCAGTAATTGGCAGACAAATAATTAGTTATGAAATTCTGTAAGCAGTTTCTGTTGCTACTTAGGCATAGGTAAACACTGTTACAACACAGTCTGCATCTTCTTCGCGTTTGAGTGATTTCTGGCCAATGGCTAGTTTGGTCCTTTGTTACTTCTCTTGAAACGTCACTTGGCTGGTGTTGGAGAAGACGCACGAGAATGGCTTCTAGAAGTTGCAATAGGCTTGTTCATAAGACACAAGGACTGACTAACTTGGCAAGTGAAGCTTAGTAGGTCCATTGTGTCTGTGCATGTTCCAGGCATCTCTTTTCTGTCCCTCTTATACAGTTGCCATGCATTTGTCATGGCAGTGCTGATGATCCAAAAGAAAATGCGACGGGTCCATTTTCGACTTTTGTGTTCGATGCGGTATAGAGCAGCAAGCATGTTGTTCAGGTCTATGTCACCACATATTCATGTTGTAATTTTTTACACGGCTGCTCAGATCAAAGCTACTAACGACAGGTGCATGGGGCAGCAACTACCAAATTACTGCAACTACCAAACGTGGAGTGAGGACACAATCTCAGTAATAAATATGAGTGATAGTGCAAAACTTTTATAAATGTTATTGATTGCACCTGACAGTAGTTCATTAGACATCCTAAATGATTTTTCTCAGAAAAGTAACACGGGGTTGGGCAAGCGATTCTGATTACGTTGGGAGTAGTAAACATGATGTGCAGCTTCCCTTAAAGCCCAGTGTATCAAAATTGATACAAGTATTCTAAGCAACTTTACTCAGCACCCCAAAAACTTTAGAGGCTGCTGTTAATTTTAACATCATTTTCACATCAGCATCTACTAGTAAAAAAATTATTAACCTTAAATTTTGCTCAGTTCTCAATTTATGCATCAAAATGCAAATTCACGTTTTTTCATCTCACCTACCTGTACATTAGAGCGCATTATAAAAAATCTACTAAGATATAAAACAAAATGGCAATAAAATGTTGTTAAGACAAGTGTCAAGAAGGCATAAACACAAGCATGGCATACAAAACGTTTCAGTAAATAGCTATGGGGCATAAAACATTATGTATCAAAATTGATAGGTGGGCCTGAAAGAGATAAGTTAATAATATAATTTTATTCTATTAAAAAAATACAATAAAATAAAACAATACGATAAAAGAATTCAATACACGCAACGAAAATTTGAGAGTTATGTTATAAATAATGAAAATAAAATAAAGTTAAAATTACGAATTACTTGAAAATCATCAAATTATAATTCTTCACCTTCATCATCGCAAATTAACGAACCACAGCTCTACTTCTCAACGAATACCGCTTCTGTTTTGGAATTGATTTTAATGAAGAACGCTTTCGACGAGATTTACTAGCCTTGATTAAAACTGCTTTTTCATTGGATTTTTTCACGCTTCTTTTCTTATTACGACGAGATTTTCCTCTACTTTTAGATCTTGGTCGCTGTGCGACTTTACGAGCTACTTTCTTGCCAGGGGTCTTCTTCCTTTTAACACTCTTTGATCTCGAACGTGACCGCAACGACTGCAAACACGTGGGGCAAATTATTTCTGAGGGAGCTTCACCTCCATCTAATTGTACAGCTGATGGTCTTTTCTGCAATTTTAATCTTGAGGATGGAACCAATATTTGACGAGTAGATCGCTTTGGGGTTTGACTTCTTGATATTGGACGTCTTCGAGGACGGGTGAGACTACTCCTGCGACTACTCATACTTCTTCGGCTGCTACTGTGACTGCGACTTCGACTATAACTACGAGCAGAGCGCGCCATTGTCGAACAGGGTATGGACCACACAAACGATAAGACTGAACAACGTTTGTTTGAACATCACTTATATAAGTTATATTGCGCTTTAAACAATATCACTTTAAATCAAAATTGTTTAAACTTATCTTTAAAGAAGGTCATGAATAAAGTGATCATTATTATTACTTCAGTTTGATACAGTAAAAACATTGTAATTTCTGAAAATAAATGATTCAGTGAGAAGAACTTTGACATGAATTGTGAAATATGAAATTGTTTCTAAAAAGAGTTTCCATTTTTAATGTTGTTGTTGAACGTTCATTTCATTTCATTTTTTGGACCTTTGTGCAGATGTCTTATTGGCTTTCCAATCATGCAAAAGGTTGCATGAAATGCATCAATTTTGTCAATGAAACAGAATTCCTTCTCAGATGAGATACGATAACAGGTAATGAAGGGGATGGAATATCTTCACTGTAATACTGATTAGGCGCGTTTGTTGCCAAGCACGTTCAGATCTGCGTTCGACTGTATAAGATAGGAAAAGTCATCTCTCTCCGCGTTTCATGTTTTTCAAGGGCTTTTAACATGCGGCTGCTGCTTTTTTTTCTCACGTGTACAGGTGCTAAGCCTGTAGAACTGCATGGCATGCATTACTGGCACATTTTGCAAGATGGAAAACCCCCAGCTTCATCACTGTTCATAATTGCGTCAATATTTTAGAAACCTTCTTCCTCATGAATCGAGAACGCCAGATCATCAACATACATGTTCTTCAGAATTTCGTTCACTGCTTCAGGAGATTGGTATTTCCTTTCATGGTTTCTATTGACGCACGTAGCAAAGCATGGTGAACGTGAAAGAGCAAAACAGCTCTTTGATGTGGTAAAGGTATTTCTCGAATACTTAGGCAGCAACAAATATATCAGCAGACATTTCTGTCTTGTTCATGCAAGCCGATAAGAAAAACATCTTAGAGATGTCAGCCTTGAGCGCTAAACACAACTTGTGAAATTATATCAATAATTTGGTGAGATCGTTCTTTAACCCTTTGATGGATTGTTGGCGTTAGGTACGTTGTTGTTGTCAGCATATGCAAATTCATACGCGAACACCATGTTTCAATTCAATGAAATTTAATTGCGTGCCTCAGAGCAGCAATCAATGAAATTCATTGTGAAAAACGAGGCAGAGTTTACATCTATAATCCACATTTGAGTATGAGAGGTTGGGAGATGCTGTGTTGTCTAAAAACAAATTTTTTTGTCTAATGGCTTGTCGCACAAATAAACCTCTACTTATATTTAAAAATTCACAAAATTGCAATGAAATATAGAAACAGATTTTCCTGTTCCATAGGTGAATTTCTAATTAATACAATATAAAAACGCCACCGCTTAGATTGCATTTAAACAAAGGATTGATTAAAATTAATGTTCGTCAAATAATCACATTTGGAAACCATTTAGCTTTTAAAAATACAGTAGAATCCCGTTAGTACGTTCCCGCTTAGCACGTTTTCCCGCTTTGTACGATGGTTTCTGAAGTCCTGACTCCATTTATATAATATGTATGTAATAAGATCCCCGTTATCACGCTCGGCAATCCCGCTTAGTACGTTCAGATTTGTGATGGTTATTGGACTTTGATGACGTAATTGTTGCACTGATTGTCATGCACTACGACAATTGGAACGAATGATTTTACCGTATACAATAAAGCCATCGCACGTGGCAAACAAAGTCGTACTGAACATGATTAAGCGTGGGAGTATGCCTGCAGGCCAGCGCGCATTATGTTTGTTGTTGGTTGTGCTAGGTGGCGCTGGCTGTAGCGAGTTTAATTGTTGTTGTGAGTGAAAATGAGGTAAGCTGCATTTGAAATTTGCCGTTATTATCTAGCGACAAAGTTTTTAAAATGGAGAAAAAAGAATGGCGCCAAATTACGACTGCTCAGAAACTTCAAATCATTTCAAACGGTTGATGAAAACCCTAACATGAAGCGCATCGACATTGCACGAATGATGAAAATCCCTTCATCAAGGTTAAACACTGTGCGACGTTACGTCTGCAGTTTTAACGTGGATGAGAACGTTATTAATCAGTTGTCGAAAATAGACACAGTTATTTGTGAATTAGGATAAAAAACATGAAACAAACTACTATTGATAAATTTTTCACTAAAACAAATTGAATAAAATTACTGCAAGCAATGTATTAACGGATTCCAATGACTTGATTATGTTTCCGCTTACAACGTTTTCCGCTTAGTACGTCCGTTTTTTCAGGTCCCCAGATGAACGTACTAACGGGATTCTACTGTATAGGCTAAAAATTAAAGAGCTTAATATTGATTCAGAAGTTAACCATAGATAGGAAAGGAATATTCAACAAAAGAACGCATCAGAAGGACAGCGAATGAAATGGGGAAGAAGTAGACAAATCGCGTTGGGGGATATCGGTACTATACTGATGAGTCTCTTGCATTGTGATCAGTAGGACTTTGCCTCTGGTTTTTTGATGTGTTTTTGTTAATGCTAGTAATATTAATTGTTCTGAATCAAGGAATGTCAGTGATCGTCAGTTCATCCGTCGTAGTGCATTTCTATAGTCGTAGTGAGAGATTCTATAAGGAAGTCGTTTCTGTGTTTTGCTCTTTGAATGTTCGATGGAAGCACACAAAGTATCGAGAATGAAGTTTTCTTCAACGTAGAGAATATCAAATTATACATAGTCTCACTACGATCAGTTTTAAGTTCTGATTGCGCATAACTATTGTATGTGTCGCGTCAAGGGCAACGGCATGCTGTTAACAAATTCATAGGATGACTTGTGGCTGCTGGAGACAATTTGTTTTCAAGTCGAATAATAGCTGAAAGGCCTCCTCCTCCTACAAGCCGAATATCCTAACATAAGTTCACAGAGCTTACGTGTATTGGTTCCCTTCTCCACAACGCACCTTTCTGAAACTGGATTTACAAGCCTACAGCATGTTTTTTCACTATTTTCTTGACGTGGAACCTCAAATATTGATTTATAAACTTTTGAAAAATCCATTTTTGGTCCATGTCGAACATCTTTTACGTGATCTTTAAGAAGAAACCATTTATCTTTAATTCAACAACTTAGCTCAGGCAGCTTTTAATGTATGCCGTTAGAAAGCTCCTGGAAGAAATGCTAACTTAAGTTCATAGAGCTTACGTGTATTGGTTCTATTCGCCACAACGTACCTTTGCAAAATAGGATACACTGCCCTCATGACACTTAATGTGCAGCACTACGACTGGTTAAACATTGAAAGCGATTAGCGTTGTGCCCTATGAGCTTATTATTATGCCAAATGAGCATTCATCTTTAAATCTTTATTGTGAATCATTCAGGAATGTTTCACTGTAAACCTAGCTTTGCTTGATGCAACCATGAAGCAAAAATTTGGAAAAAGGAATATTTAGAAGAAGATGTAATAGAAGAATTGACGGAGACAGAAACGGGAAAGAACAAAAACTGTGAAGATAAGATCAGTACAAAATGGTGAGTGGTATTTGATTGTTTAGCAAAGTGCAGAGGCACTTACCTTAATCAACACCTGCACGTAGGAACCTGCTTAACCCTTTGATGGATTGTTGGGTAGAGCCCACCCCATGGCGTTTTCTTTTCGTCGCATTCTGTCAATTTTCATTTTATAGTCTGAAGCTTTGTGACATCTCTTTTGAAACAATAAGACATATTTTGAAAAAATTTCAATGCTCCAGGAATTTTTGTTCGGTCTACAAAACATCGTAAAGTCAAAATATACGTTGTTGGATTGTTGGGGTGGGCCCCACCCCACTTTAAAAAAACACGTGTAAAAAGCTGGAAGTACGTTCAATTTTTTATAAATTTTATTTTATTGGATAGTTCGATCAATTCTTTACATGATGGTATCAAAGTATTTCCAATTTTAATAATTTTGTCGCATTTTAGTGGCAAAAAATGCGACAAAATTTTCGCTAAAAAATTGTCATTCTTCAGTTTGTTTTTCGTGTGGACTTAGTTCTGTAAAATTCGTGAAACAAATTACCGACTTGAATAGAGCACGTTATTTTGCACATTTTGATGCCAAACTGCAGTCTATAGTCATTTCTTTTGTTTCGAAAAGACATCGTTTATTAAGCCCTTTCTATGTTTTTAACATAAACATATGGAGAAGTGTTGAGCAGGAAATCGATATTTTAGATTTTTTGGATTTCAGTATCTATAATTATGAACATCTGCGCAGCTATTGTGAGCATTGTGATGTTAATCCTAGCACTTCCCAATAAAGGAAGATCAACAGATTTATTACGTCAATTTTATTGAATTTTTCAACTAAAAGAGACTTACAATTTATTTCAAATAATACAATTCTAATCAAAATACATAAAAATAAATAAATTATAGATACTGAAATAGATAAAAGAAATAGAAATAGATGAAATAAATTATAGATACGCTTCTAACTTCTGTATCTGTTGCCGAAGTAAGAACTGAAGCTGCTAGAATAAATTTATTTACTTTCAATTGATCCACACAATGAAGTATTTACAGGGAAAACAGAAGAAGTGAAAAAAGAAAAGCTGAAATTAGATCGTGCCAACGCTTAATGTGATTTAGCATTGAAAAATTAGAAGCAGCTATTGAAAAAAATTGTACAAGTGCACATTGTGGCACAATGGATGGATCTGATGCCGGATGCGAAAGGTGGATCGCCAAAAGTGTCCAACATATATGACCTTTCAACTATCAGTTTCACAAATGTGCTATTTAAATTTTGAATGATCTATTAAAAGAGCATTGCATATTTCGAAAAATAATAATGCATCGTCATTTCACAACGATTACAACGATTGACATATACTACTACATCTCTGTTTGCTCACTATTACTTTCTGAAGCCAAAATTCTTTGTTTTATTCAGCAATTTTTACTTTTTCCGAGGTGTAGTTCATCAAATCTGCCGCTTGGCATAAGAACTGATTATGCATAATCAGGGATTCAAGAATAAGGTTAGAAGGTAATGGCTCTAGCATTCTTCCTGGTAACTTCTTTCTGCTGGAAGCTCTTCGTTTACTTCTTTCTACAGATCTTTTTCACCCTTATATATTCCATTTCTCTTTATTTTTTACCAATTTTATAATTATTCATTCATTATTTGTATTGAAATTACGTTAATATGTTTCTATTCGATGACGTTAAATAAACATTGAATTGCAATTATTTGCATTATGTTGGTGGCAAAAAATTTAAATTTGGAGAGTCTGAATCACAAATAAAAATCGACATTGTAAATCGTTTCTTTAGTCTTTACAAATAATATATTAAAAATTTTCTGTTTCATGTTTATTTGCATTGCGTATTTCATAAATGAGATGTATAAACTTACTATTTTTCATATGTAAATTCTACAGAACAATATTTTGTATATTTTGCTTTTTACTTTAAAAAAAACATTTTACGGTATTTTTTTATAAATTCAGATAATTAAACACATACAGCAATTATTTAATTAAACATCTGAACAA